>OX123192.2:39775049-40092186 GCA_944739405.2 Euclidia mi | reverse complement strand
GCTCGTAGTTTGTCTTTAATCGACAAAACATATGATAAAAGTACTACTCGCTCACCACTATGAAACCCTAAAACTCGCTTATAATCGAGCTTGCTAGCTTGTTTCCACATTCTAGCCCCTACTTATCACACGTCCATCGTTGTCGGTTGAACAACTGCCTAATTATAGTGTAACATTACAAAACAAACATTTTAATCAACGATTGTAGACAATTGACGTGCCCCACGGTTTTATTTTAGTCTAGTCTATGCATATGTTTATAATTCCCACGACTGTATCTATTTTATTATTTTTTGGTTTTTAGTACATTTATCTTTAACATTGCAATGTATGTTTAACATAAAACCGTTTAACTTAAAAAGTTTTTTTACCTATTTTTATTTTCTAGTTTTTAGTTTTTATTTCGCATTCTGTTTAATTCATTTAGTGCTTCATTATTGCAAGGTTTCTTGCCCGTTAGTTTATTGCAGTCCAACTCCTCTATACGTAGTCCCTGCAAAGATCTTACTCTACTAAGAGCCACGTAGGCTTGACCTTCTTCAAACAGTTTCGCACCTAAGTATACGACTGCGTGATCCACAGTGCTGCCCTGCATTTTATGTATTGTAGAAGCCCATGATAGTATTAAAGGCAACATTCTTCTTTCAGCCGTCCCGTAATTGTACTTAGCTGGAAACTGTATGGCTTTCGGGTGTATAAGATGTACTCCGTCTCTTGCGAAATCAATTCGGACGGAAGGTACATCTGTTGCATACATCTGAGTTCGACGAAATTGAGGCCAAACGATTTCGTTGATGTAGCCTATAGCGCCATTTACTAATCCCTTTGAAACGTCAATATTGGACCGTAGCATGACTTTTGCCCCCACAAATATTTGCAGTTCCGCTGGTAAACCCCCAGTTTTGTTGATATCAGCTGGTATTATAGTAGCTATATCCACATTGTCTGCATTTCGTGTGGCGTGTACTAGCTGATCCTGCGCTTTTATTTTGTAAATGCGAGCACCATTATTTCTGTACAAATTCAATACAGCAGAGTTGTGGTCGTTAACTTGTTGATTTGTGGGGTATACCCTTAACGCTTTGTCTATTGCAAACTCATCACTCGTGTCTTGAAGAAGTCTTCCCATTAAAATACTAAAATGTTGGGTTGTTAGCTCACCGACTCTCAAAGCATTCAAAATATCAATAAAAGTCTGGTCACCTTGCTGACGCATATTTTCAGTTAATTCACACAGCGTGAATAAACGCCAGAGATGTGTAGCTGGTTGGAGATGTTCTGGCTGTTTGAAAACAGGTGTTCCTGATCGTTTTATAGGAGGCAGTTGTAAAAGATCACCGAAAAGTAATACGTTTACTCCTCCAAAAAACTCAATTTCACAGTTCTTAATTTGCCTTAATCGAGCGTCCATCATGCATAACATTTGATAAGACACCATGGAAATCTCGTCGACAATCAAAAATTCTGTCTGATGCCATTGTTGCCTCATTATTCGCAAATAGTTTCCGGACAGTGGTGACATACCTGTTATGCGACCGTCTTTCTGTACAGGCAATTTTAAAGTACTGTGTATCGTAGCTCCATTTATTAATCTAGCTGCAACTTCTGTTAGTGAGCAGACTTTAACCGCATCCTTTGCGTAGCACCTATTAATTTGGTCTCGTAATAACTTTAATAGAAAAGTCTTGCCCACACCAGCTCCTCCTGTAAAGAATATTTTTAAACGTTCTTCAGCACCTGACATTTGATTTTGTATGGACTGGGTAACTAATGTAAAAATTTCCTTTTGTCCTGCATTCATAGACTGCTTAGCCTGTAAGAACTGGTCTTCATTCATTGGCAAATAAGGAACTTCTTCTTCATGGTCTAGTTCCATCGGCTCTGCGTGTTCCAGTATCTGAAATGCGTGTACTTGCGCGAATGCATTTTCAAGCTGCCTGTCACGTTCACGATATATTTCCAAGTAGGCGTTTGTTTGTCTTAAACTTTCTTCGTTGGCGAGAAACGCATCTCTGGCACTATTAAAATCTCCTAAAAGTTCGGCCTCATTGCGATACGGCATATACTGGATTAGTAAACTGTAATAATATGACTCTGGATCAGAAGCTGCTACGAAGTTAGGTACCCGTACTACAGCTGGCGTGTTTCTAATAGTCATTTTGGTGTTGTCTGTTAAAGTTATAAGACGTCTTCTTGTTGTTTGCTCGTAGATGAATTCGTTAGATGAAGGATCAATAACATGTGTCTCTAAGCATTCCGAGCGTGGAAAGTTGAAACGACAAACAGAATTATTTTTCGTGCAGGTACTAGTGTGTCGATGTATTTGACAATTTTTAACTAATTCATATAGTTCTGAAGTTTCTGGAGGAATGGCAGTACTACAGACTGAATCAATGCGAGCTATTCCTTCAGGTGTCGCAACAGACGGGTGATCTTCGATCCAAACAACCATATGTAAATGAGGACTTCCTCTGTTCTGAAACTCGATTCGCCACCAATGATCTTTAACTTTACCGCCAAATATTTCAGTATCAGTTTTAAGAAACTGCATTAGCGCATTAACACGTACCATAAAATGTCTACTCACAACAACTGGATACATCTCGATGAGTCTCTGAGTTTCCTGAATATCTATGTCATCTGGGTCAATGTGCTGTTTACCATCACTAACAAGGAGACCTCTTTTCATATCCTTCCAGTGAAGATCATTGCAGCTCAATGTAACAAAATAAGTGGGAGGTCCTAAACATCTGATTTGTGCTATAAGATCACTAAGAGCACTACGCCAATAAGCAGCGGAACCTCTTAGATTTTTTAAATATAAGTGCAGGTCTTCCACTCGATTGCCGTTTTCACCTTCAACTTTTCTAGCACAAGCTGCAATGGTTGATTTAACTCGATAGTACTCAAACATTGATAGAGCATAGAATATGTAATCGTTGCGCTGAAATCTAACATCAGCACCTAATAAACGAAATTGATAGTAATCCAAAGGACTTATATTTACGGGCCGTTGGTCTTTCAAACCATTTTTACCATACGGGAAAAGCTGATACCATGCGAACTCTTCTGCTTTTAACTCATAAGCTTCATTCACAATATTATTATTCGTCTTTCTTCTGATTTCGTTTACATTTTCAGATACCTCTAGCTCATCTTCAACATCAGGTTGGACGCTATCAATAGGCAACATTACAGATGTTTGTATAGGTATAGTTTCAGATCTCAGATTCGAAAGCGGTTGTTGTACTTGTACATCCTGATGAGTGATGGCATCTTCCTGTTGCTGTACTTGAACACCCTGACGAGTGATAATATTTTCCCTTAAATGTACGTCTACGCGTGTAAGGGTGTACGCGATATTACGGGATCCGAGGCATCTTTTACAGATGCGGCACAGTTCTTGTAAGTTGTCGCATTCTATAACACAGGCTTTGCCATTTTCTGGTGTTGGTTTTCCTTTTGGGCCACAAGAATGGGAGTCAGCAAAATAGTATTTGTCTTCACCGCGAAATACGCTAACAGATTTATTTGACGCTGTCAATATTCCTGAAGAATGACTATCAAATAATCTATTTAAAGCTGTATGTAATGTAATGCCGATATTATTGGTATTTACAGAATCTTGGAGACTCCCGAATAAAAGAGTGTCTTCATCATATTCTATAGAAAATCGGCATTCATACATTTGTAAACTTTGCCTGACGATATGAAAGTTTCGTATCTCTAAATATCCTGTTTCATCCAGTTCAGTAGGATCAAGCTGGGTACGAATCCAGCAATATAAGGAGTCACCCGCTAACATATTAGCATTCAGAATATTGACGTCCCATTGATTAGGGCTTAGGATTGCAGCTCGGACAATGTTCGCCAACGACATAGCACTACATTGTACACCAGCATATCGCGAAGTAAAGACGTTGTAGTCACCTTGATGCCATGAAGCTCGAATAATTCTTGCAACATTATTAATTGGAATGAATGCATTTCGAATTTCATTTTCATTCCTTTCGGACGCTTCATCTTCAGACAATTCGGGCACACTAAGTCGTACTAACTCCTGGTCACTAATTTGGGCATTGTCGTCAATACGTACATCTTTGTAAAGCGGGTTATTTCTGATTAACCATCTTAAAGCACTATAGACTTTTTCGCGACATATTGTGAATTCCCTGGTGATGTTCAAATTTTCTAATCGTTCGGTTACTACAATAATGCCTACCTGGCTTGCAGATCTTGGTAGCATACTAGGCAGTCTTTCACTGACTTCAAAGATATCTTGGGCAAATAAAACTGCCTGTCCGCGAAAACCGTACTGCCCATAGAGGCCACTAAATTTCACGATTTTAACAAAGGGAATTATTCTGCACAGCAAACGTTGTTCCGCCTGTGTCAATGTTTGAATAACGTCTGGTATAGAACCTGGATCCAGATTATTCCAGTAAGCTTTTGGTGGTGCTGTTGTTTTATTACTAGTAACATGTGTTTGACAGCGGGAACATAATAACAATGATATTTTCGAAGTTAACTCCACAGGTAAGTATGTTAATGCAGCAGCGTTGTACCGAACTGTACGAACTTGATTAGGATAACAACGTTTGGTACAAATATCACAAACATGTATACAAATTGTGTTAATAGCATTCTCGAATGCCTGCAGATTATTAGCTCTGCATTGCTGGGTACGCTCTCGTTGTTTATTTAACCTCGTATCGCGATGTTCAGGCGTTTCTGAACCCAACTGCTGTCTTTGTCTTTCACGGCTTCGTATTAATCTAACTTCATATTCTTCAGGCGTTTCTGACGCTACCATCTGTGTATATTGCTCCCGTTGTTTTGTTAACCTGGCTTCATATTCTTCAGGCGTTTCTGACGCTATCATCTGTGTGTATCGCTCCCGTTGTTTTGTTAACCTGGCTTCATATTCTTCAGGCGTTTCTGACGCTATCATCTGTTTGTATCGCTCACGTTGCTTTGTTAACCTGGCTTCATATTCTTCAGGCGTTTCTGACGCCGTCATTTGTGTATATCGCTGACGTTGCTTTTTTAACCTGGCCTCATATTGCTCAGGTGTTTTTGACGCTAATTGTTCCCGTCGTTTCTGTAATCGACTATTTCTATCACCTTCACTTTCTTTAGCTCGTTTTGCTTTATACTTTTCTTTCGCTTTTTGAAGCCTTCGTTTACGTTGTGTTGCAGTTTCTGTTTTATTTGTGTTTGTATTTTTTATATTTTTTTTTACCATTTTGTTCCCACGAGTAATGGACATTTAAACGGTCGACCCCCCCAGAGGTCCAATAAAGGGGCAAGGCTATGTACAACAAGATGCGCCTGAGTCTTGAGGGGAAAACGCTAACGACATCTCATTTTTATCCACCCTAATGCCATACAGTTCTCGGCGCGTTTTAACCTTTCACCTTAACTTGGGTGGTGTACCGCTAACGACGTATCATTTTTAGCCACCCTAACGCCACACAGTCCTCAACACGATACAAAATCTTGACTTGGGTGGTGGATTCAGGCTGGATTAATCAGATACCTAAATTACAGATTCAATTTCTAAATTTAAATCTTATTATTATAGGCCATTTGGTGGCTGCGCCCATCTTAAATATTGAGGGGTTATAGTGCACTGTATTCTTCTTGTCAAGCCCTTTTATTTGATACCCATATTGGTGGGATTGATAAAAAATTGTTATCAGCCATTTGGTAGCGGCGGCCATCTTAGATTTCAATTTTGCATAGTAAATTGTATTCTACTTGTTGAGACCTTTCATTTGATACCCATGTTGATGGGATTGATAAAACCTAAGTTATCCGCCATTTTGTAGAGGCCGCCATCTTGGATTTTAATTTTATATAGTACATTGTATTATACTGGTTGAGCACTTTCATTTGATACCCATATTGATGGGATCGATAAAACCTACGTTATCCGCCATTTTGTAGCGGCCGCCATCTTGTATTTCAATTTTTTATAGTATATTGTATTCTGCTTGTTGAGCCCTTTCATTTGATACCCATATTGATGGGATTGATAAAACCTACGTTATCCGCCATTTTGTAGTGGCCGCCATCTTGGATTTAAATTTTTTATAGCATATTGTATTCTGCTTGTTGAGCCCTTTCATTTGATACCCATATTGATGGGATTAATAAAACATACATTATCCTCCCTTTTTGTAGCGGCGGCCATCTTGAATTTATAATGATAATGAATAAATATAATTGTATTGTCACCAAAATCCAAAGTGTATACAAAATTTCACATTAATCGGTTGACAGGAAGAGGGTGAAATTTGAATTACTAAATTTGACCCAAGAATAATAAATAAAACAAACGGGGTGAGCTAAATAAAACCGTTTAAAAACTGCCTGTCCGCGAAAACCGTACTGCCCATAGAGGCCACTAAATTTCACGATTTTAACAAAGGGAATTATTCTGCACAGCAAACGTTGTTCCGCCTGTGTCAATGTTTGAATAACGTCTGGTATAGAACCTGGATCCAGATTATTCCAGTAAGCTTTTGGTGGTGCTGTTGTTTTATTACTAGTAACATGTGTTTGACAGCGGGAACATAATAACAATGATATTTTCGAAGTTAACTCCACAGGTAAGTATGTTAATGCAGCAGCGTTGTACCGAACTGTACGAACTTGATTAGGATAACAACGTTTGGTACAAATATCACAAACATGTATACAAATTGTGTTAATAGCATTCTCGAATGCCTGCAGATTATTAGCTCTGCATTGCTGGGTACGCTCTCGTTGTTTATTTAACCTCGTATCGCGATGTTCAGGCGTTTCTGAACCCAACTGCTGTCTTTGTCTTTCACGGCTTCGTATTAATCTAACTTCATATTCTTCAGGCGTTTCTGACGCTACCATCTGTGTATATTGCTCCCGTTGTTTTGTTAACCTGGCTTCATATTCTTCAGGCGTTTCTGACGCTATCATCTGTGTGTATCGCTCCCGTTGTTTTGTTAACCTGGCTTCATATTCTTCAGGCGTTTCTGACGCTATCATCTGTTTGTATCGCTCACGTTGCTTTGTTAACCTGGCTTCATATTCTTCAGGCGTTTCTGACGCCGTCATTTGTGTATATCGCTGACGTTGCTTTTTTAACCTGGCCTCATATTGCTCAGGTGTTTTTGACGCTAATTGTTCCCGTCGTTTCTGTAATCGACTATTTCTATCACCTTCACTTTCTTTAGCTCGTTTTGCTTTATACTTTTCTTTCGCTTTTTGAAGCCTTCGTTTACGTTGTGTTGCAGTTTCTGTTTTATTTGTGTTTGTATTTTTTATATTTTTTTTTACCATTTTGTTCCCACGAGTAATGGACATTTAAACGGTCGACCCCCCCAGAGGTCCAATAAAGGGGCAAGGCTATGTACAACAAGATGCGCCTGAGTCTTGAGGGGAAAACGCTAACGACATCTCATTTTTATCCACCCTAATGCCATACAGTTCTCGGCGCGTTTTAACCTTTCACCTTAACTTGGGTGGTGTACCGCTAACGACGTATCATTTTTAGCCACCCTAACGCCACACAGTCCTCAACACGATACAAAATCTTGACTTGGGTGGTGGATTCAGGCTGGATTAATCAGATACCTAAATTACAGATTCAATTTCTAAATTTAAATCTTATTATTATAGGCCATTTGGTGGCTGCGCCCATCTTAAATATTGAGGGGTTATAGTGCACTGTATTCTTCTTGTCAAGCCCTTTTATTTGATACCCATATTGGTGGGATTGATAAAAAATTGTTATCAGCCATTTGGTAGCGGCGGCCATCTTAGATTTCAATTTTGCATAGTAAATTGTATTCTACTTGTTGAGACCTTTCATTTGATACCCATGTTGATGGGATTGATAAAACCTAAGTTATCCGCCATTTTGTAGAGGCCGCCATCTTGGATTTTAATTTTATATAGTACATTGTATTATACTGGTTGAGCACTTTCATTTGATACCCATATTGATGGGATCGATAAAACCTACGTTATCCGCCATTTTGTAGCGGCCGCCATCTTGTATTTCAATTTTTTATAGTATATTGTATTCTGCTTGTTGAGCCCTTTCATTTGATACCCATATTGATGGGATTGATAAAACCTACGTTATCCGCCATTTTGTAGTGGCCGCCATCTTGGATTTAAATTTTTTATAGCATATTGTATTCTGCTTGTTGAGCCCTTTCATTTGATACCCATATTGATGGGATTAATAAAACATACATTATCCTCCCTTTTTGTAGCGGCGGCCATCTTGAATTTATAATGATAATGAATAAATATAATTGTATTGTCACCAAAATCCAAAGTGTATACAAAATTTCACATTAATCGGTTGACAGGAAGAGGGTGAAATTTGAATTACTAAATTTGACCCAAGAATAATAAATAAAACAAACGGGGTGAGCTAAATAAAACCGTTTAATAAAACCGTGGGGCACGTCAATTGTCTACAAATTATCGACTTAATGTGCGATAGAAGAATCGTTTAATTCGTCGTTAAAATAGGCAGTTGGCCCGCAGACGGTGAGGAAATTACTTACTATTTTCTTGCTCATGGAAATTCCAATAGTTATACACTCCATGTAAATAAAAGAGATGTTTCAACTAGTTTATCGTTGGACATTCACACTGCTGGCTGGCGAGGAATAGTTTCACTGCTCGTAGTTTGTCTTTAATCGACAAAACATATGATAAAAGTACTACTCGCTCACCACTATGAAACCCTAAAACTCGCTTATAATCGAGCTTGCTAGCTTGTTTCCACATTCTAGCCCTACTTATCACACGTCCATCGTTGTCGGTTGAACAACTGCCTAATTATAGTGTAACATTACAAAACAAACATTTTAATCAACGATTGTAGACAATTGACGTGCCCCACGGTTTTATTTTAGTCTAGTCTATGCATATGTTTATAATTCCCACGACTGTATCTATTTTATTATTTTTTGGTTTTTAGTACATTTATCTTTAACATTGCAATGTATGTTTAACATAAAACCGTTTAACTTAAAAAGTTTTTTTACCTATTTTTATATTTGCCCAAGATATCTTTGAAGTCAGTGAAAGACTGCCTAGTATGCTACCAAGATCTGCAAGCCAGGTAGGCATTATTGTAGTAACCGAACGATTAGAAAATTTGAACATCACCAGGGAATTCACAATATGTCGCGAAAAAGTCTATAGTGCTTTAAGATGGTTAATCAGAAATAACCCGCTTTACAAAGATGTACGTATTGACGACAATGCCCAAATTAGTGACCAGGAGTTAGTACGACTTAGTGTGCCCGAATTGTCTGAAGATGAAGCGTCCGAAAGGAATGAAAATGAAATTCGAAATGCATTCATTCCAATTAATAATGTTGCAAGAATTATTCGAGCTTCATGGCATCAAGGTGACTACAACGTCTTTACTTCGCGATATGCTGGTGTACAATGTAGTGCTATGTCGTTGGCGAACATTGTCCGAGCTGCAATCCTAAGCCCTAATCAATGGGACGTCAATATTCTGAATGCTAATATGTTAGCGGGTGACTCCTTATATTGCTGGATTCGTACCCAGCTTGATCCTACTGAACTGGATGAAACAGGATATTTAGAGATACGAAACTTTCATATCGTCAGGCAAAGTTTACAAATGTATGAATGCCGATTTTCTATAGAATATGATGAAGACACTCTTTTATTCGGGAGTCTCCAAGATTCTGTAAATACCAATAATATCGGCATTACATTACATACAGCTTTAAATAGATTATTTGATAGTCATTCTTCAGGAATATTGACAGCGTCAAATAAATCTGTTAGCGTATTTCGCGGTGAAGACAAATACTATTTTGCTGACTCCCATTCTTGTGGCCCAAAAGGAAAACCAACACCAGAAAATGGCAAAGCCTGTGTTATAGAATGCGACAACTTACAAGAACTGTGCCGCATCTGTAAAAGATGCCTCGGATCCCGTAATATCGCGTACACCCTTACACGCGTAGACGTACATTTAAGGGAAAATATTATCACTCGTCAGGGTGTTCAAGTACAGCAACAGGAAGATGCCATCACTCATCAGGATGTACAAGTACAACAACCGCTTTCGAATCTGAGATCTGAAACTATACCTATACAAACATCTGTAATGTTGCCTATTGATAGCGTCCAACCTGATGTTGAAGATGAGCTAGAGGTATCTGAAAATGTAAACGAAATCAGAAGAAAGACGAATAATAATATTGTGAATGAAGCTTATGAGTTAAAAGCAGAAGAGTTCGCATGGTATCAGCTTTTCCCGTATGGTAAAAATGGTTTGAAAGACCAACGGCCCGTAAATATAAGTCCTTTGGATTACTATCAATTTCGTTTATTAGGTGCTGATGTTAGATTTCAGCGCAACGATTACATATTCTATGCTCTATCAATGTTTGAGTACTATCGAGTTAAATCAACCATTGCAGCTTGTGCTAGAAAAGTTGAAGGTGAAAACGGCAATCGAGTGGAAGACCTGCACTTATATTTAAAAAATCTAAGAGGTTCCGCTGCTTATTGGCGTAGTGCTCTTAGTGATCTTATAGCACAAATCAGATGTTTAGGACCTCCCACTTATTTTGTTACATTGAGCTGCAATGATCTTCACTGGAAGGATATGAAAAGAGGTCTCCTTGTTAGTGATGGTAAACAGCACATTGACCCAGATGACATAGATATTCAGGAAACTCAGAGACTCATCGAGATGTATCCAGTTGTTGTGAGTAGACATTTTATGGTACGTGTTAATGCGCTAATGCAGTTTCTTAAAACTGATACTGAAATATTTGGCGGTAAAGTTAAAGATCATTGGTGGCGAATCGAGTTTCAGAACAGAGGAAGTCCTCATTTACATATGGTTGTTTGGATCGAAGATCACCCGTCTGTTGCGACACCTGAAGGAATAGCTCGCATTGATTCAGTCTGTAGTACTGCCATTCCTCCAGAAACTTCAGAACTATATGAATTAGTTAAAAATTGTCAAATACATCGACACACTAGTACCTGCACGAAAAATAATTCTGTTTGTCGTTTCAACTTTCCACGCTCGGAATGCTTAGAGACACATGTTATTGATCCTTCATCTAACGAATTCATCTACAACGGTGGTCGCATTTGCGTTCTGAAAAGAAAAAGTGAAGATGGTTGGGTAAATAATTACAGTCCTGCTTTGCTAAAAATGTGGAAAGCCAATATGGATATACAACCGTGTGGTACAAATGAGTCGATTGCGTATTACATCGCTAAATACGTGTCAAAATCAGAACCTACAAACCTAGATGGTGAAGTATCTCGAGCTATTCAACAAATTAGAAGAGAAGAAACTGACGTCTCGCGTAAGCTGTTTAAAATATGCATGCGAATATTAAGAGAACGTCAAGTTTCAGCCTGCGAATGCGTATTCAGGCTATGCCATTTGAGTATGCGTGACAGCTCGAGAAAAACAATTTTTGTCAATACTCGTAAAGCGGAACAAAGGTATAAAGTGTTGAAGTTTAATGAAGCTGGTCAAGCAGCAGGATATTGTGCCAATATTTTCGAACGATATGAAAAGCGACCAGCAGAGCACCCCAACTATGATTTTAACAATATGTGTCTCATAGAATTTGCGATGTTATTTGAGCCACACTACACAAAACCGCCAGTTATAAATGAAGAGAGCATCGATACCGATGCTTATGCACCGCACGAGCAAACAACAAGAAGACGTCTTATAACTTTAACAGACAACACCAAAATGACTATTAGAAACACGCCAGCTGTAGTACGGGTACCTAACTTCGTAGCAGCTTCTGATCCAGAGTCATATTATTACAGTTTACTAATCCAGTATATGCCGTATCGCAATGAGGCCGAACTTTTAGGAGATTTTAATAGTGCCAGAGATGCGTTTCTCGCCAACGAAGAAAGTTTAAGACAAACAAACGCCTACTTGGAAATATATCGTGAACGTGACAGGCAGCTTGAAAATGCATTCGCGCAAGTACACGCATTTCAGATACTGGAACACGCAGAGCCGATGGAACTAGACCATGAAGAAGAAGTTCCTTATTTGCCAATGAATGAAGACCAGTTCTTACAGGCTAAGCAGTCTATGAATGCAGGACAAAAGGAAATTTTTACATTAGTTACCCAGTCCATACAAAATCAAATGTCAGGTGCTGAAGAACGTTTAAAAATATTCTTTACAGGAGGAGCTGGTGTGGGCAAGACTTTTCTATTAAAGTTATTACGAGACCAAATTAATAGGTGCTACGCAAAGGATGCGGTTAAAGTCTGCTCACTAACAGGAGTTGCAGCTAGATTAATAAATGGAGCTACGATACACAGTACTTTAAAATTGCCTGTACAGAAAGACGGTCGCATAACAGGTATGTCACCACTGTCCGGAAACTATTTGCGAATAATGAGGCAACAATGGCATCAGACAGAATTTTTGATTGTCGACGAGATTTCCATGGTGTCTTATCAAATGTTATGCATGATGGACGCTCGATTAAGGCAAATTAAGAACTGTGAAATTGAGTTTTTTGGAGGAGTAAACGTATTACTTTTCGGTGATCTTTTACAACTGCCTCCTATAAAACGATCAGGAACACCTGTTTTCAAACAGCCAGAACATCTCCAACCAGCTACACATCTCTGGCGTTTATTCACGCTGTGTGAATTAACTGAAAATATGCGTCAGCAAGGTGACCAGACTTTTATTGATATTTTGAATGCTTTGAGAGTCGGTGAGCTAACAACCCAACATTTTAGTATTTTAATGGGAAGACTTCTTCAAGACACGAGTGATGAGTTTGCAATAGACAAAGCGTTAAGGGTATACCCCACAAATCAACAAGTTAACGACCACAACTCTGCTGTATTGAATTTGTACAGAAATAATGGTGCTCGCATTTACAAAATAAAAGCGCAGGATCAGCTAGTACACGCCACACGAAATGCAGACAATGTGGATATAGCTACTATAATACCAGCTGATATCAACAAAACTGGGGGTTTACCAGCGGAACTGCAAATATTTGTGGGGGCAAAAGTCATGCTACGGTCCAATATTGACGTTTCAAAGGGATTAGTAAATGGCGCTATAGGCTACATCAACGAAATCGTTTGGCCTCAATTTCGTCGAACTCAGATGTATGCAACAGATGTACCTTCCGTCCGAATTGATTTCGCAAGAGACGGAGTACATCTTATACACCCGAAAGCCATACAGTTTCCAGCTAAGTACAATTACGGGACGGCTGAAAGAAGAATGTTGCCTTTAATACTATCATGGGCTTCTACAATACATAAAATGCAGGGCAGCACTGTGGATCACGCAGTCGTATACTTAGGTGCGAAACTGTTTGAAGAAGGTCAAGCCTACGTGGCTCTTAGTAGAGTAAGATCTTTGCAGGGACTACGTATAGAGGAGTTGGACTGCAATAAACTAACGGGCAAGAAACCTTGCAATAATGAAGCACTAAATGAATTAAACAGAATGCGAAATAAAAACTAAAAACTAGAAAATAAAAATAGGTAAAAAAACTTTTTAAGTTAAACGGTTTTATGTTAAACATACATTGCAATGTTAAAGATAAATGTACTAAAAACCAAAAAATAATAAAATAGATACAGTCGTGGGAATTATAAACATATGCATAGACTAGACTAAAATAAAACCGTGGGGCACGTCAATTGTCTACAAATTATCGACTTAATGTGCGATAGAAGAATCGTTTAATTCGTCGTTAAAATAGGCAGTTGGCCCGCAGACGGTGAGGAAATTACTTACTATTTTCTTGCTCATGGAAATTCCAATAGTTATACACTCCATGTAAATAAAAGAGATGTTTCAACTAGTTTATCGTTGGACATTCACACTGCTGGCTGGCGAGGAATAGTTTCACTGCTCGTAGTTTGTCTTTAATCGACAAAACATATGATAAAAGTACTACTCGCTCACCACTATGAAACCCTAAAACTCGCTTATAATCGAGCTTGCTAGCTTGTTTCCACATTCTAGCCCTACTTATCACACGTCCATCGTTGTCGGTTGAACAACTGCCTAATTATAGTGTAACATTACAAAACAAACATTTTAATCAACGATTGTAGACAATTGACGTGCCCCACGGTTTTATTTTAGTCTAGTCTATGCATATGTTTATAATTCCCACGACTGTATCTATTTTATTATTTTTTGGTTTTTAGTACATTTATCTTTAACATTGCAATGTATGTTTAACATAAAACCGTTTAACTTAAAAAGTTTTTTTACCTATTTTTATTTGGTTTACAATGTTGAAACTCTACTTAAAATTGTACTTGTATGTACGTATCTTAATTTGGAGTAAAATGATTTTATATTGATATATTTTGAAATCTTTCTTCTTTGTTGACGGTGCTCATTACCACCATTAGGTAAGGAGCTGAAATGGTATATATTTAATTTTACCCAATAAAATAACTTATTCAAATATACAGACGTGCTTTTGGGTTTTTTCAAAAGCAAAGTCTCGCACCTGCTGTATGTCTATATTGCGAGAGATTTATTGAGAAACTCCATGTCATCAGCCCTATACACTGTCTCCCACTGCTGCGCACGGGCCTCTTCTCACTGTGAGAAGGGTAAAGCCATAGCCCACCAAGCTGGCCAAGTGCGGGTTGTCAGACTTCACAAGTCTTTCGACAACATAAGAACTCTCAGACATGCAGGTTTCCTCACGATGTTTTCCTTCACCGATAAGCAAGCGATAATTAACAATTTATTACGCAATTAACTTCGAAAAGTCATTGGTGCGTGCCTTTGATTCGAACCCGAGACCCTCTGCGTATCAGTCTGTCGGTCTCACCACTCGGCTATCGCTGCTAGAAACCCCATACCTATAAACAATGAACACATATTTTATCAACAAAACAAAGAACAATCTGTTTAAAAAACACGATTTGGGGACTGTTTGGCCGTATCCCAATTGAACTCACAACATTCTGAGTGGTTCTATTGTTAAGACGAGACAGGCACCCTACTGTATAAATGTATTCTGTCATAACATGGATGTATAGTTGTATATATTAATAAAATGTATTAGTGCTCAACAAAGTAGAATTGATAGAAGAAGTGAATTGATTCGGCCTGATTTGGTATGAAACTAATAACTTAATATTTCATGTTCATAAATAATGTGGCCGTCTTAGCAATTTAATAAGTCTACTACACTGGAAAAAGGATATTTGTAAGTTTGTATGTTGTGTCCATAAAGTAAATAAAAAACGCAAAAATATCAAAAAACGTAAAGAATAGTGAAAAAGTATTTACCGCCCACATAAATTTAAACAAGCATTTTATTTGTGATAAATAATAAAGTTTATTATGACCAAGAACCACTGAAAGTCGTAAAACTCTCGGCTCCTACATTAACTTCATCGATAAAATGTTTAAGTTATAAAAAAACCTTTGTTTATTTACATTTCTAAATTAGACTCGATAAGTTGATGGGCTATAAATCCTTCAGAACTTCTTATGAATGACTTTCAGTGTACATAATTTATTATTTTTTTATTTTATAAAAATAAAGTCCTCTCTTTTCTCTGACTGTCAGTGTCAATGCAATAAACTCGCATTTTTGTACGGTTTTCACCAAAAGATATTATAGTCCGAGATCCGTAGAAGAGCGAACTTCACCGATCTGGTTATTGGATGAAAAGTATTTTATATCAAATTTTGCATGTCAAAATATATATCGCGAATTGGTTAGCAAAAGGAATCCGGTAGGGACTAGGAAAAATTGAAAAATAAATGTATTTGGCTTTTCATTTAACAATGCATACACGCGTCTTATAAATAAATTTAGAACCAACCGAATGTATGAACCCTAAAGGGTACGTAAACATAGGCTTATAATTTTTCCTGGCGTATTTGATAGGGTTGCCTGGTATCCCCCCCGTGGGACCTTGTCGTGGTGGAGGGGCTCAGTAACCGTGGATTGGTCACCCGCGGTGAAGCTAAGAGGGATCCAGGAGGGGACGCTCCGCGTGGGCTTGGAGGGGCCTGCGCAGGATGCGTCCAACGGTGCGGGTGCGGGGGACAGTTCTGTCTGTCCCTCGCAGTCGGGTGCGGTCGCGGGAGAAAAGGCGTGTCGGTGTTGCGTTGCCGCGCGCCCTATCTCCCGCGACCAAATGGGGGCGCACCATTCGATGCGTCGCGGTGGGGCCGCAAAGGAAGAGGAGATGCGGTGTTGCGTTGCCGTCCTCCCTATCCTCTGCGGCCGCTGGGCGTTTTGGCGGCGGAGTCCAACACCTTAATCCGTCGCCAAGGGGGTTTTGTTCGGGGCCCGCCTGACCATGTGGCGGGCCAATACCCGTCGGAGGGTGGCGACGAGTGCTTTGGTGATGCCCCACCCTCCAACACACGGGTACATGGCGGAAGTCGAGGTGGTTTTTAGTGGAAACACCACATACTCCGGCTCCTATTTCCCCCAAGAGTCGGAGATCCGAAGGGATTTTCCACTTCGTAAAACAAAAAAAAAAAAGGTCGGTGAAGGTCGCTCTTCTACGGATCTTAGACTTTTATGATTTCCGAGGAAAGTTTCAATGTCGGTAGAAGCAGCGGGCGAAATTTAGTTTTTAATACTATTGCCTTCTGCTTAAGCAAATTTAAGTTGACCAAATTATGGTATTGATTACAAATGCTTGTTAATTAAAGCAGTGATAGTCTAGTCGTGATACCATGCGATGGGTAACCGGTTCAAACCTTCGGCGTGCACTTGTAATAGTTCTTCTTTCTTTGTTAGATTTATGGTCTTCATTTTTTTACTTACGAACTCATCAGAATCTCATACATGTTCATCGGCTAGTAATTTGCATGCTTGGCTTATTTCCAGGTCTTCTTTAAAATATGTATTACAAAATACTAACTATTCTCGTTATAATAGAAACTTGGGAACTGGTAATGAGACATTTCTGGCACTAATATTATAGTTGCCTTTTATCTTCAAAATAAAATATTATAAATAGGCGACGAAAAGGGTTAAGAACAAGTTTATTTTTCTACTCTTTCTTTCAACACAAATTCAATAAAAACAAAATTAGGCTGATGTTTCATATATTAAACAAACTTAATAGTGAGATGTGATAGTGACAACGATATAAAAGTGGCATCTACTGACAGTTTTTACCGAAGAACATGTTTCATTTGATCTTCGAGAAGTAAAACGCATTCGCCTCGCTCCTTTATTTTTTTTCTTTAGCCTCTACTGTCGCACTGCTGGGCAAAGGCCTCTCCCAAATCTTTCCACACTCTCTTGTCACCTGCTATCGCAAGCCAACTTTTATGGTAGGCGTCTAGGTCACCTCGCCACCTTTTTCGGGGCCCATTTTCTGGCACCCACAGTGTCGAGATTTTCGCCCAACGATCCTCATACATACAACTGAAATAACACGCCCAGTTCCATTTAAGCCTGGCAGACTTTTTCCTTTACTATATTGTGTCAAAATGATTTAGCAACAAAAGCATAGCCAAATTGACAGTTATTTCATATTTAAAATATTAAACAGATGCATGTTAAATGTATTTATATTTATTTTGGTTAATTATCGCTTGTCCCGTGCCTCGGAGAGCACGTTAAGCCGTCGGTCCCGGTTGTCATGAAGATCTTTGGCAGTCGTTACAGGGCGTCAGTACCTTCTAAATAAACTGACACTAGTCTAAACCATGGAATATCACTATTCCCTTCGGGTTGCAGAGGTCAGACAGGCAGTCGATCTGTGGAAAAGCTCATATTCAGCCAAATCCGGTTAGACTAGGAAGCGGACAACCAGATTGAAACTGGGATAAAGTTAAGAGGATGATGATGTAAAATGTATTTATATTACACTCCGTAAATAAAAATATAAAACTATAAACCCTACTCTACGTTGCAATTTTACAGCATCGCATTTTAAAATTCTGACGTCATATCACACTGAGTTCATATAACTTATTTTAGTACTTCGTTTTAAATAAATGTGTGGAAATTCTAAACAGTAGAATGTGGAATGAAATGTTAAACTATTTATTTAGAAATGGAGAAATAACGTAGGTCTGATTATCTATGGTGACTATTCCTTCAACTAGTAGGTTCTCTTGACCATACTTGGCGATCGCAACGGTTACTGAGAACTTGGATATAAAGCATTCTCGGGTGAAAGGACTATGGGCAAAAATGTATGGGCTCCGTCCCCATATACCAACACACATGGAGCTGATGCCAATCTGTACCTTATGTATCCACTATTTGATTAAAATACTTTGTTTTTACTTAATATCGTGGCATATATAAATAAAAACAATTTATTATTATTAAATAACCTATATTTTCATTTTACACTTTTAAGTTATTTTAACATTATGGTTATATTACAGTACAAAACATGATTTAGTAACTATACAAAATGATTATGAATGAATAATGAAAATAACGAATAATGAACCAGCATCGCCCTAGCGTTATTCCGGTTGCATCCAAGACTTACACGCCTTAGAGCCCGAGGTCCGCTTACTGGTCTAACCAGATATCGCAGAACATCAACTTTTCCACAGAGCGACTGCCGTCTGAATTCCGCAACCCAAAGAGATAGCGATATTCCATGGTTTAGACCAACTCGAAACTTGAAATTTTGAGTTATTCCGTTCTTCCATTGTACCCGACGATGTTTACTTTTACCAATATGGTCTATTGGAAAAAGGTGTTGTGTTTTGCACAATATATGTGTGGGTATGTTGGTACACCCGTACCGCCGCGCGCCGGTGTATAGTTGTAGGGAAATTTCACTTACAGTTTCTTGTTTTATATTGTCTCAACAACACATACTACACTGAATAGTTCAGAAGGTGCAAGAGTAGCGTAGATAAGCATAAGCACAAGCACTGGATAGTATATAGTCCAAATTTATAATGACTAGAAAGTCTAAGCACCAGAATATGATAGATATAAAGAATATAATGTCTGTGTGAATACGTAATGTCACCACACCATATCGTCCCACATGGGTGTCGTAAGGGGCGACAGAGGGGGGAATATTATGCAGAGAACAGCACTGTAAGAGGAGGCAAACTTGATACAAACCCTATACCAAACCCGTTTGGCCATCGTGGTATAGTTTGGATGGAAGGTGATAAATGGATAGAAAGTCGGTAAAAATACATAAGCGTTTTTTAGGGTTCCGTAGTCCCCAAGGAACCCTTATAGTTTCGTCATGTCCGTCCGTCTGTCCGTCCGCAGCCTAGCTTAAAGACGCCTGGTGCTAGAAAGTTGATATTTGACATGAATATAGACATAAGATATTGCAACAAAACTGTAGAATAAAATTTAGGAAAAAAATTTTTTTAGGGTATATCCCCTACATATATAGTGGGGTTGAATTTTTTTTTGGTTGAGTACCCCATTATGTGGGGTATCATTGGATAGGTTATAAAAAAATATTATTAGTGTTATAACTGGGGTATATGGGGGTAGTCAAATGACACAACCGATACTTTCAAGCTCATATATTCGACTGTCGCAGCAGCCGTTAATAAATGCACATAACCTACCTACCCACATGCTACAGATATATAGTAGGTTGTTACCCTACACTAACATCCCTCCAACCTTATTTAAAAATACTGTTTATAGTCTACAGGGGTTCTATTGCGTCGTGATTGAGTGGGTCCTTCCGTCTGTGGGTTGGGACGTTTGTCCGGCTCCACAGTGACAGGTAGACTAGGAACAATCACGTCGTCAGTTGGGCTCTTGCCGTCTTCGGACTCTTGAACTTGAGGTTGACATCTTCCGGTTACAGCTGGTGACGGCGTGCCTGGAATTTCCCGTGTAGATACTGTGGAACCATCTGCTGCTGCCTGTGACGTGTTGCTTACGAATGCCGCGACTACCTCTTCCTCCCCTTTATATTTGAGAAGTTGATTGGCATGCCTTTTAACCTTTTGATCTGTATTGCATATTTTAATAATATACATCGAGTTGCCAATTTTTTTAATCACTGACCCCCTAGACCAGAATTGTTTTTGCTGTTCATACAGTTTCACGAGTACGTTTTCACCTAAAGTAAACGACACTTTACGACTGCCGTGATAATGATCACTCTGTAAGCACTGTTTAGACTTAACAATTTTATCGAGCACTGGGTCAGATGGTAGTGATGAGGTTGGCTTCAAAAAATCTAAACGCGAACGTAACTTATGTCCAAACAATACCTCAGCGGGCGATCTGTTTGTAGTGGAGTGAATGGAATTCCTATATCGTAGCAAAAATTCTTGTAATTTAATATTTAAATCGCGGGCATGTACACCTGATAATAAAATACCTTTGATCGCTTTCTTAATTACCTTTACGTAGCTTTCAGCTTGACCATTACTAGCAGGGTTGTTGTAGGTTGGAGATGTTAAGTGCGTTATATTGTTACGTAAACAAAACTGATTAAATTCATTTGAAACAAAGGAAGTTCCGTTATCTGAGCATATTGTATCAAACAATCCAAATCTTGCCATTACCTCACTTAATTTTTCTATTACTATGCGGGAGCTAAAACCAGATGAAACATCAAAACATTCTACCCATTTAGAATATGCGTCCACCACTATTAAATATGTTCGTCCATTTATTGGGCCGAGAAAATCCAAATGTACGCGTGACCATGGTTGTGTTGGGAACGGCCACGGTGTCAGCGGAACACGCGGTGGCGACACCCGCAGCGTTGAACACGTAGAACATGTCCTGACCAAGTTCTCAATCGCAACACCCATACCTGGCCACCAAAATCTATTACGAGCCTCTTCTTTCATTTTTGATATTCCTAAATGACCTTTGTGTAATTCAGACAATACTTTGTTTTGAAATATTTCCGGTATTACTAATTTATGACCTCTAAACACACACCCGTTTTCAACTGATAATTCCGACCGGTGATGAAAATATACTTTTACTTGGGGATCAATTATTTTACGCGGCCATCCATCTAATATGTAACTACGAACTAACGACAATGTTTTATCAGTTAAAACGGCATGTTTCACATCTAATAATGATATAAATTGTTCGCCTTCGTAAACAAAATGAACATAATTATACGTTGACCTATCTAATAGTGAGTCATCGCCTACCTGTGCGCCGCGGCCGGCGGAGCCGACCGAGTGCGGCTTGTCGTCGCTCGCTTGACCCACGGCTCGGCTGAGATAATCGGCACTATTATGAATGCTGCTAACATATTGAATTGTATAATTATACGCCGATAGGAAAATCGCGTAACGCTGTAACCAGTTTGCAGAAATTTCAGGTATACCCTTGTCTGGGTTAAAAATTGATATCAAAGGCTTATGATCCGTCCTTAAAATAAAAGGTGATGTTCGCCCATAAAGGTACTGGTGAAATTTCTTCACACCAAATATGATAGCCGTAGCCTCTTTTTGAATTTGGCTATACCGTTTTCAGCTTCGTTCAGAGATCGAGACGCATATGCTATCGGTCTTTCTGTGCCGTCATCAATTTGTGATAAAATAGATCCAAGACCAGTCGGCGATGCGGCTACCGTCAAAACAAGCTGTGCTTTGGGATTAAAATGTGCTAAAGTTGTATCCGAGGCTAACGCTGTTTTAATGGACGACCAAGCCTGATCTTGTTCTCTAGTCCATGACCAAGATGTATTTTTTTGTAGTAGTTTGTGAAGTGGTGACAATATTGATGACGCATTCCTAATAAAATTCCTATAATAATTCACCATTCCCAGAAAAGATTTTAATTCGGAAATATTCGTAGGCTTACGTGGTTTAAGTATAGCATCAACCTTTTCTGGAGATTTATGAATACCGTGACGATCTATTACCACGCCCAAATAGGAAACGGACTCCTGAAGGAATGAACATTTTTCTACTTTGAGAACTAATCCGGCTTCCTGTAACCTATGGAATACTGCTTGTAACCTACTTAATGTTTCATGTATGTTTACCCCCCATACTAAAATATCATCGAGAAACTGTAACGTGCCATCCAAACCCACCAATACCGACTCCATCGTTCTTTGGAAAATGGCTGGAGCGCTAGCTAACCCGAAAACCAATCTCTTAAATTTATATAGCCCTTTGTGCGTATTAATACAAGTCAGCATTTGTGACGATTCATTAAGGCACAACTGATTATAGGCTTGTGAAAGGTCTAATTTACAAAAGTAACGCGCCCCATACAACTTAGAAAACAATTCCTCATATCTAGGAAGCGGATATTTATCAACAAGCAATTGTTTATTTATTGTTACAGAGTAATCGGCACACAGTCGAATAGAACCATCACGTTTAATAACGGGTACAATAGGGCTCGCATAATCCGCATACTTCACGGGTACTAGTATATCTAAGTCCACCAGGCGGTTGAGCTCCTGTTCCACGCGGTCACGTAAGGCAAAAGGCAGGGACCTCGCTTTAAAATAAATCGGTTTCGCGTCTGGTCTCAGGGCTAAATTTACTTCTACCCCCTTACAACAACCCAATTTATTTGAAAATAACTGTGGGAATTTTGAAACGATTTTCTGAATTAATTCTTCGGATTTATTTACTGAACAGATTTGCATATTAAAACTAGCAAAGAAATCTCTGCCTAACAATGGTGGACCGCCATCCCTTACTACATACACACCCATAAATTTTGTTTTACCCCTGTATGTGAAAAGAAGGTTAACTTTACCTAATATTTTTAACCTTTCACCACAATAGGTAAGTAAAACAATATCATTCGATTCTAACATCACGTTATTAAAATGTTTGTCATACAATTGCTCAGAGATAACGGTAACGGGAGAACCGGTATCTATTTCAAAACGTAATGATACGTTATTAACTACGACAGATTCCTGCATAGGTTCGCCGCGCTCGGTACGAATACTACAACATAAATGCTTACCCTCATCATTATCATCACCGCAGTACTCGATATAATGCTGACCTTTCCCCATTTGTTTACACATTCGCTTAAGATGACCTTGGATACCACATTTTGTACACTTATAACGCGCAAACCGACACGATGACGCTTGATGCCCGGCATATCCGCACACGGCGCACACGCTGTGATCGCTGCCGCGGCCCGCGGCAGCTGGCCGTGAGCTCCTCGCGGCAGCTGGCCGCGAGCTTCCCGCTGCTACGCGCTGCGGCTGTGAGCGCCAGCGCGCCTCGTCTCGTTCTGAACTTGCCTCCGTTGTCATTTTCATCAGCTGCATAGGAGGTGCTACCAATTCCTTTTGGCGCCCCGAAGTTTCCATGGCACCTATGCGTGCGCTGCGAACACCTTCAGCGATCTCGATAGCCCTATTCAAGGTGAGACCCGACATTTCTTTTGTAAACAATTTATCTCTCTCAGCTCCAGACTGCATGCCCAATATGAATCGATCGCGTAGTTGTTCATCAAGCTGAGCGGATACGAAGCCACAATGAATTGCTAATCCTCGGACACGCGCCGCCCACTCCGATAAACTTTCTCCATCGTTTTGCGTAGCCACATAAAATCTGAACCGCTCCGCAAATGTACACTTTTTTGGTTCAAAGTGTCTGTCCAATAACTCCACCACTTTACCATAGCTCAACGTACTAACTTGGGCCGGCAACGCTAATCACGAATCAATTTGTACGTGGATTCAGCACAATTACTGAGTAGAATAGCTCGACGTTTGCAACCGGCTTTATCGGAATCCTCTCCAACATCGTTCGCGAGAAACCATTGCTCAAGTTTCTCCTTGTAGATGCTCCATTCTTGAATTTCATGGTTAAACGTAGATAAGGTGCCGACCGTTACTTTCGCCATTTTGCAGGTTTTATTCTCGTCGCCAACTGTTATAACTGGGGTATATGGGGGTAGTCAAATGACACAACCGATACTTTCAAGCTCATATATTCGACTGTCGCAGCAGCCGTTAATAAATGCACATAACCTACCTACCCACATGCTACAGATATATAGTAGGTTGTTACCCTACACTAACAATTAGTTTGCTCAAATCATTTTTAGATCAAGTGATTGGTTTGCCAAATATCAAGCTTTGAAGTGAAAAAAATTGTTAGACTCAAGTGTCCCCCGCCTCTACCAAAAAATCACAAAGGTAGTACATATAACGAATTTAAAAGGAAAACTATCACGGCTAAGTAGACATCACTAATTTACGAGTAATCGTCGGTTAACTTATAAATACCTATTTCTGTGAGTTTACATTGCGAGCGCTGGCTTAATATTTGGAGATTTGAATGAAGACTATCTCTGTTATGTCAATACTGCGGTATTTAAATTATTACATAATGCAGGTTATAAATCTTTATTACCGCCGCTTGCCTCTACACGTGGTGGTACTCAGATAGATAACATTTTTTCCAACTTCCCCTGTGAAGTTGTGTTTTATAACTCTTTCTTCAGTTACTATCGTCCAATGTGGGCCCGGTTTTAGTCCCATGTGAAACAGAAGTTATTATCAATAATGGCCCTTATTGGCAACTACGGAACCCTACATTGCGCGTGGCCCAACACGCACTTGGCCGGCTTTTATTTTGTAGGCGGGTAACGTGCGTTCTGTGTCAAGGCTTTTCAAGAGAGCCATCTCTTGATCATAGATTATACAGATATACTGGCAGTCTTGACCTCTGCGCGGCCGGCTAGTAAATAGTTCTTATATACGAAGGAGCGAGGTAAAGAGTTGAAGCTCTGTCGATAGTTCGATATTATTGTGTAGTAATGTTTATTTAATATAAATACTTGTGAATTAAATATGTAGATAGATAAATATGAAATGTAAATTTTAAAATGTGAAACTTGTAAAGTAAAGTATATTTTGTGAAATTGTGTTTAAATAGTATGTGTTGATACCGTCGGGAGGTTGCGACGATTTAGATTCTAAACTTACTGCAACTTAAAATAGTAGTACGTGCTATATGCTATGTTTTTACCGGCGATTTATTACAATCGGATATTTATAGTATAAACAGATATACTATTGTTAGACATATTATGTTACTAAGGTAGGTAGCGATAGCCTAGTGGAGATATCAACAGACTGCCATTCACAGGGCTCGGGTTAGAATTCTAGGCAGTAAATTTTCGAAGTAATGTGTTTCAATTGTTAATTATGGCTTGCCTCGTGCCTCAGAGAGCAGCTCTTTAAGACTGGGCGGTGTGGACACCCCTCCCTACTTTTTTCTGACATCAAGATTTGATGTCTTCCAGCCACCGGTGCAGGCTAGGTTTCTTAAAGGCTTTAGTACTATGGCCGTGGGCCAAATACATACAGAGCATAATTATCATAGGTTATTTAGAAATCCGAAGAGTAAACCCGGCCGCTGTGACTGGCTTTTGTGGATTACGAAAATGCCTCCAACCCCATTGGAACTGGGCTGTCCTGCAATGCACTGCCTACACTTCATGTCTCTCAGAGAGCTATGAAAAGGACAATGGATAAAGGATAATAGGATTTCGCTGATGGATAATTTGCAGAACAAGATTATCCGGCAGAAGACCAAAGAAACTGACATAGATCAGAGTTATAGCAAATTGAATGGGGGAACTTATGGCCAGTCGTTTAAAAAGCAGGTTCTTAAATGAAGGCGACGCCTCAGCAAGCGTAGTGTTGGCCGCCAGAATGGGTCTTGTGGCACAGGCCCACCTCTAGAAGTGATAGGCTGATGAAATAAGCTAAATGAGAAGAAGTAGTTAATATATTTGTTTGACCATTATACGCCCGCTTCCTATTATGAAAGCCTAAAGGTGAGAAAATACGTCGCGAGATAGCGAGCAAGGCGTGGCATGGCAAACCGATACTCCGAAAAGGTAGACAGAAGTTGTAATTATGACACCCGCATTTGGCCATATCATGCATTTTTAGGTCCTACGTAAAAAGGGGTTTTGACGTTGCCGGGCACATTGTCAGATTTCGTTCTTCTACTGAGAATTCAGAAAAATTAGTTACACTCTTGCCTAACCCGGGAATCGAACCCAAGACCTCTCGATCAACAGATGTATAGGTTATTTACTGTGCCATGGAGGCAATCAGCAACAAAATAAATATAAAAAATACGAAGATTTATGTCAGTACTATAGTCTTTTCTACAAATGTGGACATTTTTGCTCAACTTCTTCCTTCAATTTGTCGAGTAATTAAGCATAGTATGCTGCAGTAATAGTTATCCCTTTCGATCTCTCTCCATGAACATCTCAAAAAGCAGTCAGCATCACTTTCCCAGCAGAATAAACAGCTTTTGTCCTTTGGAGTCGGTTCCTCCTTAGCAATTTACTGTTTGGAATGTATTATTTATTTGGGCGTATAATGGTGTACCCACGTTTCATCTACAGTCTTTATTTGGACCAAAACTTGGATTTATTAGGCCTTAACTACGCAAACAGAGCTTTAAAAAAATGTTCATTCGACGGGTCAACGCGGTTTTGGTCTTAACGTGAGCAAACGCAGCACCCATCGCGCTGGGAGCTTGCTCATGCTTCAATCTTAATTTAATATGTAACTTATTCATTTGTTGGTCATTTTCATACCCTCTGCTATATCTCTTACTCAATTCAGTGGTCGTCTAGCACCATTTGGTGAAATTTTGCGAGGTTATCTTCAGTGGCTGCAGTGTTTGGACGTCCCTAACCTTCATCTGTTCCCTAGCTCTTATGACCAGGTTTAAATTCAGCTGCCCAAAATTTCATTGTAGTAAATGATGGAGCAGTGAGGCAGCGATAGCCTAGTGGAGGTACTAATAGTTGTCCATGCAGGAGGTATCGGATTTGAATCCACGGCACCAATGACTTTTCAAAGTTAAGTGCGTATTAAATTGTTAATTATCGCTTGCCCCGTGCCTCGGAGCACGTTAAACTGTCGGTCTTGGCTGTCTGGAAGATCTTTGACAGTCGTTACGGGGATTTCGTACCCTCAAATAAACTAATACTGGTCTAAACCATGGAATATCGCTATCCCTTTGGGTTGCGGAAATCAAACGGTTGTCGCTCTGTGGAAAAGTTGATATTCTGTCATACCTGATTAGATCAATAAGCGGACCTCAGGCTCTAAGACGTGTAAGTCTTGGATGCAACCAGGATAAGACTAGCGCGATCATGATGGAGTAGAGAGTCCCCATAAACAGAGTTTTAATCAAACTTGAATGACGTCGGCGAAAAGCCTTTTAAAAACAAGAATTTAATGCCAGCTCGATACGACATTTCCCATTTTCACAAAACACACTCACATCGACTTAGTCGTATGGCTGTCAAATAGCAACTTCTGCTACAAAATAGCTGAAATGTTGGTGGTTAACTGCCACAAGAAGTAACATGACATCCACAACACTTTGTTTGACGAGTGCTGCTTCCTTCAGGTTGAGGTCGGAAATTTTTCAGACCACCCTAGTATGTTTTAATGCAAAGGCAGTTTATTTTTGTTTTAGTTGATTTTTGAAGATTTATAATAAGCCATTTAGTTGATTTTATTACATAATTATAATATTTTGTTGTCATACCTAATTCTCTTAATTTTTTATATTGTAATTTTACGTTTATTTTTTATTTATACAATGTTACTACTTCCAATCCAGGTTTTTGTTTCATGTGAGATCAATAATCAGTGATAAAATTTAACAAATAAACTTTCACTAAGAATGCCTAACTTTTGTGTTTAAATATTTTTTTAGGTTCAAAACTCAATAAGTGTACTTATTTGACCCAAATTCATGTATTCACATTCATTTAATGTGTGGGAAAACTGAATAACTACATTATAGAATTAGCTAACTACGCTTTTTGCAATATCTTGGTGTGGCAAAATTGGATAACTTGGTTTTTTATTTTTAATATTTTTTTGGTTCATGATAAAAGCTAGTTTTATCAAGCATAGAATCGACAGCAAACATGCTTAAAGCATATAAAATCGCCGACGGTAAAATTGTTCTCCATTTCTTAGTGATGTTAAAAAAAGTGTCAAAAAAAACAGTAAATCACGATTATCTCGAAACTTGAAATTTTTAGTTATTTAGTTCTTCCATTATACCCACGATTTGTGCAATTTTATCACTGATTATTGATCTCACATGAAATAAAAAACAGAGCTTGTGTGAGGATAAACGGGGCATACACTGACTGGTTTACCATCGAGAAAGGTGTTAGACAGGGATGTGTAGCGTCGCCGTGGCTGTTTAACCTCTTCATGGACAGTTGTTTGCAAGATTTAAAACATAGTGACTGCGGATTAAGGATGAATGGGTTACTCGTCAAATGCCTACTTTATGCTGATGATCAGGTAATACTTGCATTTTCAGCGGAAGAGTTGCAGGAGATGGTAGCAATCATGCATGGTGCGTTAGAGAGGAAAGGAATGAAAGTGAATGTAAGAAAAACGAAAGTTATGGTTTTTGAAAAGGAGGAATGCGTTACGGCTTGTAATGTTTTTATCGATGGACAGCGAGTGGAACAAGTGAATGAGTTTGTTTACTTAGGTACGTTGTTTACAAGAGATGGTAAGAATGAAGAAGATATTGAAAGGAGAGTTAATGCAGGTAATAGTGTGAATGGAGCTCTGAAAGCGTTTATGAACAGTCAAAACGTGTCCAAAAAAGCACGTTTGGTTGTACATAGAGGTGTGTTAGTCCTTATGTATGGTAGTGAAAGTTGGGTATGGCAGAAGAGATTTGAAAGTAAAATAAATGCTGTAGAAATGAGAGCACTGAGAAGTATGTGTGGTGTGTCTTTGACCGACAGAGTAAAGAATTGTGTGATACGAGAGTGGTGTGGGGTAAAAGAAGATGTAGTGACAAGCATTGAGAAAGGCATGTTAAGATGGTTTGGGCACATGGAGAGGATGGATGATGATAGACTGACAAAGAAGATATATAAGGCAAGTGTGAATGGAACAGGACAAAGGGGAAGACCTAGGCGGACGTTCTCTGAACAGATTGGAGACATCCTGAAAAAAGGACAAGTCAGAAGTACCCTTAACAGAAGAGCATGCATGAGAAAATTGATGGGAGTGAGTGAAGCAAGTGAGGTATGTCAGGATCGTTGCAAATGGCGTTCCGTAGTCTCTGCCCACCCCTCCAGGAAACAGGCGTGAGTCTATGTATGTATGTAAAAAACCTGGATTGGAAGTAGAAGGAATAACTTCGAAAAATTACTGCCTAGAATTCTAACCCGAGCCTTGTGAATGGCAGTCTGTTGATATCTGCACTAGGCTATCGCTGCCTACCTTAGTAACATAATATGTCTAATAATAGTATATCTGTTTATACTATAATTATCCGATTGTAATAAATCGCTGGTAAAACATAGCATATTATAGCACATACTACTACTTTAAGTTTTAAGTTGCAGTGAGTTTAGAATCTAAATCGATCATTTTGCTACCCAGTGATTTAGTTATATTTAAGTAATTTTATTTCATTTCATCATCAAAATTGTCGTGGAGCCTCTAGAGATGCTTCGTGGAGCCCTGGCGCTCCGCTGAGCACACGTAGAGAATGGTTGATCTATAGGTTTACATTATTTCGCGCTAATTTGTTCTACTGAATTGCACGATAACTTTGCTTACTTGCGTATACTATAAATAGAAATATTAAACAATTTCACCTATTGACATTTATTTGATTGGAATCTCTTATAAATCTATATTTTCTCGAAGAAGTAATAAATAAAAATACGTATTTAAAAACGAAAGAACGCTCATTAATGCCCGAATGAAATAACTCAAGTTGTTTAGTTTTCCTTCAACTTGACTAGTTTCATTAAAATATTTTCGTGCTTGGAAGAACTAAATAACTCAATTTAGCTAATTCATTTCATACTCAAGTGATCAAAAGTCACAGTTGTTCATTTATTTATAGAGTTAGTCATTTTTCTACCAAGATTTAAAGTTCATTTAAACATATCATTTCTACAATTGAAACACAAAAATGGCTTTATTTTTGGACTGGGTTAAGATATAAGAATATTTGTTAGACCAAAAGATGCGACACATTTTGGGGTCACGAAAATGGTAAAGGGTCGATTTGCCCAAAATCTGAGTTATTTAGTTCTTCCATTATACCCACGATATGTAATGATAATTATGTCATTTCGTGGGAGTCGTCAGAAAATGCATGAAGTAGATGCTATCTAAACTCAAAGTGGTACCGCAGACAATGAAATATATCCGATTTAGACATTGTACGAATTCTTGTGAAGTTTTTTATTTTTTTTATTTATAGGCTCACGCCTGTATCCCCGAAGGGGTTAGCAGAGGTGTAATATTACACCCACATTTCACCGTGAATTTTTTAGGTCCCACGTAATAGGGGGCGAGCCTATTGCCGTACCGGGCACATTACCAAACTTCGTGCTGCTACGGAGAATTTCCTTACCTATGCCCGACCCGGGAATCGAACCAGAGACCTCCCAATCCCACCCGCACATTTATGCCGCGAGATGAACCATTTTATGGCCTAAAAGATTCACAACTTCTTTCAAACATTTAGCAGTCTCTGTTTTTGACGTAGTGCTTTCCACAAAGGCATGCTTAAAGTAAAACAGGTATCGTAAAGTATTTAATTAAATATTAAACGTTTCCGTAAACATACAGAAAAATAATTGTGAAGGTATTTTGTGGAAGGTTTTACACGACACAAACATCGTCATAGACCTAGTAAACACTCAACTTAAAATACAAACCGATCCAAATTGAATTTATTTAGTGACAGCAATATCTATTCGTTGTAAACCATGTTTGATAATTTGTCGGCACCAGCCGACCACCCGAATTGGTTAATTCGAATCATTGTCACACATACGTGGATGTTTCGATAAATTTTACCGATAGGTTAATCACGAGTTCCCGAATCAGTAATACTTGTTTCCATTTGTTTGATTGGTACGAAATTATTTATGGAATTACACTTGCCTGTTTGCGCGTTGCGTATTTAAATTGAATCATTTACAATTTCGTATGTGTATTAATGTATGTGTATTTTTGAAGTATATGTGATTGTTGTAAACATATGTACGCTCTATCTAATAATAATGAGTTTATTTAACATACGATTGCAGATGGCGTTGTTTAAACAGCAGCGTCGAATGGTCCTTCATAGGGTTCAACACTTTGTGTTATCTACAAATTGATTCCAGCCAATGTTTTCTGTTTTTTATGTCCGACAACTGAATGTTTAAATAGAGATACATATAAATTCCCTTGAACTGGAGTTTTCTTTTTTATATTTGAATAGGCATCTGTCATCCAACAGGAAGGGTAGACTAGGCTAACTAATTATCCGTGCTAGACCAGCATTTTATTGTGAAATACTTAGAAAACATAGCTATTCAAATCACAGATTAAGACAGGAGAAAAGACGACAGAAAGGTATCTGACGATCAGCTGAAAGTGGTCTTCGATACATTTCTACACCAAAAAAATTTACTGACTCAAGAATTGCAAAGTGTTGGTAGGTATTTCTTTGTAGAGTTCGTTAATCTTAAAATTAGTTACTAACGGAGCGCCTAGCAAAGGGTAAAAGCAAAAGAATGTTTTTTTTGGTTTTCATCAGGCACGCCGTTACTTTTTAATTATCTTAATTTATTTTTATTTATAAGATGCATATGGAATCATCATTATCAGCCCTGTATATATACTGTCCCACTGCTGGGCACGGGCCTCTTCTCTCTATGAGAAGGGTAAGGCCATAGTCCACCACGCTGGCCAAGTGCGCATTGGAAGACTTCACATATCTTTCGACAACATTATGGTGTTTTAAATGCTCTTGTCACTTAATTCAAGTTCGTTAATCTTTTAAAAGTCTGGCTTTTCTCCAAAACTCCTTCAATTTGGCAATAAAACATTATTTGGCTTGTCTTTCAACCGCCACCACTCAGCTTTTCATGTAATGGCTTTTTTACCGGATAGCCGCTAGATAAGAATTTTTGAGAAATTGCTTCTTTTACTATTCTTTTTTTAACAATCTGCATCATACTATTGTCTTGTCTGGACAATGAAACCACTGAACAAGTTATACTTGTTTCTCAACTATGTACAGACAGATATACCTATTACAACAATGCATGTCTTCGACTAGACACATAGACAAACATAAATAAAGTATTTATTACTCTTCAAATCCTCCATTCTACATGCAAACACTACTCCAAAAACTCTAAACAAAATAAAAGCACACTTAAATCTACATAAAACCACACTTTAAGGCGCTGTTCTAAGCGACTGTTTTGGTAAATGAGGGGGTGAAGCAGGGGAGGTGAAGGGAGCTTAGCTCCGTCTACTGCGGGGCGCTCCCCTTCATTCTCGTCGCGTGCGGCCGTATTCTGGCGACATCCGTATTCCAATATTTCATAATCGCAAGCAAAACGTTTTAGCATATTGAATTGAGATACTGATATTAAAATTTATATTACATACATCAATCTGTTTGTATATATAGGCATAGCGCAATTTTTGTTCTCAGTGCAGCCATGAGCAAAACTGGTTTACATTAGACGTTATAGGTATAAAATGTTGACGAAAGTAGGTAAATACCTACGTGACGTAAGATGATAAAAATAATTAAGTCAGTTCCATGTATGGAGAGGCCATTATTATGTTTGTTTTGTTTTTGTATAAAAATAGTGAAGCAGTTCATAGAATACCTACATCTAATTCCATTCCTGCCAGTTTTCAAATCTGTTTTGCAATAAATTGGCTGTGACATACGGGCGGACAGACAGGCAGACATTGCGAATCTATAAGGGTTCCGTTTTTACAATGTTTGGCTACGGTACCCTAAAAAACACAATACTGCTCTACTAAGCGCAAAAGCCGTATCTCAACTAAAGCGAGTTACGAGATAATTGAAGTTTAGTAAAAGTTGATTTCTTTTATTTATTTATGGATGTTTATTGTTATTATAGGTATAATTATTATGGCAAAGGTTTCGAAATACGTCGCCGTTTTTAGGGGTTGTGAGTGATTGGAGAGGGAGCAGGGGAGGTCTTGAAACCCCCCTCACCATTTTCACTTGCCGGAAATACCTGGTTTCCTCTGAAAAAAAAATCTCCAAACATCGGTGTGTATGGCACTGCCAGCTTCCACATTCATCACACTAGCTTAATAAACTAAGGTTGTCGGAGCCCTGCGAAGGGCCCCTATTTTCAGATTAAGGGTCAAAAGAGAACCTAACATAACCTATTTATTTACTTATTACAGTCGCACCTAACCTTAGGCACTTGAAAGCAATGACGCACAAATTTGACATTAGCTGTCAATATGATCATTCCAAGATGGCAGTTTTGCGTTTCGTTTCACGTTTTTCACCTAAAACCTAAAAATTACATTTGTAAAACTGTACTAAAGTATAAAAACTATGTTCCGTTTTGCATAATTGCCGAAGTATTTATGAAATTTTGGAAATTGTTTATTCAGGCGACTCGTTCCGAAACCCAACCCATTATTATTTTTCAAAATAGATGAAACATCAAGAATATATGTGGATATACCTTATTCATGAGATACTGCTATGTCGCTTAGAAAATTATAGAATTAGAATTTGAGTTACTGCTTTTTCGTTAGCTCTCGTCATACATGTTTGTATGGAAAAATATAAAAATATTCTTTCGCTTCAAATATGTGTTGTTTCAAAGAAAATAAATATTAAAAGATATTTATTCATATTCATTTATAATTTATTAACGAAATACAGAGTTTACAGCTCATCAAAAGTTAGCTGTCTGCTACAACCCGGCAGGTTTTCTTTATTCTCATCGAATGTTAAAGGCAGTGTGTGAGGTGATAAGACTTATTATTTGCTGTTGTTCATGAGGCACAGTTTCATTTACTTTCCTTTTACGGCTTGGTATTGTAGAAATTTCAAGCACTGATGAAACATTTTCCTCTCCGTGATCTCGCAATGCCATCCCTTGAGCTTGACGAGAATCAACAATTTCAGGCAACTGCCAATTCATATAAAACGCCACAAGCTTCTCCTAGAAAACATCATCTCTTTCTATAATTTCTATTTTTAGTGGGATACTTTCGCCACTCCACACAGCAAATAAACACTTTTGTTTGCGTGTAACGTGGCGTTGCCCCTGAATTTGGTAATAACAATTACAATATTTGTTTAGACTAGTCAGTTCACTTTTTATCATGTTTCCATATTTGTATTTTATTTGCTCTTATACTATTCTCCAGGCCATTCTTATAGGCAACTTTAGAACATTAATTTTCCCCAATCGTGTTTGGACCTATTAATGATGACCCTTAGCTTTTCTTTTTACCACTATATAAAAAATTCAATCTGTCAACATATTCTTACGCAATTCGAACCAGTCACTGCTATCCTTCTTGTAATTTTTGCTTATCAGTACGGAATTCGAGGCAAATTTGTTAAAAAAATTGTTTGGCATTTCTTGGCTGGCTCTTGAACAAATCGTGTTAGGAATGACTGAAGTCAAATGTGTGTAAGATGTTGCAGAACTGTTATCTTTAACTTCACTGTAATTACAATAATGATAATTAGTTACGTACTTTATTATTAATAAAATACTATATCTTGTGTTATAGCAAACAGAGAAGTCACCTTCTTACTTATAAATGATTGATTTTAGAAATTAAAAAGATATTAGATGTACTGAGACATACCTTCTAGTGACACCATGTTATGAAGGGACTTTTTTTTTTTCTTTTCTTATTTCATGTGAGAAAAAAAAAAGAAAAAAAAAGTATCTACTTTTTTTTTTTTTTCTTCTCTCTTTTTTTTTTCTTTCTTGTGTGAGGCTATCCTCACACAAGAAAGAAAAAAAAAAGAGATATAGGTACAGTTTTATTAGCACGTCGTAGTTTTTAGTATTTCAAAATTTCTTACATTTTTTGTGAATAACGTGGTTGGATATACAATTGTCATTTTCTTATTGTAATTTCTGATATAATATTGTATTGTATATCTGTTTGTTGTTCTTAATAAAAAAAAAACCTAATAGTTTATGAATAATCAAAGTTTTACCCGATGTACTTAAAAAGGTTTATGTTCAAAACACAATAATACAACATTCGTTACCGCTTGTATGCGGATTGCGGAGCGACATATTAGCGCTGTCATCATTATTGTTCGCCGTGGCAGCATCTTAGCGCTCCAGGCGCTCTGACAAGCTAATGAATTTGAAATATAGGTACATAAAATGATTCGATTTTATGTTATTACTCTTTCAAAAATTGAAAACTATGGCAGCTATGTATTGTGAGAATAATTTATATAATTATATTATGCATAATCGATAATATATAAGTAACATAGTTAGTCATAAAAGACTCTTATGAAAATAATTTGTGTAAAAATGTTACATATTTCATAATCACTTGGCCATGGATGAATTTCTATTTTATTACGACGCTTTCTTGTACAAATCCTTCGTAGAACTTCATTTCTCTAATTGTCCGTATTTTATTCTTCTAATTTTATATTTATGAGCACAGAAACAATAACACATTAAACGCAACAAGAGTATAAACTTAGGTCCTAATTATATGTGCCCATAGTTACATGAAAAGCCTATTTGATTCAAAGTATTCAGTCTATAACATAAAACATGAAATTACGAACTCAAATCGGCGTATTATAATAACAAACAGGTTTACGTAAAATTTCGTGCAGCGGAGACGCAAGCGACATGACCTATCTCTCACAGGGCTCATAGCCGAATGATGAGGTCTGGGCGAGGCGTAAACTAGCAACTGACACTCAGTACACCGCTTATGCTAATAAGGTTTAAATTGCTGAAGCGTTTGATATTGATAGGATCTACCGAGCGTCAAAATCATAGACGTTTGGCAGATTTTATTTAATTTTACAAAATATACACGTATAATATGAAAATAAATTAGGTAATTCTTTAGTTCATTAGATTTCCTACAATATTATCAAAAAAAATATGACAGCTTACGATCAAAATATTGCAAACAGTGAGACGAAAGATTATTTTCTGCCTCGATTTTGTGATTTTTTTACCGTGATTCTATTTTACGTACATGAAAAATTCTTTCAAAAGTCTTTTGTTCAGACTTTTGACTTTAAGCTCTAATTTTTGCTAGTTTGTAATATGTACCGTTATGGCTAGATGCGCGACGAAAAATTAGGTGTTTCACGGCTTCTGAGGTATAACAGCGCCTTAAGCGGACACATGACGAATGAGACGGAGCGAAGAACGCCATTTTTCGTCTCGGACCAAAAGTTCTACCAAAATTTATTTCCCAACGTAAGTAGTTAGAAAACTCGATTATTCATTTTCATTGTATCTTATCAAAGTCTGAGGACAATAAACCAGTACTGGGAGCAGTAAACGAGGCTTAAGCGTAGCGCAAAGTCGCAACAACAAATTTAAAAATTCACAAGTTGTCGATGCGGTCTTCTTTGAAATACAGTGGAGAACCTTTTATATCTGTAGTTTGGGCCTCTAATTCACTTAATTCGATGTACGCTAATGCAGACCCTCCGGAATCGTATGTGAGACGTGACGAGAATTTCTATCGACTTTTTCACCTGTGCTTGGCATTATTTTTCTTCTTTAATCAGTGTAATGTCTTGGTCTCCGAGTTTTTCGTTTTATTAGGTTGTAGGTGTTGAATGCAAATAATTTGCTTTAGAGATATTAGAATATTGCTGTTATTATACTATCTGGATACTCTTGAATGTACAAATGTTGGAACTACATAATGTACTTCATGATAATTTAATTTGGAAGATCTTTCGTAGTGACTTAAATAATGATTACTGAAAAATTGTCAGTAATCATTATTTACTTATTAGTGATTTATAGAAATCGATAATAAATATTGAACATGAAATTGCAAATAGCGGATCACTGCACCGACTTAGGTCAATAAGTTTCTAGAAATTTACTAGTCTCAAAATCTTTTCCGATTTTTTTACCAATGAAACCATTCTTTTCAAATGTTCTTGTTTCTATGACAGAAATACATATATAATATTATGTTGATTAACGCCATTTTGTTGTGTTGATTAAACCAAGATGGTCAAGTAAAAAAAATATATTTCAATCTTTTATTATTCATGCTTTGCAATTAGGTACACTGAAATCTGTTACGAGTCAATTCCCTGGCCACATCCAATTCATTTCCCGTTTTAATGGCAGATATCTGTTGATCAGGTTCGTCTACTTAAATTCAAACGCAATTTCTCCTTGTACATTTTTTAAAGATTTTATTTCTTCCTGTTACTATAAATTTCCGGTTCTTATTGAGGTACGCGGTTCATTCTGGTTGAAAAATTACTAAAACAGGTTTTGAATTTGCCCATTTCAAATTTTTGTTGTAGGAATCTTGGGTTGGACATTTACCATGACTATCAATATGTGTTTTAGAGTAAAATATAATTGTGAGTGTGATCTTTCTTCGTCATTTAACATGCAGTCGTACCACAGGTGTGTGCGGATGGTAAAATAAGCCGCAATCAATCCTTTTGGGTGTAGCTTGTCTGTGAGTCAGTTAGTAACGAAAGAATTTCATAATTATGTACAGTTATAATATCATTACTATGATAGCGCGCTCTCATACATTTTGAGCAAGTTTCTAAAAATCATTATACATGATGAGATTGAAATATTCAGCTTAAGCCTCATGACATTTTTGCAATATCTCTGTTAGCTTTTAAATTGATGCAGTGGATTTAAATTTATTAGGGCAATTGTTATTAAATCCAATTTAAGTATATTAATAAAATATAACATTAATGAAGCAAGTATTTATTCATATTAATTCACGCTTTATATTGTTATACATAAAAATAATTATATATAAATGAGATGAATGTAACCGCAATATAAATTTCAATAAGAACAAATATTTCAGAATTTAAATTTTAAACATTTTTGGATATATTAAACAGATATGTGTTTTTTTGTGCGAGGGAACTCTTAAATTCAAAATCAATGTATTTATATTTATATAAAACTCTTTTCTTACCGAGTGACTGACTGACAGACAAGGCACAGATGAAATCCAGAGGCCGAGTCTGCCATTCTGTTTGTCAGGGGAAATCTCTGGCATGGTTGAAATGATTTCAATGGGACTTCACTGGAAGATAAAATACTTTGTAGAACTAGACGTAGGCTTTACATTGACCCTGTAGGTGCTGTTGAGGTACCGAAAATAAGGCGCGTGAAACCGCATGCATAGCATGTAAACAAAAAAATCAATGTATAAACATACTATTTTACCATTATGTCGAATATTCAACGCTTTACAAAGAATAAGTTCAAAGCAGGATACATGATAATAATCTCCCGGCCGCAATTCAATATCTTTAATCTCAAGAGCACGTATCCCAAGAGGACCATACGTTTAACATAATAAATCGATAGCCCCAACTTGTGTATGACTGAATAGCGTGTAGGGACTCCAATAGTTTCTAACTACGCCGTCGGGGGATTAAGCAGTATTAGTGAATATAATATCTAGATCATTTAATTTAATATTTGATTGATAGGTGTGAAGTTTCGCTTCGGTGATGGTGGATTATGAAGATCTTGAGGCTTGTTGATAATTATGTTTGTGGAAAGTTGTTTACAATATCCTATAGCATAGTAAGTCCAGTATAACGTCCTTGTCTTTGAAAACAGATGAACTTAAGAACCTGTGAGCATAGGCCTTCATCATCATCATCAGCCTGCCATAGTCCACTGCTGGATATATGCCTCTCCGAAGGCACGCCACTGAGCCCAATTTTCGGATTTTCGTGTCTAGCCGCTGCCAGTTACTTTTCGTAGGCCTTTGAGGAGATCAATAAACTACAACGCAGAGGGTCTCGGTTTCGGTACGCACGGTGCGCTCCACTGACTTTTCAGAATTGTGTTAAATTATTGGAGCAATGGTTTTATGGTCGTTAGATGTCAGTTGCTCTCTATAAAAGCTCTTATCATGTCAAATACTTCTACTAGATAGTAGAAACTCGGTTCCAGGGCAAAACTTTCGGTTGCATCCTGGGAGTTTTTAAAAAGACAGCTCTCAAATTTGGACAAAATCTTGCCGTGGCACAGGATTTCTTCCTACCGCACTAGTTTCGTAGTGACGTAGTGAAATCGAACCCACAACATTAGGCGCTGTATTAAACGGCTAGGTAGCCATTCAAAGCACTACGCCATACGTACAGTCAAACATAACCTTTATGACAGACACATGCTAAGCAGAGTTTTTTTTTGCGTAAGTGGTAAGGAGTGGGTTGATAAAGCATACAAATTTAGAAAGCTTTTTTGATAAATAAACGAGAATTACATTCCGATGATATTTACGATTTCAAAGGCGGAAAATGTTCTTGCGATGTCAATGATCTCGAACTCTTGATTTGTGTAGGCTCTAAAACAATTCAGTGGTAATGATATTTATAAATATCCAGTTGCTATTTGAAGCTAAAAGTCAACTCACGATTGATGTCATGAATTTTTAAAGGTGACTTTATAAAGCTCTTGTATTTTTGTTTAATGTGGTGTACTCGGTGGTATCAACAACTGTGGTCATCTCAATCTCATGTACTGCTCTCTAATTGTAATAGTAAGCTACAAATTCTTTCAAAGTAATTGCAATTTGTATTCATATAGATATTAATGTACGGCATCTCTATGTAGCATTTTTGTGCAAATAATTAATTTGAATTGCCTTATCCTTTTAGCTTGGCCCGCCAACATGGGTTATTCCAGTTTTGGTCACGGTATGACTTATTGAACCCGTGTTGAAACGAGCAAATAGAAGCTATTTTAGGCAACGCTATATTCAAATTTTACGTAGAAATTCTTTGAGAGATATCTCTCAAAATATATTTCACTTTATTACCTTTATGATGCCTTAAGAAATTCAGTAACGAGTCAGTGGTTTATAATATTTATATATAAATATAGAATGATGAGATATTTTTAAGGATCGCATTTGGTATTCCTCGCAGGTAAAACGTAATTGAAGTTTAGTTTCAAAGCTTTACCCACGCTCGACCTACATGCTCTTGTATTTGGTTTACAATTATGAAACGCTGCTTAAACTTGTACTTGTATGTACGTATCTTAATTTGGAGTAAAATGTTTTATGAAATAAGATTTATATTTTGAAATCTTTCTTCTTTGTTGACGGTGCTCATTACCACCATTAGGTAAGGAGCTGAAATGGTATATATTTAATTTTACCCAATAATATAACTTATTCAAATATCCAAACGTGCTTTTGTTTTTAAAAAAAAAAGTCTCGCACCTGCTATATGTCTATCCCATAAAAACAAACTTTTCAAAAATACCAAGTCTTGCGATCTTAAGAAGTAGTGAGATCCATGTAATACCAAGTCGGTTAATTAAAAATCTTTAATGTTTTAAATAAATATATCTCATAAGTAATTCATATATAAATTAAATGTCTCATAAGTATTACATATATGAATTAGATTGTTTAATGCGATTGCCAAGTAACTATATTTATTTAAAACATTAAAGATTTTTAATTAACCGACTTGGTATTACATGGATCTCACAACTTTTTGACATCGCGAGACTTGGTATTTTTGACAAGTTTGTTTTTATGGGATCTCATTTCTTTTTGTAGATACTTGACTTTTGTTCTTTCCGGTACCTTCTACTTCTTGTACACCATCAACGAATTTTCTTAATTAAAGCTCTAACTGCAAATGTTATTTTGTAATCCTATATATTTATATGGGATTACAAAGTTATTAATTTAGTTGATGTACCTCGAAAACGGGACAGAAATTGAAAAATATTTTAATTTTTTCTTGATTCATATATTAAACACTAATTGTATTCTAAATTTGAAGCTTCTATGTCTGCTAGAAGTGCCTTAGATTTTTGATGATCTGTCAGTGAGTGACAAAATTAAGAATATTGACTCGTTATAATTCTTGAACTACGGATTCAAATTGAAGGAAATTTGAAATACACCATGTTTATACAATGCTTGCATGGTTTCTAAAAACTCAGGCTTCTAGCTTTATCTACAACGAAGTTATAGGGGGTCGAAAATGGCCTGAATAGCTTCGAGAAAAGGATGGTAAGGCCGTGCCGCTTTTTTGCTCGACTTGGCGGGGGCACTGCCGTGCCCCCAGATATTGCGAGGGATTTATTGAGGAACTCCATGTCATCAGCCCTATACACTGTCCCACTGCTGGGCACTGGCCTCTTCTCACTGTGAGAAGGGTAAAGCCATATAGCCCACCACGCTGGCCAAGTGCGGGTTGGCAGACTTCACAAGTCTTTGGAGAACATTAGATTACTCTCAGACATGCAGGTTTCCTCACGATGTTTTCCTTCACCGATAAGCAAGCGATAATTAACAATTTATTACGCAATTAACTTCGAAAAGTCATTGGTGCGTGCCTTGGATTCGAACCCGAGACACTCTGCGTAGCAGTCTGTCGGTCTCACCACTCGGCTTTCGCTGCTAGAAACCCCATACCTATAAACAATGAACACATACTTTATCAACAAAACAAAGAACAATCTGTTTAGAAAACACGATTTGGGGACTGTTAGGTCGTATCCTAATAGAACTCACATAATTTTAAGTGGTCATATTGTTAAGACGAGACAGGCACCCTGCTGTATTAATGTATACTTTCATAACATGGATGTATAGTTGTATAGATTAATAAAATGTATTAGTGCTGAACAAAGTAAAATTTATAGAAGAAGTGAATTGATTCGGTCTGATTTGGTATGAAACTAATAACTTAATATTTTATGTTAATGAATCATGTCGCCGTCTTAGCAATTTAATAAGTCCACTACACTGGAAAAAAGGATATTTGTAAGTTAGTATGTTGTGTCCATAGAGTAAATAAAAAACGCAATAATATTAAAAAAACGTAAAGAATAATGGAAAAGTATTTGCCGGCCACATAAATTTAAACAAGCATTTTATTTGAGATAAATAATAAAGTTTATTATGAACAAGAACCTCTTAAATTCGTAAAACTCTCGGCTCCTACATTAACTTCATCGATAAAATGTTTCAGTTATAAAAAAGCCTTTGTTTATTTACATTTCTAAATTAGACTGGATAGGTTGATGGGCTATAAATCTTTCAGAACTTCGTATGAATGACTTTCAACGTACATAATTAATTATTATTTTATTTTATAAAAATAAAGTCCTCTCTTTTATCTGACTGTCAGTGTCAATGCAATAAACTCAAAAAATACACAGCGCATTTTTGTACGGTTTTCACCAATAGATATTATAGTTCGAGATCCGTAGAAGAGCGAACTTCACCGATCTGGTTATTGGATGAAAAGTATATACCTATCAAATTTTGCATGTCAAAATATATATCGCGAATTGGTGTGAAAAAGAAATCCAGTACAGACTAGGAAAAGTAGAAAAATATATGTATTTGGCTTTTCATTTACCAATGCATACACGCGTTTAATGAATAAATTAAGAACCAACCGAATGTATGAACCCTAAAGGGTACGTAAACATAGGCTTATAATTTTTTCCTGGCGTATTTGATAGGGTTGCCTGGTATAAACACTTCGACTGTTATGTTGATACTAGTTATATTTTTTTGAATAGACATTTTATATTTAAATGACCGCTACTTCACTGCGAACACGATGATATTGGGTTACCTATGAAAATCCTGTCAATGTCAGGAATAGCGGTTGGCAATTTTTGTAGCCTTTTGACCTTATTTTTTTTTACCAACCCATTCGCGACATATTTTGTAGCATGCAAATTTGATATAAAATACTTTTCATCCAATAACCATATCGGTGAAGGTCGCTCTTCTACGGATCTTAGACTTTAATAATTTCCGAGGAAAGTTTCAGTGTCGGTAGAAGCAGCGGGCGAAATCTAGTTTTTAATACTATTGCCTTCTGCTTAAGCAAATTTAAGTTGACCAAATTATAGTATTGATTACAAATGCTTGTTAATTAAAGCAGTGATAGTCTAGTCGTGATACCATGCGATGGGTAACCGGTGCAAACCTTCGGCGTGCACTTGTAATAATTCTTCTTTCTTTGTTAGATTTATGGTCTTCATTTTTTTACTTACGAACTCATCAGAATCTCATACATGTTCATCGGCTAGTAATTTGTATGCTTGGCTTATTTCCAGGTCTTCTATAAAACATGTATTACAAAATCTTTCCGCCAACTTACCTCATACTATACTAACTATTCTCGTTATAAGAGAAACTTGGGAACTGGTAATGAGACATTTCTGGCACTAATATTATATTTGCCTTTTATCTTCAAAATAAAATATTATAAATAGGCGACGAAAAGGGTTAAGAACAAGTTTATTTTTCTACTCTTTCTTTCAACGCAAATTCAATAAAAACAAAATTAGGCTGATGTTTCATAAATTTAAAAAACTTAATAGTTAGTTGTGATAGTGACAACGATATAAAAGTGGCATCTAGTGACAGTTTTACCGAAGAACATGCTTCATTTGATCTTCGAGAAGTAAAACGCATTCGCCGCGCTCCTTTATTTATTTTTTTCTTTAGCCTGTACTGTCTCACTGCTGGGCAAAGGCCTCCCCCAAATCTTTCCATACTCTCTTGTCACCTGCTATCTCAAGCCAACTTTTATGGTAGGCGTCTAGGTCACCTCGCCACCTTTTTCGGGGCCGGCCCCGGCGACGAAGTCCATTTTTTGGCACCCACAGTGTCGAGATTTTCGCCCAACGATCCTCATACATACTGGATCCTCATACAACTGACATAGCCCGCCCAGTTCCATTTAAGCCTGGCAGACTTTTTCCTTTACTATATTGCGTAAATATAATTTAGCAACAAAAGCATAGCCAAATTGACAGTTATTTCATATTTAAAATATTAAACAGATGTATGTAAAATGTATTTATATTTATTTTGGTTAATTATCGCTTGTCCCGTGCCTCAGAGAGCACGTTAAGCCGTCGGTCCCGGTTGTCATGAAGATCTTTGGCAGTCGTTACAGGGCGTCAGTACCTTCTAAATAAACTGACACTGGTCTAAATCATAGAATATCACTATCCCTTCGGGTTGCAGAGATCAGACAGGCAGTCGCACTGTGGAAAAGCTAATATTCAGCCAAATCCGGTTAGACTAGGAAGCGGACCCCAGATTGAAACTGGGATAAAGCTAAGAGGATGATGATGTAAAATGTTAATGCACAGCTCATAGTGTGACTTGGCTTATATTACACTCCGCTTATATTACACTCCGTAAATAAAAATATAAAACTATAAACCCTACTCTACGTTGCAATTTTACAGCATCGCATTTTAAAATTCTGACGTCATATCACACTGAGTTTATGAAACTTATTTTAGTACTTCGTTTTAAATAAATGTGTGGAAATTGTAAACATTAGAATGTGGAATGAAATGTTAAACTATTTATTTAAAAGGGAAAATGAAGAAAATAGTTCCTATTGTGTACGCTATAAAGTTCATAATGTCACACTCTACATTACCGAAATGATAAACCAGTTTCTAAAGTACTTCTAATCAACACTTGATTTTGGTTGCACAGTGCTTTACTTACAAATTGGATGTTAGAAAATCATGCACAGCTCATAGTGTGACTTGGCTTGCCGTTCACAATAAGTCAGCAAAGTTAAGTGACACTTGTTCAGGTTATTACTTGCATGGTGACCGCGTATGGCATTTTCATCCCCCATCGTTCTACACACAAACCGATCTAAAGCATCTAGAGCAGTAAACCTTGCGGGCCAACTTCTGTTGTTAGAATACTTAAATCAAATTTTTGCTTCATTACAAGTGACCAAACTAGTCGACGGCATCATGTCAGATATTCTAGAAAAACAATCTGGACCAATTCTTAACGCCGAGAAATAATATTTTTTATTTATAGTCTCACGCCTGTATCCCCGAAGGGGTAGGCAGAGGTGTAAATATTACACCCACATTTCGCCATGAATTTGCAAACGGGAAAACAATTGGGAATTGAACCCGGGACCTCCGATCAGCAGTCGCATACGCTATCCACTGGACCACGGAGGCAGGAAATAATAATTATACAAAATATTTGTACCCTTATTTCGTCTAGAGGTCAGAGTAAGTACTAAAATAAATATAATTGAGTTGTGTTATCACCGTCAACTCTTATTTATCTTATTAAGTAAAGTCCGTGTATGCTGCGAAAAGTTTCAGAACTGCTCGATGTGAACAAATAATTGTATTATTATGTGAAGATTAATAGACAGGGCTGTCTTTTATGATTTTATTAGTTTTTATATCAATTGGGTGAATTTCAACAGGTCCAATAAAATCTTCATTTCTGTGGATTTTTTTATTCTTCAACTGTAGAAGAAGAATAAATAGTGTTCACTAAAGTTTTTGATAATATATGTATTCTTGCTTAATATCTAGCAGATAGCTTAAAAAACTAACGAGATATACAAGATTAAAAATTTCGAGCCACGGCGATGAAAGATGCATGCACGGCAATGAAACATGCGGCCACGGCAATGAAAGAACTGTGCCACGGAAATGATAGAATGAATCCACGGTAATGAAAAATCCAACAACACATGATATTTTTTATATAATATACTTACCTGAAATAGGTACATCCCTGAATCTGAGAGAGAAAGGTATACACAACACACACATACGCTCTTTTTACCCTCTTTTCAATAACTTTTTTGCATCAGGGTAAAATTAAAAAAAAAATCCATAGAATCAAAGCAACATAATCATTTATTTTAAGTTCCTTCATACAAAAATTAACAGAATAAAAATTAACAAATAATAAGATATTTTTCTAAAGTATGCAATAGCTATTGCTTACAATATATACTTAACCTTATATAATATAACAGGGGCGATTCTTAATTTTTCGTCGCTTTTGTTCGGCCAATATTTTATTTCCTTTCTCTCCTCGTCCGATAGTTTCGGTCTTGGCTTTCTAAAAATAAACAAACCATTATTATGTTTATAATTAGACTGTAGTGTATGTGAGTGAGTGAGTGAGTCTGTATGGGTGTGTGTGTGTGCGTGTGTGCGTATGTTTGAATGTCTATCGTGTGATGGAGTACAAATATATATCATTTTGTTAGGGTAACGTGGAAATATCTTTTTGTAGTACAGATTGTTTATTTTTCTTAATCATGCCGTGGCGATGAAAACATAAGTCACGGAAATGAAGCAACTGGTCATGGCAATGAAACAATATTCTTTTAAAAGGCATGGCAATGAAATTTTGTTTCATCGCCGTGTCTTTTTTCATTGCCATAGCAAATTTTGCCCACGGAAACCACGGCAATGAGAGCTCGGCGATGAAAATCAAGGCAAAAACATCAAGTAGCCAAAAATATATTAATAATTCACAGAAATTAAGACGTCACAAATAAACATAAGATAAATGGCATTCTATCAAAAGCTTAATCAAGAGGACAAACTTATTCAAATAGAAGTTAGACCTATCCACGGCGATGAAATAAAAAATGTCCAGTAATATAAAAATCAAATACTTACATTTATGGCGCGAAAACGCAGGCACGTTTACACGTCGTTCCACGACGAGCACCAAGCGACACTATTATGCAACGTTTAGCGCACAGGGGTGGGGGGCGCAAGTCCTTAGATAAATCAATATTCTTAAATATATTTAGGACATGGCGATGAAAGCTAGTTCTAGGACAAATGCATTTTTATTAACCATTCGTTGTATTGTTTAAATATATGAATAAATGTATTCCGTAACAATACTTTAACTATTCACGTATCAAATAAAACTAGGTTTTTATACAAATAACCAATAGATTTTTATCAATATCGTTTAATACACATGAAGGTGATGTGTGGACAAACACGGCAACGAAAGATTTCGAGGTTTAATTTTTTTTTGGAGTATCTATTATTCCTATTTAGTTAAATATTTAGTGCTACACATAGATTACTATTTCACCTAACCAGAAAAAAATATAGGAACATTATAACTATGTTTTATAGTACCGATTTCATTGATGCCACGTAATTTTTGTTCGCGGGAAATTCACCCCATTATTACAGCCAAAAATCTCTCTTTACTGCTGAATATAAACGTCCTTCAAGGTTTTCCATATAGGTAAATTTTGTAACCGTTCGTATCTGAGCGTCCCTTGCGGCCCTAACAAGATTGCCATTGTCGTTGTACATTTGTCCATCTTGCAGGAAACCCATTTGCAGCATTGTCCGGTGCGTGGCCGCTACTCCAGAACCTTTCTTCCTCTTCGGTTCCTAATATGTGTTATATAATATATATATATATATATATATATATATATATATATATATATATATATATATATATATATATATATATATATAAAAAACGAAAGAAATAAATTACTTTTAAAGGAAATGTACTAGCACTGTTTATTTATGTAACTTTAGTTTTATAACGTATAATCATATTTTGATTATCATCGATAGTTTTATCAAATAAAGATATTTGTTTTACTTCGGACTGAACTAATGTCTAGCTGAGAAATCAATAGATTCTTGACAACAAACCACTTTAAACGTAAGTATGTTATTAGATGGGCTTCAGCTAAAATAATATAGCTTACAACAAAATCATCATCATCATCCTAACGCTGCCCCGGTTGCGTTCCAAAACCTGCGCCCGGGAGCCCGGGGTGTCCGCATATAGCTACGCCATGTTCACAATTTATTTAACGTATAAGTACTCAGACGTACTTCGGCTGAACCTACATTTTCCATTCACTTTTCATTTCGATAAATATTTGATGAATTGGACTATTCATCAACAATACGTCAATTTATCAATAACACAGTTCTTCGTTTTAAACGGCACTTGAATTTTTGTTGAATTCGCAATTTCAAGAGTGCATTTAATCTCTTACAATTCATAAAAATGTTCGCAGAATTCGTTTCAAATATCAATTTCTTTTCCAAACTGATGTATACAAGCATGTTACAGTAAGCCAAATTCGCGTGAGAGTTTTATAATTTATACCCTTTTATTGAAGTTGTCAAATCCTTTTCAAAATTTCCAAAGTTATATTTTCCATGAAGTTGACTTTTGAATGTTGTGCAAATATTATGAATTCAAATATATTTTCCCGATATCTAAGGTATTTTTGTAAAATATTCTTGAAACTTAACTAAGGCGTAAGCAATTTGATCTTTGTCTAAGGATAATATATTTTGTCTTTGTATGATATTTGCATAACTCTTCTAATTTGTAACTTGAATGGAAAAAATACGTAACGACGGGTACTTAGGTACCTTTTGCAAAAGCCCTTTGCCCCTTTTTTATAGGCAACCTAAGCCCATCCTGTTGAAAATTAAAAACCTTTAGATCGGGCACATGATTTATAAAATAGGTTATACCTACCTTTTACTTGCTGACATTAGGGTGCAGCCTTCAAATGAATTTATCATTAAAGAACAAGATACCGACATTGACAAAAAAAGAAACATGACCTAAGTCATTTTAACTTTAAGAGCCCATATAAAGAAAGAAAGATAAAGCCCATATCTTCATCGACAATCTTGCGAGTCTATATTAGGGAAATTATAAGAAACTATTATAAAGTCCTTACATTAAATATGAACGTAAGATAAAATACTCATCTTGCTATGGGATTTCGTACTAAAAACATTTTTTTAAGTGAGCGTGAAGTACTTCCCAGTTCGAACCGGCTCGACCGGGGAAGTACTACTTTATTCATGCTAAAATCAGGCAGCGATAGCCTAGTGGAGATACCAACAGACTGCCATGCTAAGAGTATCGGGTTCAAATCAACGGCGCGCAACAATGACTTTTCGCGAGTTATGTGTGTATTGCATTGTTAATTATCGCTTGTCACGTGCCTTGGAGAGTACGTTAAGCCGTCGGTTCCGGTTGTCATGAAGATCCTTGATAGGCGTTATAGTGCGCCAGTACTTCTAAATAAATTGACACTAGCCAATACCATAGAATATCGCTATCCCTTCGGGTCGCAGAGGTCAGACAGGCAGTCGCTCTGTAGAAAAGCTAATATTCAGCCAAATTCGGTTAGACTAGTAAGCGGACTGGTTGAAACGGGGGTAACGCTAGGAGGATGATGATTCATGCCAAAATCAGCAAGGCTCTACTGCCAATAGTTACGTCGATAGGTCGTAAAATTATAATCACTATTACGTCAATCGTATTTCGTAAATACAAGCCTATATCCATAATATAGTGGTGTTAAGAAATTTCATAAATTATGTAAGAAAAGTATATTCGTATAAATTTTCCCGTGTTACTATATCACACTGGTGATGAAGTACAGCTATATATGTCATAAATCTGTTCAAGGGTCGTGTCCTTGATTTATGTTTTGAGAAATCACTTTCGGGTTCTATGTAGCAAATAAAAAGTATAGTAGCATTTTTTTTGTTCATTTCTTCAGAATATATGGCAAGATGAACCTATCAGTTTTATGAGTGAAATCGATTTCAGTGATAGTGCACATCATACTTTCTATGGAAATCTTACTACTAATATATTAAAGAAAAAACAATCACATGGTGGTGTTTGACAATAGGAATCTAACAGAACACTCAAATGCTATTCTGTTACTACAACATTACATAAATTAAGCCCAGTAGCACGCAGTAACCCAGATTATCTATAAAGTTAACGTTGCTGTCACATTTCTACAACTTTGACACATTGCGTATATTTCACACAACTTTGAATACATTAATTGCTTAAACAGTTGTATTTTAAAACTATACCAGTTTCCTTTAAATTACTGATAATCAAATACAATCAAAGAGTTCCATCATAGTCGTCATGGGTTCGGCATGAGCCTTTTCTCAGTATGAGAATATCCACAGTCTACCATGCTTGCTTAGCGTGGGTTGGCTGACTTTACATGTCTTTGGAGAACATTATGAATAAATCACACATGCAAATTTCGTCACGATATATCTTTTCCTTATCTGTTTAGCAAGCGATTATTAACAACTTAATATGAAAGAGTTTACAGTGTTACTATTCTTTAATTGCAAAAAGTTATAAGTCAGAAGCTTTTGAAGTAGACATTTCTGTAAATAATTTACATAAATCGAAAAAGTAATAAACATCCTTTCAGAATAAAATACGAAAGTCAATCACATGCTACACAAAAGCATCAATAGAACGCAATAAACACCGACAGCAAAAGGAATACATAGGCACTAAACAGAAAAAGAAAAAAGAGTTTGATATTCAAACGAGTCAAACGTTCTGTTTAGCCGCCATTTTAATTTGAATTCAAAAGTTGCAGAACATCTAACGTACGAATTGACATGTGCAGGGCTCAAGCGAGCATAATTTTCCGTATGTACGAATTACTTTGTGAACTCGTTAGGTGAGCCTGATGTGAATGAAATTACTGTTGATACAGGACCTCGATTGACTTGTTATTTAGAATAAGCTCACTTTACATAGACACACATTGGAATGCGAGCAGTTAATTTTGCCGAAGGGTTGGCAGTACAAGTATTGGTTTGTATAGGTTCAATGTCACCTTGGAAGTGTTTTTTAAAAGGAGGACAGGTTTCAAGCTTTTAGTGCAAACATTCGTAGTGAAAAAAATGTAGACACATTTGGTTCGTAAAAAGAGGTCCAGCAACGTAGTGTTTGATTGAAAATAAAGGCACCGATCATACAGTAAGTTTCTATCATAAAATACCGTTATACTTCTTAATCATAGCGCCACGAATGTTCCACCACCAAACACAACTAAAAGCATCTAAGCTGCACTTACAACATTCAAACAACTTTAATCATACATTTCGTCATTCTGTGCTAAACCAAACATCACATAATCATATTACCTTGTTCTGCAATGCCTCGAATAGCATTGAAACTCGTCACTTAACGTAACATACGCAGGTAACTTTTAATGCATGCACGCCGCTTGTTCGTACTGTTCGCACTTAACTTTCAGAGGATGTCATCAATTTGGGTAATGTATGCACATAATGTATGTATGGTGTTTATGTAAAGTTTGTGTTGTTGTCATACGACTGATGAAGTTTACAGTGTTATAGAAGAACAGGATTGGTTATCGTTTGAAGACAAAAGCTGTTCTTGAATAACACTATTATTTCGCAACTTTAAACTGTTATTTTTAATTTTCCTTTTTGAAGTTCTCATGTATTTTCAGAGTCGCAATAATGCCTATTCTATTATTGGCATTTGCAATAGCTTGCTTTACGATAGCATGCAATCTGGACATTTGTAAAACCCTTTGTATAATGAACTATCAAAAAAACTAGTCACATCTTCTAATAAAATATAATTTTAGTAGGTGTAATTAATAGAAATTACTCTTCATGACTGGTACTGATACAAAAAAAATCATGTTTCTGTACCGAATTCAGTTCTAACTAACCCGTCCACCTATAGCAACTTCACTGATACTAAAATTTCAGTCGTTTTCAAGAAACCCAAGTATATAGAGACACAAAACAAGATAAAGTTTCAATTATATAAATTGGAGTGTGAAAATTTCAAAGTGATGCCGCCGGGTGCTTCCTATAGGAGAGAATGTTGACGAACAATTAGTGGGCTCTATTAAGATGTTATTCTTTTTATTTAAAGACTGGCTGAACAGATTCGACGATTACTTTTTTTTAAAGCTTTGTCTTCTGTCTGGTTTTAAATTAATCTGGCTGAGATTATTCTTTCTTTTGCCTATTAGGAGTTTTAAAACTTTGTCTGATTGTACATTTTAAAATGCAATTTTTTTGCCTTATTATTAACCGTATAATATCATAAACCGCTAAGTTAATTTAGTATACTAATCTACAATAAAGCTGGTTTGATTTGGTACTGAATAAAATTTACTCTAAGGCCTTTCATATAGTTTGTTGTAGTGTATTGGGCCGATAAAAAATAAATCACCAGATGAGTGCCAAACAGTCTTGAAATGTATTTATAAGAAAATACATAATCATTATCATCATCATCTATATCTATACACATAAATAAAATTGGAGTGTCTGTTTGTAATATTAAAATAACTGCTTTTTACTTAATGCATATGGATATATACACGGTACTTATTGTGTGATAAGAGAGTGTTGTGGGGTAAAAGAAGATGTAGTGACAAGCATCGAGAAAGGTATGCTAAGTTGGTTAAACACGTGGAGAGGATGGATGACGAAAGACTGACCAAGCAGATATATAAGGCAAGTGTGGAAGGGACAGGACGACGGGGAAGACCTAGGCGGACGTTCTCTGACCAGATTGGAGACATCCTAAAACAGGACAGGTTAGAAGCACCCTGCTCTTGTGTATGGTAATCAATTACAATATAGCGCTTCTAGTGAGACTTGGCTTGTAGATCATTATAGGTCGGCAAAGTGAAGTAACGCTTGCACAGTTCACCATTTGGATGGGTGTACCATTTACATCAGAGTATCATCTCTACCGTGCTTCAGAGGACACGTAAATTACAATAGTAGTAGGAACAACTTAGACTCTGATTCCAAATTAGGCAGAACCTGTACTGTGGTAACCAGGTAACTGAAATAAATACAGGCCTAAATATAATATTATAGTGGGTGGGAATCAAACTCGGACTAACAATTAGATCAAAAGACTAGTCAGTTTCTTATCTATAATAAAGTTTAATACATTTCTTTAAATAATATACCACTTAAATCCACACAAAGGGGAAGCTCTAGGCGGACGTTCTCTGACCAGATTGAAGACATCCTAAAAAAAGGACAGGTCAGAAGTACCCTAAGCCGAAGAGCATGCATGAGAAACTTGATGGAAGTGAATGAAGTAAGAGAGGTATGTCAGGATCGTTGCAAATGGCGTTCCGTAGTCTCTGCCTATCCCGTCCAGGAAACAGGCGTGACTCTATGTATGTATGTAAGTACATGTGTTAAATCCACACCAGAGTGTGAACACGTCGCACGGAAGGTTAAACAAATAGGCAGTCGGGTCACATAAACATTTGTCCTCCGCGAACGCTCTTAGCATAGGAGATACTCCGTGGTTCATTGCGTAACTTAAGTGTGCAAATTGTAGGAAACTAAATATACAAAAATAAAAAAAATATATTTACTTATTATTATTTTAAAATAAATTAAATATAATTATTTACATTTCCCATGAGGCTCTTCCAATTTTTTGTAACAATTACTTTCTGGTTTCTGTAATACAACAATATCTTTAGTTTTTGGTAGGCTTTTAAATATACAACTCTTGCACTAGAAATTTGTTCTGTATTTTGAAGACTTTACAAAAATACAAGCAACGGACACAAATTGACTCGGACTGGAAATAATACTAAGTGGATCAAAGTGATATTCTACATTGGGATCGATACCACAACACTCAGCAGTTTTACATGGAATGGCGAAGAACTTGCCAGGATGGCCTCTGAGTTACAGAATTCTGACTAGTCTATCATGTAAGCTATTGATGCACAACCTTCACAAGCTATTATCAAGCATACATACATACATATGCTCACGCCTTTTTCCCGTCGGGGTAGGCAGAGACAACAGATCGCCACTTGCTTCTATCCTTGCAAACCTCACGTGCTTCCTCCACATTCATTATTCTTTTCATACATGCTCGCCGGTTGCGGGTGCTTCGGACTTTTCCGTTTCTCAAGATGTCCCCAATTTGGTCCACGAACGTCTTACGAGGTCTGCCGCAACCGGCTTGTCCATACACCTCTGCCATATAAATTTGATTCGTCAATCTTTCTTCACTCATTCTCTCCACGTGTCCAAACCATTTCAGCATTCCTTTCTCAATCCTTGTCACGACATCTTCTTTCAGGCCACATCGCTCTCGTATTACTGCATTCGGAATTCTATCAATCAGTCTCACCCCACACATACTACGCAGTGATCGCATCTCAACTGCGTTAATTCTGCTTGCATGCTTTTTCTGCCATACCCAACACTCACTTCCATACATCAAGGTGGGCACCAGCACTCCATTATGAACCGCCAGTCGCGCCTTTTTAGGCACGGTTTGGCCGTTCATAAAGGCATGCAGCGCTCCATTCACACTGTTCCCCGCTATCACTCTCCTTTCAATATCACCTTCACATCTTCCATCTCTTGTAAACATGCTTCCCAAATATACAAATCTTTCAACTTGTCCCACATTTTCATCTTCAATCGTAATATTACACTCAGTCAAACTTTCATCCTTCTCAAACACCATCACTTTCGTCTTTCTTGCATTAACTTTCATACCTTTTGCTTTAAAACTCTCGTTCATGCAGTCCATCATTTGTTGCAACTCATTCGCCGATGATGCAAGAATTACTTGATCATCGGCGTATAAGAGGCACTTAACACGCAATCCTACCATATCAATCCCGCAATCAATTTCCCTCAAATCTTTCATGCAGCTATCCATGAATAAGTTGAACAACCAGGGTGAAGCTGGACACCCCTGTCTGACACCTTTAGAGATGTCAAACCAGTCCGTATAGGCACCATTAATTCGGACACAGGCCCTCGAATCCCTATAAAGAGATTTTAGAGCCCTTATTATAAAGTTGTCCACCCCATACATAGATAGCACCTTCCATAGTTCCTTTCTATTTACCCTATCATAAGCCTTTTCCAAGTCTATGAACGCGCAATATACCTTCTGGTTTTTTGCCAGACATTTTTCGGTAACGCAGTGCAAGGAAAAGACTTGATCCGTACATCCCATTCCCTTCCGAAATCCTGCTTGCACATCCCATATCTTGTCATAAGTCACGTTTACTACTCTATCAATCAATATTCTGGCATACATTTTTCCAACAACACTGAGAAGGCTGATCCCGCGATAATTTTGACATTCCTGCTGCGAGCCTTTGCCTTTATAAATTGGAACAAGCACTGCCTTGGTCCAGTCATCTGGAACTTGGCCCTGTTTCAAGGACAGATTAAAAAGGCGATGCAGCAGGTTTACTGTAAGTCCCTCGCCAGCCTTCAACATTTCAGACGTCACTCTATCGAACCCAGCAGACTTTCCTGACCTCATACTTTTTAGAGCTTTCATAATTTCATCCTTTCTAATTTCGTCATCCGGGCCCACACACGCATCTTCTATTATCTCTTCTCGCTCTGTTTCACTCATGTCTTTCTCAAATAAACTCTCAAAATATTTTTTCCAGCAGTCCAGTATCATTCTTTCTTCATTCATGACCTCACCTTTTTCATTCCTAATCACTTTCATCAATGTATTCATATTCTTCCCTCGCGCTTCTTTGACGAGTTTCCAAAACAGTTTTATATTATCTTGGAAACTTGCGCCGAATTGCTTCTCATATTTCTCCTTTTTCTCATTCTTCTTCCTCTCTATACATTCTTTAACTTTAGCTTTCACACACCTATACTTGTCCTTCATTTCTTTAACACGATCTTCTTTCATACCACCACTAGCTCTATTCGTTGCCTCTATTGCTAGGATATCCAGCCATGCTTTTTTCTTTTCCTCAACCATACTTCGAATTTCACCATCCCACCAGTCAGCTTTTTCACTTTTCTTACTTCTTCTTTTACTCACTCCGCATACGTCTTCAGCACATCTCACTACGTTGCTTTTAAATACCGACCATACATCGCTCACACTTTCCTCATTTACATCACTCCAGATTGTATCCAGCCGTTCACTCAATTGCTTTTTGTACATCTCTTTCACACGCTGCTCTTTCAATCTTTCCACTTTTATACGTACTAACTCAGTGGTACACGCTTTAATTCTGTGCCGCCAGTGTTTGAACAGACCACTAATTTTACTAATGACTAAATAGTGATCAGTGCCAACATCAGGTCCACGATACGCTCTAGTATCCACTACTTTCATTCTCATTCTTTCATCAACTATCACAAAGTCTATCATGCTTCTTAACACAACATTTCCTACCTTCTTTTGCCACGTGTACATATGTATCCTTTTGTGCTGAAACCACGTATTCGTCACTGACAAACCCATCTCCACACATACATCTAACAAGTATACTCCGTTCTCATTCACATTCTCATCTCCAAATGCCCCAAGTACATTTTCATACCCATCGCGCTTCACTCCAACCCTTGCATTAAAATCTCCAAGCATGACAATAATAATCAAGCATAGCATCCTAATATACCTTTAAATTCCTAAGTAAATGTTAGGTACCTATATTCATTTCAAAGACTTAATTTTCGCTATAAAAGAAAATAATTTAAAGTAATTTAAATGAGAATATTACTTCATCACACCGTGCTAACACAATTTTCTTTCTAGGAATACAAACTAATTAATCTGTACGCATGCCGTGGTTTGTTAAGTCCCCAATCTAATTTACATTTTCATTATAAACACACGAAATCTCTAGAACACCAGTTGTGTCGTTACAAGCATTATTCAAAAGTAGAAATCCTTAGTAAACTGCTGCATAATAAATGTTTTAGTATCCCTACTATGGGCTACAAGTAGTGCTGTCGGTAGCGAGTACAGTTTTTTCTTAAGAAGTTTCTATTGTAGCACCACCATGTATCCTTTTTGTAGAAGTTCGACATAAGTCTCGTCTGATTTATGGCACGATAGTACCTATTATTGAGAGGCAGCGATAACCTAGTAGAGATACCAACAGGTTCGAAGCCTAGGCGCGCACCACTGACTTTTCGGAGTTATGTGTGTATTGCATTATTAGTTATCGCTTGCCCTGTGCTTCGGAGAGCACGTAAAGCCGTCGGTCCCGGTTGTCATAAAGATGTTTGACAGTCGTTATAAGGAGTCAGTACCGATCTCTGAATAAACTGGTCTAAACCATGGAATATCGCTATCCCTTTGCGTTGCTGAGGTCAGACAGGCAGTCGCTCCGTGGAAAAGCTAATATTCAGTCAAATCCGGTTCGACTTGCAAGCGGACCTCGGTTTGAAACTGGGATAACGCTAAGTGAAAGAAGAAAGAAAGAAGAGTACCTATTATGACTATTGGCTCACAATTTAATTGTCACTCAAAATTCAGAGGGGTCTACGTCCACCAGTCCACTGCTGGACGTAGACCCCAGCTAAAAGCTGCAAGAAGAAGAATTATGAGTCAATAGGACTGGTTAGACGTGTTTGTATAGGGTTTGTTATCTGATGATGATGTAGTATGTATTTAGTTAGACTGCACAGATGGAGTAGTAGTCGACACTGACGCTCTAATACTATGCAGTATATTATGCTATAATGATATAGCAGAGATTGTAATGTATGCTAAAAGTGTAATTATTACACTTCTCTACAACATACGCTGCAACATTCTACGCTGTTTTTTAACAGGACCATTCCTAGGAACAAACTTGCTAACGTGCTAGCCGACTGCGGGTATTCGAGATGCATGCAAGTTTAACTTGAATTCCACGCATCAGTGTTGGGTGCCGTAGGACAGCGCGCGACATTATGTGCGTAATAGCCTTCACACGGTTACATCTGCCTGTTTTTTTTTCACCTTTTCTATTACTTACTTAGTATTAAAATCTATGGATATCAATGAAGACATATATATTGCTTTCTCTTCTGGAAAAATATTTTTAAATTCACACGTTATCATTTATTTCATCAACATCAAATACAAAGTGTTATCAAGTCACAAATGAGGTTATGGCATTAAGTTTCTTTAGGTTGGTACCGGATGTCCTCTAAAACTTGGAGCAATTATTTTGGAGCTACACGTATAGTTTGTAGGGTCCCACTAGTTTGGGCTCTCTGCGGGGACTCATATGCGTAATAAGGTATATATAATAAACAAGGGCTCTGCCGGGTACCGAAACTAGTTGGGCTACCCTGTAATATACGAAGTCAAGATGACAGTATGAAATTAAATGTCACGACTTTATAATGAGATGGGAGCTGATGACCAAATAGTTAAATAACTTTACGCTAAAGGAGGAAATTGTTCTCTGATATTTATGACAAAACGTCCCTAAATAAATAAGTATTTACTTTAATCGTCCGACTTTGTTATTTTTGTCATCACACTGAAATAAACAGTCAAGAAAAAAAAGCGTCATTCAAAAACAGGCCAAAAAATCATTTTCTTTGTTCTTCAAGGTGTTTGGAAGGTTATTTTAGATTGTAATAGATGTGGCTATATTGCTTTGTGTTGTAAAGAAAACATACAAACACATACAAAATGTACATAATTATTATGATATACCTAAATGTTTTTGTCTTGTATCCTATAGATGCATGAACGAGAAAGAGTTTATGTATATTCATAGTGTTCTATGACTGAATGTCTGTAATATCACCCATGATGTACACACTCAGCTTGTAAAGAACATTTATGTTTCACTTAGAGCTTTGACCGTCGTAGTGACAGTAACTGGATAGCTTTTACCTATGACACTGCCCGATAATAGCATAATAACATAACTTCACGCCTTTTATCTCGGAAGGGGTAGGCAGAGGTGTATTACACACCCACTTTTCGCCAGTAATTTTGCGGTCCCAATGGATTAGGAGGCGAGCCTCTTGCCATCTACCGGGCACATTATTAAGCGAGCGATAATTAACATTTTAAATTTAATACACACATAACTACGAAAAGTCAGAGGTGTGTGCCCGGGGTACCTGGGGATCGAACCCGAGACCATCGTCTCGGCAGTCCGTTACGTACACCACAAATATCTCAAAATAATCTATAACAAACTCTTCCTTCTTATATTAAAGAAGGAAAAGCTCGATACTATTCATGCCAAGCAAAAAGCTATTGTTTACTTTGTTCGGTTTGATCTATAGGGGAACCAATTCAAATCACCCCATTAATTCTCAGAACCAAGCCGTTATGATGATAAGTTACATGAGCTAAACGGAAAAGTTGTATTTATAAGATCGACATCAATCTCATCGCATCGCCCCAATGTTTTTTTTATAATCACTATCCATATAAAGTAGTCATCGATAATAAATCAAATATCTAGGAAGATTCCTTAAAAATATAAGGGTAAGGCTAAAGTTTCCACTCTGATTAATTTCTTGAAATGCGTGTGAATTGTTTAGAAAGAGAAGAAATTTATTATAGAGACGTGCATTTTTCTTATGATGTTTTCCTTCGCCCTTTTGCAAATTATGGTTACCTGCCAACTTAACACGCATTTAACTTGAAAATTTCAGCGGTATGTGCCGTGCGTTTGATCGAGACCCTCTGCATAAAAGTTTGTTATTCCATCCACGAGGCATTCGTAGTACCTAAGTGTAAAAAAAACTAAAGCAGAAATCATTTACTACCGAATTAAAAAAGATGAGATAAATATATATTGAATTCCTGGTCTGATCTGCATTAAAATTACACCTAGACTAATGCAACTATTAATAATTTAAATAGTTGTTTTGACTCTGGATGTTGTCTCCGCGACACAAGATAATAGTAGTACTACTATAACCTGAAACTACTACCCTTATCTCTGACTTCTAAAAAAAAGTAATGCAAATTTTGTGAGTCATTGATCCCTAAAATATGTCATTGTAAATCTGATGATTTACAATGACATATTTGACATATTTGGTTGAAACTGGGATAATGCTAGGAGGATGATTCCTCCTAGCATTATCCCAGTTTCAACCTGGGGTCCGCTTACAAGACTAAGCGGATTTGGCTTAATATTAGCTTTTCCACAGAGCGACTGCCTTTCTGCCCTCTGCAACCCGAATATATAGCGATATTCCATGGTTTAAACTAGTGTCACTTTATTCAGAAGTACTAAGGTTCTAGAACGAATGTTGTTGTAAATATTGACTAGAAATATAATGATATCCTTCTTCAATAGATAGTTTAAGAACGTGTCAATCTGGATATGTATATTATACCTACATAGTTTATTTTTGGTGATCATTACTTTACCAAAAACATATGAAAATCGAAATAAAGTAAGCCGTAGTAATATAAATATCAATAATGTTCATCGACTATCAAATAATATCTTATCATTTAGGTACACACATTTACTTAGTTAGCTATAAATAAATTTTCATTAAGAAAATCTGACAGATTTTAGAAATAGCTTTATATTATTTGTAGACTATTATCTCTATTTATTTTGTGAAGCTTTTTCTAGTAGAACAATTATTTTCAAGTTATTTTCTATTCCCAGCGTAGCATTTAATGAAGGTGAATTAATAACGTTGTAGTCAGTAGGTAAGCAAATATAACCTCTTAATCCATAACTCGTATTCGACAACTGTTTGAGCACATCAAACTATTGATTGATTTTGATTTCATCAAGTTTTGAGTAAAATTGTGAGCAATGGACTATGAACAGAAATAAAACGGTGATAAGGTCTTAAGCAAATGATTGTTAGGACTTTTAAGAAGTAGCCTTGTCTACTCGAGACTTGAAACATTAATTATTGAAGTACTTAATCTTTCAACCTAATGATACGTTTCCAAATATTGAGCAATTTTTATAATAGGTAATCCTTGCATTGGCATCTGCGTTTTTCTGTGTCTCACTAACACTCACTTAGTTTACGTAACCAAATTTTTCGATTATGGCACTGTAATCTCAAATTCTTGTTAATTGCATACATACATACATACATAGACTCACACTCAAATGCTTTGTATGTTTACGAAGCATTTAGTCAAACCTTTATGGGCCACGCGGGTTATAACACTGTCGTGATATAGAAACATTATCAGGTCATAGGGACGTTTCAACCGGGCTAACTACTCTTTCATAGAATATCAACGTAACGCAGCAGTTTGTCTACTATTAGGTGTAGTCGAGACAAAAGTTACTCCTCTTAAAAATTTGTTGCAACAAAATAAAACGAGTAAATAAATAACCAATACAAAAAATACCATACATACCAGTATAAAAATCGAAATTCCTCGATCAGCAAAGAGTCGTGCATACCTTGAATTCAACATTCGTTGCCCATCAATGCTACACGAGTTCTCCCTCACATTCCAGCTTCGGTCATAAATCAGAATCTAGATAACATGGTCTACATACGGCACGCATTGTGTATGTTGGAAACGCTATTGCAGTACAAGATATATTGCGACAGGTTGCATCTTGGAAATTATTTTCATGGAACATTGAATTGTCTACAAGATTGACCGTTTATCGTAAATGTTCAGTGGTGATATCTACCTATCCTAATATTAAGGCAACTTCTGTATTAGTAAAGACATTTTGGTGAAATGGACTAGTATACAGGATTGGTATTTTTGTGACCAAAAAAAAAATTCAGGACCTATTATTCTTCCACTGAGAGGCAAGATTCTCTGACTAGGCTAGATTTAGATACATGGTTGGTTGTTGCGATGGTTGTTTGCAACTACTAGTATTTAAAGCAATTACGTATGTAACTTCTTAAAGCGTAATTCTAGCTGTCTAGCTCTTTGATGTTCGTTAGATGTTGCCAGTGTGCTTCACTTCGAAAACGTACGCTATATGGTGGTTGTGTAGCTATCACTATCGGTATTTTGTCATACTAAGAAGACTGATGTCCAAGAAGATACGGCAATAAACATACATAGTAAAGAAGCCAAATGGTAAGGCATCTGTTATGACATGACACTTAAACACGAAGGAAAAATAGAGAGAAGGACGGGGTAGCCCCAGAAGGACTTAAATAGACCAAGTGAAGGACATAGTAAAATTAACGTCGTATCAAGAAGTCTAAGCGCTGGTTTAAGATACATGGAAGATGTTCCACCGAAAAGAGCACAGCTCTTAAATTGAAAAAAAAGTAAAGTAGCTGCAAGCTAATGAAAATAAAAGGCCCTAGTAACCGTTTAAACTAATATCGACAGCGTATAAAGGTGTTACCAAAAATTAAATAGAATTCGGAATCAAAAATCCAAAAAAAAAAACCAGATATTAATTTCCACTTTTTGCTACATCAAAGTGTCGTTCAAAATGGCACCAGTGTGAAATAGCTCTAAAGTGCTGTCGGTCGACACGACACGGTAACACGCGAACGCCCATGTGAGCCCTGACATTTTTGTTATCGGTTCACTAAACTATGAACTGGGACTTTTGGACCATTTTTCCACTTTCCATACCTCTGTGCAGGATTTTCGGATGTGTCGGTATTTGAATAATGCTTTTATGTCACAAAAGGTTTGGTGATTTTAGGTTAATCCACCAGCAGCTTTATTCAATGTTTCAGACTTGCCTGTGCACTTAAATTTTGTTTGAGGCCCGTGACTTACTTTGTTGTTATATTTTTCAGCTGCAAACGAGCTTTTGACCCGTGGAATACAACACTGAATTTGTGACACTTAGGGTACCTGACCTTTAGCTAGATTGCACTCTTCTTTACAATAGAATATACAAAGATAGACATGCTTATGATAATCACGAAGTTCTGGTGATGTTAGTAGATTTATTTTAAGGCTTAAACCAAAATTACCAATATTCTAGTAGTGATTACAACTGATAGATAAATAAGCTACACAAAACATGCTGAGTTCAAATTCAGAGTGAACCCCACGAATTTTTTTAAGGCAAAAGAAAACATCATGAGGCAATGTTGATGTCCTGATTCCATAAACTCAAAAGACATGTGAAGTCTGCCTAATCACACATGGTGAGCATGGTGGATAAATACCTAACAAATCCCATGGTTAAAGGCGGCCCGTGTCAAACAGTTTATATACAGAGCAAAAATTATTATATACATTTTAGTTAGTTATAATACAAACAGTAATACCAAACACAAAACCAAAATAAGTTTACATAATCCCATCCTACCTCATCAGACTTAAAACCGCAAAATTCTTTTCCGAAGCCTAGTACAAAGATCAATAAAGATTGTGTTCGCTCTAGCAATACAGACGATCTAAAGTTTCACTTTAACAAAGAAATTTATCTGAATCAGTAATCCAATCTTTTAAGCCTTTTCTTCTGTAGCATAACATTCTTTGTAAATACGTAATCGTATTAGATAACCTAACAGTAGGTACTTGCTTCTCCTAATGCAATGTGTCGTCTGAAAGCAATTTGCTACACCGCATGCGGTCTTTCTTTCATTACCGGCACCCATCTGGGTCCTTAGCGGAGTTGCCAATATACAATTAAAGAAAAATAATCTTTATCCCAAAGATAATAATGTCTAAATTTGAATAGTATATTTTGTTTTCTACTGTGTTTCTCTATTAAAGTAAAGACGGATAGTTTGAAAAGGGTCTGCTATGTTTTTAAAGTGAATTATTTTAAAGAAACGAGTACTTTATTGGCATGTAGGGGGTAGTAAAATATGTTATTTTGACGCTTCGGTTAATATTTAGGGTGCTTGATGTTTGGTATGTCTGCTTCGAAGTAAGGGGATCGTAAAAATCTGCACGTGTGCATTGTACATGAATTTTGTTTTATGGGGTGCGGAGTTTCATGACGTAAACTGGAGTAGAATTAAGTACACTAGCTTAAAGTAATCCATTAATATTTACTGCTAGATAAGTTAAATATTCGTATAGAAAATATTATTATATTAATAAACACTTTCATGACTTTGACTGGTCCGTTAGATTAAGAGTTAAGGTCTCCCTTATCTGTTAAAACAGTGGTCGTAGGCTCGATTCCCACATCATACCAATCTATATATTGTGACGAAAGAATCTTTGTTTTGCATCTAGATAGAATTCATCTACCTATATATAATGTAAAGCAATATATAAGATTTTTTACAGGGTGTAGTCAGTGAATCGATGAAGATATTTTTCTAGTTTGAGTCAAAACCAACTGGCGCGATCCAAGCTTCTTAATTCTCGTAAAAGTTTTAAATAATAATCTGACAAAAAAGTATTAAGTGTCTGTAGTCAGTACCTCCAAAATAATATTCGTATTTGAAAACAACTCGAAGACTTATAAGAATCTGCAAGCATTCCGTAATCTAAAAGACGTACGTTACTTAGATTACGGAGTTTAGGTAGATATTTTAGTCGTTTATTTAAAAGTAGATTTTAGCAAATTTATTGTAATACATAATACAGTCACTACATACCCAAGGCTACAACATAGCAAAAACATGATACAAAATACACCGCTTCATATCTACCACGGCGTGTTTTATATTAACGTGACACATGACAGACTCTTCAATATATTTTAATTAACAGCCGCTGATTGACATTGATTGAATTAGATACCGGGTGCTGAAATGACGGCAGATTTATGTGACTGGTGCTTAACAAGCCTTTGTAGGGTGTTGATAGGTATGTGGCGTTAATTGGTTGTGATTATATTAAAAATATGTTTTGTATTTCTTCTTTTAAAAAACTTTAGATAGTTAGTTGTAATAATTGTTAGTAAATATAATCTTGCCGTGTGGTGACGGATTAAGAATACGGAATGTCACCACCCCGTATCATCCCATGGGTCTCGTAAGAGTCGATAGAGGGAGCATATTATGCAGAGACCAGCACTGTAAGAGAAGGAAAACGTGATACAAACACTATACCAGCCCGTTTGGCCAGCGTGGTATGGTAGGCCAATTCCTCCTTTCAAAGAAGAGGCCTAGTCCAGCAGTGGACTGTTAAAGGCTGATGATAATGAAATATAATCTGTTCCACTTCTTGGGACAGGCATATTGTGTGAAAAAGATTAGGTAATGGTTTACCATGCTGTCCAAGTGCAAGTTCGTAGACTTCACATGTCTTTCGAGAACATTATAGTAAACTCGCAGGTATGCAGGTTTCCTCGCGATGTTTCACCTAATTTTGAAAAATCGCTGGTGTGCGCTGTACGTTTAAATTCAAGCAATCTGTTAGTCTCTCTACGTAACTATCGCTGCTGTTATGAAAAGATTAATTCCTTAAATTAAATTATAAGATAAGTATGAAACGAAATTCAGATATTTTTTCAATAATTCTTAAGCCCATTGAATTTGTCTGATAACAATTCATGTTAATTTTGATCCATCGATATCATAATAATGTTATAATTTGCCTATAATACCATGCCATGTGATTTTTTATCACTTGGACAGTCCCCATACAAAATCGTCTGACCACCCAAGAAGCTCAAAACTATTATTAGATAATTAATTATATGAAACTAATTTGCAAAATTACAAACTGCCATAACCCTGCATAAAGCAGTTAAGGGATTAAGGTGTCATAGATCAATGTGTTATATATTGATTAATTTTCTTAGTCACCAGTGTCATGTGTTTAATTATCTCTGTACTATTCGGTGCCCAGTAATTATCGTACCACCCCATCGATGTGAGGTAATTAAGGACTATACGCTCTACAAATAATTAAGGTGGGTAGCCCGCAACGTAAACTTGGTTCTTATTCTTAATCGATTTCAAGCACTTTAGAATGATTTACTGCATACCTATCTATGTGTATTTACATCTTTGTGTTATTTACCTTCTGTCATTTCATCTTGTGCAATTTCTGAACGCATTAGGTATCGTGTTACAATCCAATAAACCGCCATATTAAATATGGCAAGAACACTATGTGTATTATATTAAATGAAATAAAATGAAATGAAGTGATTTCTGATGTTAAAAAATGAAATGATATGATTTTAATTTTATTTTATATTTTTGAATAGTGTGTTTGAACAGAAGGGATTTGATGAATTGGCTATTATTTTTAACACAATTCTCTCACTGGGATCAACTCCTGTGTTGCGGAGGATTTTAAAATATTTATTACAACTAACGGCCACAAAAAACACGTTACTACCTTAATATATAATATTTAGTCCATATTGAAATATATACAATTATTGCGTTACTGACTGACTGGCAGACAACGCACAGCCAAAGTTATTAGGCGCAAGAAGCTGGAATTTGGCATGTATGTTCCTTGGATGCACTAAGGAGGGATACTCCGAAATTCAAACTGGATCGGGCAGAAATGGTTAAATTAATGATAAAATATGCGGTCGTAGCTTCGGACATCCTCTACTTTTATTATAATAAATAATTGCCTGAAATATTGTGTGACTTCAATGTTCTCAATTTTACGTATTGATTAATCTGGCAGGCCATTATGTCCTGTATATCAAATTATCAGTACCCATAACTACTAGGTGTTCAGTAATTATAATACTAGGTGGACGTTAGTTAATAGGCGGAAGGTGACTGTTATACTATTACGCTGCTTGAAATGATTATGTTGTGGCAGACTGCACGCTGGTTACTTCGCTCAGTATTGATGATAATAATATTAGGTTTCAAGACGTACATTATAATGGTAATATTTATATTATATCAGCTGTGTGTGACAACTTATACATAGGTACACGTTATCACACTGTTTGGTTATAATATGACTATGACGTAACAGTAAACAATCAACATAACTTCACGCCTTTTATCCCCGAAGGGGTAGGCAGAGGTGTATTACAACACCCACACTTCGCCAGTTATATTTCGATCCCAATGTTATAGAGGGCGAGCCTATTACCATCTGCCAGGAACATTATTCTACGGCAACCTCTACACCTCGAAGACAACCCGACTTCGAGGATCCCAGAGCCACTTTAACCCCACCACCTCACGGAAGAGTTGCCAGATGTCAGCCTGGACGAAGTCGTGGTGGCCCTAAGGCAGCTCAAAAATGGAAAAGCCCCCGGGGACGATGGAATTACGACGGAGCTACTAAAGGCAGGTGGGAAACCTATACTTGAGCAGCTCCAACGCATATTTAATTCTTCTCGGGAAGAACTCCAAGGGCGTGGAGCAAGAACGTTGTCGTTCTGTTCTTCAAAAAAGGTGACAAAACTTTTTTGAAGAACTATCGACCTATCTCGCTCTTGAGCCACGTCTATAAGCTGTCCTCAAGGGTCAATACTAGGAGTATAATCAGCCCCTGTGTCTAGCGTTTGTGGACTATGAGAAGGCCTTTGACTCCATTGAAACCTGGTCTGTTCTGGAGTCCTTGCATCGGTGCCAAGTCGATTGGCGATATGTCCAAGTGCTGAGAGGTCTGTATGACGCCGCGGCTATGACCGTCCAACCGCACAGACCGTACAGAACCAGCAGTCTGAACCTATCCACTTGCATCGAGGTGTGAGACAAGGGGATGTTAGCTCCCCCAAATTGTTCACAGATGCTATGGAGGATATGTTCAAGACACTGCACTGGAAAGGACGCGGTATTAACATAAACGGCGAGTACCTCTCACACCTAAGATTTGCAGACGATATCGTCATCGTGGCTGAAACCGTGCAGGGCTTGCAGTATATACTGAATAGCCTAGCCGATTCTTCTGCTCGCATCGGTCTCCGGATGAACTTGGAAAAAACCAAGATAATGTTCAATGAACATGTCTCTCCGGCACCGATTACCCTAAATGGGGTCCCTCTCGAAGTTGTTCAGGAATACGTCTACCTTGGGCAAAGCTTGCAGTTGGGTAGAAACAACTTCGAGAAGAGGCTGGAAGAAGAATACGGCTGGGGCGGCTTCAACCAGTGCGTCCTACCCGTTATGAACACTGAAGGTGTGACTGGTCCACCAATTTAAGGTCGCTCAGCGAGCTATGGAGAGGGCTATGCTCGGAGTTTCTTTGAAGGATCGAATTCGTAATGAAGTGATCCAACAGAGAACCAAAGTAATCGACATAGCTCAAAGAATTAGCAAGCTAAAGTGGCAGTGGGCCGGCCACATTTGTCGAAGAACCGATAACCGTTGGAGTAGTAGTGTTCTAGAGTGCAGACCGCGCCTTTGCAAACGTAGTGTAGGACGTCCTCCGGCTAGGTCGAATGAAGATATACGCAAAATGGCTGGCAGCGGCTGGACAATAAAAGCCGAAAATCGGGCTCAATGGCGTGCCATTGGTGAGGCCTATATCCAGCAGTGGACTCTTGTAGGCTGATGTATGTAGGATGTAGGATGTAGGATGATGATGATGATGATGAGGCATATTATTAAGCGAGCGATCATTAACATATTTAATACACACATAACTTCGAAAAGTCAAAGGTGTGTGCACCGGGTACCTGGGGATCGAACCCGAGACCATAGTCTCAGCAGCCCGTAACGTACACCACTGGGCTATTGCCGCTATTAAATCAACTCATACAAAAATTAAACTTTAGTCTGGACAACCTGTGTGAAACAGCTGATGTTTTATTCGGTTTTTGGCAGTCATCATGATCTTCATAGCGTTAATCCCGGTGGCATACTAGATAAACGCCTTGGACCCTGGAATCCACTCTTTAGTCTAAACGGATATGACAACGGGTGCATAGGGATTTCACCAAGAACTTAGGGGGTGCATAGGGTTCCCACCAAGAACTTAGGGTCCCAAGCCAACCTCACCTGCAAGTGGTGCACCTGCCGATCAACGGACGAGGCTCTGGCAAACAAAATGTCCCAATAAGCGGCAATAGGCTCGCCACCTATTACGTGGGATCAAAACACTGGCGAAAAGTGGGCGTTTAATATGCCTCTGCCTACCCCTTCGGGGAAACAGGCGTGAGTCTATGTATGTAATTATTCAATAATTATTCACAAAACTACACCATTTACAAACCAAATACTGTAGTATCAGCGCCCAAAAATCACCACATACTTTTAAAAAACTTTTTTTACTGATAAAAGTCGTTAGTTATCAGTTAACACAAAAAGTGACATCAACGACAGACGCCCAACGACGTTACCAACCTAATCGCGTATAACACGGGCGCGTTCCAGCTACTTCAAGGGCTAAAGTTACCTGCTCAAGTGCAAGTAGGCGCAAGTTTTTTTTTTTGATATATCGGGACCGAAATGTCTTCACATACCAAGTGTGCTGGATGTAAGCGTATAATAAAATCAGAAGATTTCCTATCCTGCTTTACATGTTCGTCCAAATATGACCTATTCTGCGCTCAAATTCCCGAAAAACGGTTTCACAATATGGATTCCGATCAAAAACGTACTTGGAAATGCCCAGAATGCCGTAACAAGCAGCCCAAGCACGATAATACAAATACGCCAGTCCGCTCGAACGCTTTGCCTGTCTTACCTTCCTCGTTTGATGCCTCAGAATCGGGATTGACACCCTGCAACATCACCTTTAGAGCCAAGAAAAAATCTGATAGCCAAGATTCGCTTGTCACACTGGATAATATCAGGGACGTTATCAAACAAGAAATAACGGCAGTTTTTAATGCGCAAGTTCTAGATGAATTGAAAGCGATTAAACAAGAAATGGCCAAACATAATGAGTTTATGAATTTTGTCAACCAACAATACGAAGAGATTAAAACTGGACTCGATGCAAAATCGGCTCTAATATCTAAACTGGAATTGGATAACGCATCTTTGCAGGATACAGTCAGAGATATGTCTACTAGATTGTCCTTTACCGAACAACAACTGCGCGAGTGTAATCTGGAGATCAATGGTATACCTGAACATCGTACGGAGAACCTAGTGAATACAGTAATGCAATTGTCCAAAACTATTGACCAGCCACTCACCAACGACGACATATTAAACATCACCAGGGTAGTTTAGAAAACTAAAGACAATAATAAGCCTCGATCTGTGATTGTCAAACTCCGTAGTACGCGCCAACGAGATTCCATTCTAGCCGCTGTCATCCAGTTCAACCGAAAAAATCCTAGTGACATACTCAGCTCCCACCATCTCGGTATCGGTGGCCCTCGTGCTGCTATTTTTGTTGCTGAACATTTGACTGCGTACAACAAATCTCTGCATGCCTCCACGCATCTTAAAGCAAAGGAACTGAAATACAAATTTGTGTGGGTTCGTAACAGCCGCATCTATGTACGTAAGGATGAAAGTTCGCAAGCTATACTGATACGTAACTCCGATAGCTTAAAACATATTTGCATAATTTTTTCACGTTAATGTTTACCTTATACCTTGTTTCATTGTATCAATGTTTTGGTCTTTACTATAAAATTCGATCATCTAAGTATTTACTATCAAAATACTCGTGGTATTCGAACTAAGACAAACAGTGTGTATGACAATATTTTACTAAGCAATCATGATGTAATTGTCTTTACTGATACCTGGTTAAACTCTAGCATAGGTAACGGTGAATTCATAGATCCAAGATATAATGTGTACCGCAGAGATCGTACCTATACTGTGTCTGGTAAGAGAGATGGAGGTGGCGTATTGATAGCCGTGACTAAACATATCCCATCTTTCAGAGTCCATCAATGGGAGAGTGATTGTGAAGACCTATGGGTAACCCTCTGTATGAATACCAAAGGTAGTTCTACAAAATTGGCTTTATGTGCAGTCTATCTGCCTCCACCTCTTCGCCTAGACACGTTAAATAAATTTGTCAGGAATGTGACTGAAGTTATGTATTCTGTCGATGATGTGTTGATACTTGGAGATTTCAACTTACCATTCATTAATTGGTCGAAAGATAACGATTCTCACTGCACAGTACCTTCTAATTATAACAATCCACTTGGTTACTCCATTATTGACTTTATGTCTGTTAACAATCTGTATCAATATAATCATGTTTTAAATAACGATGATAGAACTTTGGACCTGGTATTAAGTAATTTATCAACCCTTACTCTAGATAGATCTCCTGATCTCTTATGTAAGTTGGACGAGAGACATCCCGGGCTAGTAATCGTTGTGTCATCCTTTGAATCCGGAAGTGTGTTAAAACCTTTAAATTGCAGTAAATCCAATTATTTTAAGGCGGATTACTCAAAAATCTGTACCCACCTAAAAGACATTCAGTGGTCTGATCAGTTTTCCGAATGTAAGGATGTAAACGAAATGGTTTCAGTACTGTATAAGTTTATTCGTGAGGCAATTGAAAGGCATGTTCCCAAATGTATACCGATGAAATCAAAATTTCCTGTGTGGTTCAGTTATGCGTTGATTAAAAGGCTTGCTGAGAAGGACAAGCTGAGAAATAGATACCGCAGATACAAGAATCCCTTAGATTTTTTAGCATATGAGGCGCTTAGAAGTCACTGTCATAAACTGCACCAAAGCTGTTACTTACGATACAAACAGACTATCGAAGCCGGAATCTCAAAAGACCCAAAAGCGTTTTGGCGATTTATTAAAAATAAAAGTAGCAAAACGTCTTCCATACCGGCTACTATGTACAGGGACGAGGCGAGTGTCAGTAATGGTACGGACATTGCCAATCTTTTTTCATCTCAATTCTCTTCTGTATATTCTAATGTCCACCATAATAACAATTACTCACCAGATAACATTGCCTCACCTTCTCACAACCTCTGTCTAAGTGATATTCCATTCACTGAACGCATAGTTTTCAATAGAATAAAATCACTCAATATTTCGAAAGATGCAGGCCCTGACGGCATACCAACTGTGTTTGTTGTACGGTGTGGTTCTGCTTTAGTGCTTCCACTTACACTAATATTTAACCGATCTTTGTCAGATGGTTGTTTTCCCGATGAATGGAAGAAAGCTAGAATTTTGCGACTTTTTAAAAAAGGCGATGATAGTAATGTAAGAAATTATCGTCCAATCGCAATATTGTCGTGCTTCTCAAAGCTGTTTGAATCCCTTGTTTGCCCCATCTTGACAAGACATGTTGACAATGCTCTTACGTCCAATCAGCATGGTTTTCGGTCTGGCCGTTCCACAATTACTAATCTGCACGTGTTTTTAAAGGATTTGTCGAGCGAACTTGATCAAGGGCACGAGGTCGACACAATATACACGGACTTTTCTAGCGCTTTTGACAAAGTAAATCATGCGTTACCTATAAAAAAATTGATACACTTTGGCATATTGGGCTCCTTGTTGAATTGGTTTCAGTCTTATCTTTCAAAGAGACTCCATACGGTGTCTGTCTGTGGTCACGAGTCACAACCGTACATTGTTGTTTCCGGTGTACCTCAAGGTTCCCATCTCGGACCTATTCTCTTCTCTATATTTGTAAACGATATTGGCCAAAACATTCACAACTGCAAATATCTCCTGTTCGCCGATGATCTAAAAATTTATAAAACCGTCCATTGCTCTAACGATGTCAAAGACATTCAGGATGATTTGGCACGTGTTAAAATATGGTGTACCAAGAACTATATGGAGCTCAACATCACCAAATGCTTTCGCATGAGGTATACCAGGAGAAAAAGAAATACCCTGGACTGCGCATACTCAATCGATGGTGTAACACTAGAAAAAGTGTATCAAACAAGAGATCTCGGCGTGACGTTCGATAGTGAACTTCGGTTCTCAATGCATGTTGACAATATTGTCAAGAGGGGAGCACAGATGCTTGGTTTCGTCAAACGAAACACCAAGGAATTTAGGCAGGTGCGCACGAGAGTGTCCAGTGTCCAGATGACTCCGGACTAAAGCATTAAACAGTATTTAATGCTTTAGTCCGGAGTCATCTGGAGTATGGCTGCACGATCTGGAGTCCGTTTTACAGCGTACACTCGCAGCGTATTGAAAGCATTCAACGCGCTTTCACTCGTCACTTAGCCTTCCTATCACATATCCGATGTAATTACGAGCAGCGCTTGAATTTCTTTAAAATACAAACACTAGCTAATCGCCGCAAAATGCATGATCTCATTTTCCTCCACAAGACTGTAAACAGTGGATTTCAGTGCACAGAAATATTGAACAGTGTGTCTCTGGCAGTCCCTCACAGAGTCCCTCGAAATCATATCACGAGAACATTCCACATACCAACCGTTCGTACGAATCTCGGCCTTAGTTCTCCATCGGTAAGAATGTGCAATACATATAACTTGTTCAATAAAAAGGAAAACGAACTTGATATTTTTCATCATTCCTTACGCGTTTTCAAGAGTAGGGTACTGAAATCATTTTCATAGAATATTGTGTTTTATAATATGTACATAGTGGTAGCGCCATCTACCTTCCTATCTATAACTAATCGCATCAACGTCAATCGTTCCATGCTGGTCTAGTGCGAGCGATACCATATTTCCGTCCCTCTCTATCCCACTCCCTGGAAGGGGCACTGCCTTTCGATTGGTCGCCGCGATCGTCGACGCGAATGACAGTCCAGAACTTTCAAGAACAATTGATTCGCAATACGCGGCCGCTATACCGGATCACCGCGCCGCTCCCGCTATAGTTATTACCTCTTAAAAAACCGCTCGCAAGTGGAAGTGACTGTGTAGTGAAGTGAAAACAAGCAGCTGCATCATGAAACCACCAGGAGACTGCCCTTCGGAAACGAAGAAGATTGCCGTATAAGGTAAGTGCCCTCCATCCTTGGAATATCCTATACCCACTCACAATCACCTCTTCCCGTATCCAATCCTAGGCGGCTAAAAACCCGCTATCCTTTGAATACAGTCCATTCCATTGATCCTTCCCCAGTCACCTAGAACCTAGTTATATACGTTTATCTCAATAGTTATTAAGTTGTTTTTTTGTATTTTCTTTGTTTAGTTTAATTTTATTTTAGTTTAATTTTGTTCAGTTTTAGTTAAATTTTGTTGTGTATTATCACAAATATATAATAGAATGCTGCACACATCTGTAATTGATGTGCATGTCAGAAAAGTTCCTACTGTGATGGATGTTCATATATATTACTGTAATGCATAACATGTACATTGTTGATGTGTCAAATAAACAAATAAATAAATATGTATGTATGTATGGATATGACAGAAGTTTCCGCAGAGCGATTGCCTTCTGATCTACGCAACCCATTCTGGTAGTCACAGAACGAACATTGTTCATAATAACGAGTACCTATTACCACACACTAAATAATTTCACTTTACTAATGGCCGGTTCCAATATTCGATCCATCCATGAATTTTGATATTCGAGATTCGTGTTTGACATATTTTGTATGGAGCTAATGTCACAAACGAATCTATTACCTTAAAAAATGGATAGATCGAATATTGATTTCCGTAGTAAATTGAATGAGCAACCGGTAGTCTCCGTGCACTAAATTGCGAAGCAGGGAAGGCATTTTATAGTTCAGAAAGCATAAGGCTTTGACTATAAGCCCAAATTACTGCCTACTTACTTACAAACTTTGATCAGCGTGTCTGTTGTATAAACGTCATGCATATTCGTATTTTATAATATCTACTGTTAATTTTATAAACCTCATTACATTTGAATAAAGTGAAAACATTTCATTACGGATTTAAATGTTTCAGTACGAAAATAATTTATGAATTTTTCAGTAAGAAATTCAATTATTTTAATAAGTTGGATTCAATTGATTTTACTAATATGCCTGACATGGGTTCAATTGATTTAAATAATATAGCTGTCATGCAATTCATTCTGCATAACATAGATAATTATATTTTGTTACTGACATCACTGACGGACTGACATATTTTGATATTTTAATTTCATATCGCGTTATTAACACTCGTTAAATAAACTTGTATCATGAATAATTATGTCACTGCAAAAGCCCGAAGTGCAGTAATTCTTACGACGTCCCAGTAAATCCAAAAGTCATTATTTTCAACAGTTGTTAGTAATGTTAGGTGAGACTGTTATTCAAGTAACTTGATTATGTTCGGTTCTCTTGTGACTGTTAACCCAAAAGTAAGAGCTCTGCGAAGCAGGGCTCCGTCAACTTAGTTTTTATTATAAAAAAAATCGGATATTTACCATCTCCTGCTGGTAAATCTTAGGATTTACTGGAAAATCATAAGATTAACTGTACTTCGGGCTTTTACACTAAAATATACAAATCACGAAAGTTTAAAATCGCTTATCGCTTTAAATTATTTGTCTACATAATAAAGGACTAAATATTTGTCTACAAAAATATTTCATGTAAGAAGGTTGAAAACTACACATTGTAAAAATAAAACACAAACTTTTTTTTTCACCACATATGCGCTACATTGCTGATTGATAGTTGTTTTGATTCTATCAATAAAATGTTTCGTATTTTAATGGTCATATAAAGCAATAATAGAAAGAGTAACAAATGCAGAGGGTCTCGGGTTAATTGTAACGGCGGCACCACTGAATGATCGTAAGTCAAATGCGTATTAAATTGCTGAAAATTGAGAAGAGCTTTCAGCAGTAGGACAGCCTATTAGCAGGGCTGATAAATAATTAGACCTAAATAAACCATATGACACCATTGCAAACCACGCATCACTGCTTACCTCCAAAAGCACATCACTAACCCAATATGACAACGTTCGAAGACCATTTTCATTCCTTGATTCAGTCACCTGTCACCGCTGACCGGAACGGTAAAAACGGTAAAAACCTTACCATTCAACCAATATAGTAACATCATAGGTACGTTAATTATCACTAAATCCTCTATTCACGATTTCAAGTTTGCCGGCAGTGACGTTTACACTGAACATCATTGATTGCCGCCGCTGCGGCGGTGTTACCAATTAGTCCTTTTCAATCAGTGTTTCTAGTAAAAACATACATATACGGTGGTAGTTTTTATAGTCACGATGGTGGATTTAATGGTGGACTCGATCAAGGTGATGGTTCCTCGTTCCGGAGGCTCAAAATTGTCGAGTTCTAATCACTCTATTCATAGTCTTTATAAATTCAGGTCCAGTCTATAAACATGAATGGACGAACGGACCTAGAACAAAATAAACGTGTATTAAATTTAGCAATTGCGATTGAGTGTCAGAACAGGTATTTAGTAAATATACAGTGTTGTCAAAAAGAGTGTCGTGATAAATATGGCCAATTAATTAAGCTACAAGCTATTACTGTTAAAATAACAAACAAATCTTTAAAATAAGTCACAAACAACAAAAACAAAATATTGCACAGGACGCAATGCAACACAGTTCAAAATGATAAAAAAGTTTATTTTTCATCATTTTAAATTTAACCACACAAAACAAAAACATCTTTGCAATCACTTTTATTCTCTACACCTTTAACCTTCATTTAAGGTACCCATAATCACACATATAATGGGTACAAAATATCGAATTTCAATTTTCTCTCGGAAACATTGAACCTCAGTCCGAATGCCGTGCAAAAACCCTTTCGACGCAACCACAATGGATCGGTAACAGGGAATTATTGGGTAGGACTTGACGACCCGAATACTACACTACAATAGACTCTGAGTGGGAATTTTCTATGTAACGTCGTACTTACCTACATTGAACGAGTTTTTGTGGAGTCGATAGAATGATTTGTTTTGAGGTTTGAATCTGCGATTGGAGGGTTCTTATCTTGATTGTATTTTCGTGTGTACGTAGTGTCATTGAGTGTTATTTGATTTTCTTTTTACTTTGATTTCAATATGTTCAGTGTTCCTGATTAAAGCGGGTCTGATGAGATCATTGACTACTAATCTGAATATTGAAATTTAGTAGAAAATAGGTACCTTAGTTTTATGTAGAATGCCCGTTTGCCTATTGATTCGTGACAGCATCTGGTTAACATGTTGACACGAATCAATATGCAGTTCACCTTACGGGAGGCCTACTACTGCTGCGTCTTCTGGTACGTGGTCTCCACTCCAGAAGCCTTCAGCCCCAACAGCCAGTTCTTAGATCTATGCGCCCTGCTCATTGCCACTTAAGGCTGGCTATTTGACTTTGGTTCGCCTGCGGATCTCCTCATTTCTCGTTCGATCTCACAGGGAAATTCCGGACATAGCCTTCGCCACCCTCCACCCTCTAAGTGGCATAGACTATTGATTAAAATAAAAATAATATTATTAATAATATTATATTATTATATAATAATATAATAATATTTATTATTAATAATATAAAATTAATTAACAATAATATTATTAATAATGTCGTTAATAATATTATGTTATTATATCCTAGGAAAACTCAAACACGGTAAATTGAACCCAAACTAAGCAGAGCTTAACTATGGCAACCAGTTAACAGATAACCACAATTATGTGAATATTTTTAAATACATACATATGTAGATAGTATTCATTTTATAAAAGATCAATTACACCAAAACAAAAAATTGTGCTCAGTCTAAGTTTCTGGGAAGTCGTTTATAATCATATAGCAGCTATGTTCGTCAGGAGGTTTAATTATTCCACTTTAGGTTTATTCCTTATTACGCAACTTTTGTAACGTTAATATTGTAATATGTGTTTGGTATTAGCCGTTGTGTTTGAATTATTTTAGTTAATTATCGCTTGCCTCGTGCCTCGGAGAGCACGTTAAGCCGACAGTCCCGGCTGTCATGAAGACCTTGGCAGTCTTATAGGGAATCAGTACGCTCAAATATACTGATACTGGTCTAAACCATGGAGCATCGCTATCCTTTTAGGGTGCGGAGATCAGACGGCAGTCACTCTGTGGAAAAGCTGATATCGAGACATATCTGGTCAGACTAATAAGAGGAGCATAGGCTCCAAGGCGCGTAAGATTTGGATGCAACCGGGATAACGCTAGGACGATTTTGCTGATTTTATTTTATATCAACATAGTTATAGGATATGAATGCTGGAACAATTTAGTATGTACCAAATATAGTCACCTAGTAAAAGCGAGGTCTATGTCAAAGGATCACGATTGAAAATAAAACACAAATACGAAACATAATACTCATACAAAACACGAGTAACAAGTACCTACAGCTTACAAACACACGTATACACAGAACACCTCAACAAAAAGGTACCTATAAACAAAAGCGGAATAAAATAAGCTTTCGTAAAAAAATGATCCCACCGAACATAGTGAAACAGAATCAGAGTTCGTTTAGTTTTTCCATTAGAAGTTCAGCACGCGACCGAAGGATTACATTGCAATATTGTTTTTTTTTTCGCCTCTTTATTTTGTTAGCGGGTTTTTTTTTGGTCACCCCGATTTGTTTTTCTATCTTTGTACGGATTATGGGGTTTTAAACTGTCCGTATTGTTGAAAATAATGGCTTTGATTGGCTATAATAGATAGTGACTGCACTTTTATTTTTGTTTTGTCATGTGATTGTGTGGCGTTAGCTCAGAGTTAACATTTTGCGCAGAGATATCCGACATGGCCTAACGCCCTTCTGATAGGAACCGGGTCCGACAGCGTAACGTACTTTCTGAAGCACGGTAGCGGTCTGATGTAAATACCACACGCGGTCACCCATCAAATTGGCGACATGAACAGGCTTTTTTTTTAACTTCGCCAACCTAGTACGAACAGCAAGCTAAGTCTCGCTATGAGCGTTACACTTAAAGCGTAGAGCTTCAAGCGGTTGCCACGCCATTAAGAATGCGCCGGATGCGGTGCGTTTCAAAATTGCATTTGAATTTGATGTCCTCACATGAGACAGCACTTGTGCACGAATTGTTTTTTCGGGTCTGAGTGTAGTAACTGAAGAAGGCAGTGATAGCCTAGTGAAGATACCAACAGACTGCCATGCAGAGGGTATCGGGTTCGAATCCACGGCGTGCACCAATGACTCTTCGCAGTTATTTGCGTATTGACTTGTTAATTATCGCTTGTCCCGTGACTAGAGCACGTTAAGCCGTCGGTCCCGTCTATCATGAAGATCTTTGACTGTCGTTATAGGGCGTCAATTCCTTTAAATAAATTGACACTAGTTTAAACCATGGAATATCCCTTCGGGTTGCGGAGGTCAGACAGGCAGTCGCTCCGTGGAAAAGCTAACGTTCAGCCAAATCCAGTTAGACTAATAAGCGGAACCCAGGTTGAAACTGGGATAACGCTAGGAAGATGATTATAGTCTGAGTGTAGTTACTGTCCGTCGATTTAATGTTTGTAAAGTTCCTCTCCATTATTGCGACAAATATCAAACATTCCGTATTCACGCATAAATCATTAATTTAATTTTTCGTGTGTGGTCAACTCTGTTGTCAGAGTTTCCAGACCGTCCGAAGGCATGGCCTGTCAATTTCTTCGCTGAGACAAGAACCGTAATCGAATCTAAACGAGCCCTTCGAAGCACGGTAGCGCTTTGGTGTAAATTTCGCTACGAGCGGTTGCCCATCCAAGAAGTGACTTGTACAAACGGTACTGAACTCTCAGGTCTATTACGACCAGTAACGTAAGTCAAGATAAGCCATTAGTACTATGAATATACTTATGCATCTCAAAAGGGTTTTCTCTACGGGAATAAGTAGTTTGAATACACCTCCTTCCATTTAAGTGGTACCCTAGATGTTACTTGAATATTAACGACTTATAATTGTAGGATTTCTCCTTCCTTAATTGATGTATAGCTTGTAGTAATTGAATAGATGGTAAATTATCGAGTACCTAAAGAGTAACTTCTAGTGAGGGCTGTCTACAAACTACTTGAATTAGATCATTTACCTTACAAGTAATTAAGGATACTTAATTAAGGATATTCTTCGTCGATTCCAAGATTGTGTTGTATATTTAATTCCAAATTCCATAAAAAATAATGTCAAAGCGGCGAGAGCCCATTGGTGTACGTAACAGACTGCCCAGACGATGGTCTCGGGTTCGTTGTGTGGCTGTACGTACAAGCGCGTCATCGAACAAAGGCGCTAGGGTTGTTCTTATGATGATTTTGGTAATAAAACGAATGTTTCGAAATAACCATATTTTTAATTGCTTAATACTTAGGTCCTATATATTATACACGAGTCAGTTAGTAAATACATATTGGTAACATATTTAATAAAATTACTAATAAGTATGCAATATGTTATAAAAATAAATAAAATGTATAATAATCGTACGTAGTAGGGGCCGATTGCCTATTGCCGTTTATCGGACACAATACCAGACAATACAGTAAATACGTACATAAGATTCTGACATTAAGTAGATTTTACTTAATAAAAACAACATTTATATTTATTTCTAGTTATAACCTAAACGTATCAATTAATGAATATTTACATACCTAGTATTTTCTTTCTTACCTTCGCTCTAAATAAAATAAACGGTGTCAATTTGTAGACGAAATTTTATATAAGTACCCACTTATATCAAATCTTATATCATTCATAACTTACGACACAAATCATCGTTTTTCTTTCGGCAATGAAAAAAATATGTTTCGTGCGTTAAACACCCATCCACTGCACAATTACTTCGTGGTTTCGGTATTTCTAGAAGAAAGCGCGGGAAACGTGCCGTGCGTACACACTGCCGGGCGTGCGGCGGCCCTCTGTCGTTTGTATCCATATGGATACACGAAATGGTAGGTATTTATCGCGCGAATTTGAGCCAGTGACGGGGGCCTACCAAAACATAACTAGCGACGAGTGCGTGTGTAATACACCTCTGCCTACACCTTCGGGGATAAAGGCGTGAAATTATGTTATGTTAAGATGAATGTCAAATCAAATAACGGACTTAACCAGTTATTTAATACTTCGACTACAGTACAGACTAAAAAACTGTGAACATAACTTAGTGTGATGCACGATATAGGTATATTTGAGCAAAAGGGATCTTTGTAAATATTTGTGAGTAGGGTATTTACTAAAAACTCATGAGAATTATTTTTAGTGCAGGTGAAGAGTTGACGTATACTAAACAAAGAAGGAATGACGAATTCGATACGTTTAAAGAATTCTCCACTTGAAAGAAGAACTGCCTGTTCTCACCTACTATGAGAGACCTAAAAACACAGTCTTTGCGTAAACCCGGTGTTACGTTGACCGTTCAAAGACTACCCGACAGTTATGTGCGTCATTCATTGGAGAATAGGGTTAAATACACATGCATTGTTCATACAATACGCACTGATTCCAACGTCATATCTTATCAGATTACAAAAGAGATGATTCTTTGCGAGTAGGCGGCATATGTAGAAAGAGCGCATTGAAGAGCACGTCACAAAAACGATATTTATCTATTACACATTTGTTTCAGTGTTCACAACAACATGGCCATATTTTAAAAAGCTTTTCCACGTGAGTTCGATGTTTTTTTCATAAATGAATGAGATTCATTTATCTATACGTGCTATTTTGTGCAAGTTAAAGTTTAGATAGATAGATAGATTGATTATACTTTATTTAACACCAAAACAAACAAAGTACTTACAGAAGTATATAACTTAAAACTAGTGTGCAATTGGCGGCCTTATCGCTAATAGAGCGATCTCTTCCAGGCAACCGCGCTTAGTTTACTTTCATAAAATAATATGAAAACCAAGAATAGTAGAATAGTATTTAAGAATATATAAGTACCTACTAGATTTCGCCCGTGGCTGCGTGGGTTTTACCCCCTTAGGGTGGAAATTTCCAAAACTCCTTTCTTAATGCTCACCTCAAGAAACATATATGCCAAACTTCAGCTTCTTACGACCATTGGTTCAGCTGTAGCTTGTCTGTCAGTCAGTCAGTAACGCAAGAATATAATGTATACAGCTGTCAGTAGGTCAGGTATCTAATTATCAGCTTCTATCTTTGTTTAGATCAGATAGACATGACATATGTGAAAACTTCAATGCTTACAAGGTATAGTATAACTATATCTCAAGGAGATTATATTACCAGGATTATAAGGCACTCGTCAATACGCTGATTAAATACTGTGCTGTCAAGGCAAGGCATTCACACATACCAGCAGAACACGAGTAATTTAAAAAAAATGGTATCGTGCGTAATGACGACAAATACCTATATGGTTTTCTATATAATATATGTATAAACTATATCGTCTAAGCTGTGATAGATAGTTTCATCGAAATCAATTCAAGTAATATTTAGTGTGTAATTTATATAGTCCTATGCTAAGTTTATTTCTATTGTTACAAACAGTTTACGACAGTATTGAAACATTCGTTGCATATTTTTGATGTCAATGCGATGATCAAGTATCATCGACCTCAGAAATTAGGTATATGTTGGTCAAAAATCTCGGTACTAAATAAGATATTTTCTTGTTATTTTTCGACATTAAATACTATAGCCCAAATTTTTATCCTGCAAATTTTAGAATCAGCAAATTTTCAAACAAAGTTTTAACGCCTTTTGTATCTGCTTGGGATTGGAAAATATTTTTTTGCATAATGAGTGCTTACTTTTTAGAAAGAATCTACGTCTGTCTCCCATTGGGCTAGGCTGAGACTATTGAACACCAAATGTTCCAGTACAAACACACCTCTTACTCTTTCTCAATATTCGTTAACCTCGACATGCTCATGACAGGTTATAGGCACATTTAATTTGGCCCCTGTTCAATACGTCCCTAATTTGATTGACATGCGTCGGTCTTGGGCGTCCCCTACCGACATCTCCATTAATTCTTACTCGATACACTATTTCATCCATCCGTTCCAAATTTCAAAATCATCTTAACATTCCCGTCTCAATCATTGTCCCTTTATCCCTTTTTACACGACTGCCCAAAAAAAGGAGTGTAATGTTTTCAGGATTCATGTATGTATGTGAGTTTCTTTATTCCACTATAACTTCTAAATGACTGGACTGATTAGTATGTATGGGGTATTATTAAAATCCTTACATCTCCCCGAGTAACACCGGATATATATTTTTGTAAAAGTCAGGATGGTAGGGGTGTGAAGCCATTTTCAAATAAGAAACATCATAATGCCATCTAACGTTTATAGGCGAAGACAAATGTAATAACGTCATCTATTATTTATTTTTGGTAAACAACTAAGTATTGTTATTAATTTATATTTCTTATTTCTAAATAAGTGTTACCTAGAAATAAAAAATAAAAGTGAGTACGCAAATAATAATTACATTTTATATAACTTTATATTTTGTTTAGAAATATACCGCCGTTAAGTAATTTATAAAACAACGCTATCTAGTTCATTCATATTCATTCTAATTATTGGAGTATTGTCGGGATTTAGACCAAGTTGCCACTAAAATGTATCAAATAAAAATTAATAATTAAAAAATTAAAAAACACGACAGTCGGGGGACCTCTTAAATTGGTGTTCCACAAAATGGCCCCCGACTGCAATGTCAATTTTATTCAAACCACAGTTGACGATCATAAATCATTAAAGTTATATTTCTATCTATCTTTCGTATGATAGTTCTACTGTTTGTAATTTACAGTTCAGTCACGCGATCTTGCCTTGTGACGTCAAGTGTATGTTTTGGCTCTCATTCGGATTCATGACTATTTGCAACACCAATACCACTGGATGGTTGATGACATTATTTGAGATTTGAGAAAACAATGACAAGAAAACACATTTGAAACGTCGTAGTAGGTAAGTCTACAGGCGCTTAGCATGTTCGCGTTAATTCCCGTATATATGTATATATTATTAATTCCTTTTATGTTTTATAGGTTCTACTAATAAAGGATATAATTTTCTCATACTGTATAGTAAATTAAAAAAGTGAGCTGGCAATGAGATTTTTTAAAGTTGATAAGCCAATTCCTTCTCCCTAGGAGGCCCTATCCCCTATTCCTTCTCCCTCATTCCACTCCTTATCCTATCCCTTTTTACCAACCCCAAGGGGCGGCAACGCACTTGTAACTCCTGCGGTGTTGCTTGTGTCCATGGGCGGCGGTTATTGTTTACCATCAGGCAATCCGTCTGCTCGTTTGCCGCCTATTTACTATAAAAAAAAGCCAAAGTTATTCTACGTGTTTTGCGCGTGACGCAATTCCTTTCACCGATTAAAATCTATAAAAAGGAAAGGATTTTCTCTTCCTCTACAAGCAACTATTTATGAATCGCACGAAGTATTGTCTCTTATGGGGATCGAACCCACAACTCTCGACAATGACATATTTTGTATGGAGCTTATGTCAAAAACTCTCGAAAACGAATCCAAAATCCACAGATCTATCCATAGTTCTGGTATTTAGATAGACATCGACTTACATTGATACGACTCCATATCATATAACCCACCATGTTATCACCTCATCTCAGCTTCTATTCTTTGCGATGTCAATTAAAATATATATTTTTCAGATAACATAGCTAACACAACATTTATCGCTCTAGTAATAAAAAGATAATAGAAAGAATAGACCACTGAAACAATGTCGTCGGGTACACATGAGACTCGTGACTGCATTATAGATTCCCAGGAAAACGAATACCTACGGATAAATCTCAAAAAAACAAAAAGATGCAGCATAAAACAGAGCTTCAACAGAGGGATAAAGTTAAATTGGTGCCAGCTAGGAATTTCATGTCCGCGTCGGAAATTTGTGCTTATACTTAAAAATATTGAAGCGTGGCAAGGTAAAGCGTGGAACAATAGCCAATAGTCCTGCAGGTTTTATAGTTTTTTTTAATATGGTATAAAAACTATGTCTAAGGGTTCTCCATAATGTTCTCGAAAGACATGTGAAGTCTGCCAACCTGCACTTGGCCAGCGTGGTGGATTATGGCCTTACCTTCTCATAGTGAGAAGTGTCCAGCAGCAGGATAGTCTATACACAGGGCTGATGATGATGATAAAAGCTATGGTGGCTTTACTAGTCATTTTAATCTTAGATAATGAAATAGTGAATATGACAATGCTTGACACAGCGCCGGGCATGATTTCGATCCACACACGAAACTACACTTTGATCCATAAATATTTGGTTTGAGTCTGAGTGTAGTTTGTATTCGTTGGTTGTCCGTCCCCCGGGACACAATATTTAATCTTGGTGCGGGAGAGGCTCAAGAAAAAAATGGTTCTGTCATCGGAGTAAAAACTTAAATGATTTCTGTAAAATTTCGACTGTTTTTTTTTGTAATTAGTATAATTACAAACGTGTGGTGACGGATTAAGAATACAGAATGTCACCACCCCATATCATCCCATGGGTGTCGTAAGAGCCGACAGAGCGAACATATTATGCAGAGAACAGCACTGTAAGAGAAGGAAAACTTGATACAAACCCTATACCAACCCGTTTGGCCAGCGTGGTATAGTAGGCCAATTCCTCCTTTCAAAGGAGAGGCCTAGTCCAGCAGTGGACTGTTAAAGGCTGATGATGATGATAATTACAAAATATCTGATATCGGTCTCGCGATTAACACAAACAGAGCTAGAAATACAATGTCTGTCTGAGATAATTACAAGGTTTTACTTAACTTGCTTCTTAGTTGGTACTTGTACGCCAAATGTTGGAAGATGTATTAAATCTGCTTACTGTCATCCTAAAACTCATCAATATAATTTTTTTTTTATGTTAATAGGCGGCAAACGAGCAGACAGATTGCCTGATGGTAAGCAATTACCGCCGCCAATGGACACAAGCAACACCACAGGAGTCACAAGTGTGTTGCCGCCCTTTGGGTTTGGGAATGGGGATAGGATGAGGAGTGGGATGAGGGAGAAGGAATAGGGGATAGGGCCTCCGGCACTCTCACTCACCGAACGAAACGCAACTTTTTAGGTACCGTTACTTTACGTCGATTTTCTGTGAGAGGGTAGTACTTCCCCGGTCGAGCCGGCCCATTCATGCTGAAATCAGCAAGGCTCTACTACCGTACGTCAAGTACCTATTGGCTTCAGGACAAGTAACTCCTTAATGGCTTACAGTATAAATCTTTAAAAGATATGTTATATACTATTTCATCGAATACATGCAAAATATTTAACACAGATTTTATTGGCGTTAAATGGCGCGTGTTGAACTTCAATTGATTTTGAATTGCCTACACAATAGAACAGATGGTACAATATTAAGATATATTGTGCACTTAATCAACCCAGGATATTGTTTAATCTGAACTATTATCAATAGCGCCTTTGTCTAATACAATAGCAATATTGACGAAGTACGGACAAGATTAACCTACAGATACAATATATTAAAGGTAGTAATAACAACAGTCGTAGGCATTGTTTCGTTTTTTTATTATTTTAAGTTATGGCCATATCGCAATAGGCATAAGATGTAGTTTGATCAACCTACTACGAGTATAAGGTGTGTATGAACTATTAAAAATGCCGTTGCACATTTTATTTTAATTTAAACGTTTATTCCCTATCCCGTGGGAAATTATCAAGGAAAAGAGAGAGAGAGAGGGGGAGGTGATGGTAATGTATATCCAGAGGTGGTTACACCGGCCATTCGCCTTATAACTGAGGACTTAAATGACCCTCAGATCCAGATCCACTTTTGAAAACCACACATATTTAATTAGTTCCTTTGCCAGAGTAAGCCCAAACCTAGGCACATTAATTCAAGCAAGACGATCATGGTCATTAATTCTGCTAACAGTTTAAAACTTCGTTTATTTTTATACTTGCAATATGAATATGAACTTTAATAGATACATGAATAGTTCCATTAAGTGGCGATCAAATTTCGTCTCTTTGCAATGCGGAAATAGCAGGAAGTTATTACCCAGAAATTAGGTTTTAAAAGCCAATGCCGACACTATTTCTCAGTAGTAGTACTAACATATTTTAAAAACAATTGAGATCAGAAGCGGGAAAATGTTGGGCCACTTGATATGATATGACACTTTTATAACGAACATCTTGGAAGGAAAAATTTAAATCTTCTGCCTTAAATTTTTTTTGGGGTAGAGGAAGGCCAAGAAAGACGTTCATAGATCAAGTGAAAGAAAAGGTAAAAGTCACGTCGTATCAAGAAGTCAAAGCACTGGCTGAAGATAGGATATTATGGAAGGAACTTCACCGACAAGAATTTGGCTCTTAAATTGAAGAGAGTGCTAAGCTGGCCTCAGTACCTCGAATATTACTACAACGATTTTCGTCTGTCGAAGAATAATATTTTTCTACTCGTTGTTCCAATCAAAGCCAAATACATAATTATATTATAACCTGTGCCAGTGAAACAATCAGGTGTAAATTCTCAAGGTAGTAGAGCCTTGCTGATTTCAGCATGAATGGGCCGGCTCGTCCGGGGAAGTACTACCCTCTCACAGAAAATCGACTTAAAGTAACAGTACCTAAACTGTTGCGTTTCGTTCGGTGAGTGAGAGTGCCGGAGGCCCTATCCCCTATCCCTTCTCCCTGATCCCAACCCCAAGGGGCGGCAACGCACTTGTGACTCCTGTGGTGTTGCTTGTGTCCATGGGCGGCGGTAATTGCTTACCTTCAGGCAATCCGTCTGCTCGTTCGCCGCCTATTACCATCAAAAAAAGGAAAATTTAATATGTAATCCTTAAATTGATCAACTTGTACTTTTGTTAATTTAATATTTTAGTTATTTTTTATTATCTGTCACCTTTTCGTGCCATGCATCAACTTCTTGTTTAAAGTAACTTTAGCTAAAAAATAGTTAACTCACTATATGTAGTTTCATAGTATTAAAATTATTGTGGAACTTTCTTATGCCATAGTGTTTTAATAACAAACGTGTTACTAATTATTAAAATAGCATGTATTGCGACACTATGAACTTAATAACCCGAAACTTTAATGTCATCTTCATCACTATATAGGACAAACTGCTGGTACACCACGCGTTTTTTTTCGATTTTCATCTCATTTTCTTCCCCTTAGGAAGGCAACCGCTTATAAATTACACCAAACAGATTTCAGTGCAGTTGTAAAGGCATTGGATGATATAAAATATATTTCACGTGATATTTTTCGCTCGAATACCGTTCTATTATTTGCGTCTAGTGTCGACTATCTGAGCTTACAGTACATTTTGCTTAGAAATATGAACTTGTCTGTAAAGTATTTTTTGTGTTGCTTTGACTATTTTTATCACTGCTATGTCTAGACAATCGTGTAAAAATATCTTTGCATTGAAGGATTTCTGAGAACTGTTTTTTGATAAGAAAAAGATTCTGTATGGAAATTTTCTTCTGGAGCATCAAATATTATGCTGATGTTATACATATATTTTACGCCTCTAAGTTTCTTCGATATCAAATTATGACTGTAATTAATGTTATTTTGTAGATTTTTCAATTTAGCTTATATTTAACATATAAACTATCTCTACTTGAATCGTACCATTTATTATTTTTTAGTTTTTTATTCCAAAAAGTGATACATACCAACTTGATTTTTTTTATTTTACTTATTTATATATATTTACTAGCTTTTGCCCGCGGCTTCGCTCACGTTAAATTCGGGGTAACACAAAACTCCTTCATCTTTCGATAGTAATTTTTGTCTTAATTCTGTTCATAGGGACTAATAAGAAAAATTAACCGCAAGAAGTATTTAAAACATTTCTGTAAACAGTATTTTTAGAGTTCCGTAGTCAAAAATGGCTAAACACGGAATCCTTATAGACGCGCTATGTCTGTCAGTCTATCCGTATGCCACAGCCACTTTATGCCGAAACTATTCAGTTTACACATTTGAAAATTGGTAGGCGGTTCACAGAATATATCTAGTATTCTGTGAACCGCTTTACGACGTTATAGAAAATAAAAAATATTGAATATTAAGAGGGGCAACGTTCTTCATACATGGAACTAATGTGGAAAATGGGTCGTTAATAATTACTTTGAGATTCCTAAAACCATTATTTTTCAAATCCAATCGTTAATAAGAACCACTACATATTGAAGTCCATTACATAATTACGATATCTTTTGGTAGAATTAGCAGTACAATTTATCACCAAAAGATGCCTAGTCCTTTAGTCGCCATACTCAAATACTTCCACTAACCCTATTACGTCTCCTTATCCGGTACCAAATAAATATCTAACAAGAACATTTTTCTTAATAAAGTGCCAGTAACACTGAATGTAATAAAAGCTTGTCCCATATATTGTACGCCTCTAAGAATAACAAGAATATAGTAATGCGAAATGATGAAACTTTCACACGATTTGTCTTAGTTGTTCGGCGAGTTATAAAAACAGTAATGTTCTGCAAAGATTGTACTTCATTTTATGACTGACATTCTTGAATTGATATTAATTTTGGGTACAAAGCAGTGTATTACAATAAAAATATTACTAATTTCCTGGTTAAATAACAATACTACAAAATTCTTAACTTTTAACAAAATCGAACTTTAATGAATATGAGAAGTTGTTTATACGTTGTTTATACACATAGCTGATAAAGCGAGCGTTGAAAGAACAAAGATATAAGTACCTATTATTTTACTTCACAAGAAAATAAAATTGTACAAGCTATGTTTGTAAGCTGATCAAATAGTTTGGTTTCCTACTCACTTGAATTGTACAGTGTGGTAATATGAATATAATAAAGAATGTGAAGAAACTATCCGTGGTGTATAACATTTCGTCCTTGTAAACATCTGCCTTTTTTAATTAAAGTCTACTTTAGAACATAATTTCTAATATGCATAATAAATTTAGCATACACTTTCTTTGAATGTAATTGCGCTCCCAATGATTTGTGCAAATCACATATAAATGTCTGATTAAACTGATTAGACTGAGTGATTAAAATGATCAAGTTAACCAGTGACCACGGCTGATGTACAAAAAAGGTATTTTTAATCTTACCTTCCATTGAATCCAATCTCGCCACAGCAAAACTATTGTTCAATTCTATCCAAGCAGGTAAACATAACCCCTTCTTCAAAACTTTTACATATAAAACTGAAACTTTAGAAAACGTTCGCAAAACGTTGCCATCAGTCTAGAGCAGTGCTCTGTTATTTGGGTACATTTCAACGAGTTAACATAAAGCATTATTTCCGGAACTTTGTCACGACGTCGGGGCACACAGCGGCAGTCAATGGAGTGCACTGTCTTCTTTGTTGTAAGGCTGCGGTTTATTTATTTGTTAGGTAATAATGGTAACCGATTTATACTGAAGGTATTATTACTGTAGATATTCATCAGACAGACAACCACACTATTTCTGTTTTACTTTTGCTTAAGACAACTCCTGCGCTCGGAATAAACCCTGTGTCGCTGTGGACACAAACGAACAATCTAACAATTAGGCAAATTCGCGTGAGAATTATAAATTTATAACTTTTTATTGAAGTTGTCAAATCCATTTCAAAATTTCCATAGTTATATTTCCATCAAGGTATCTTTTAAATGTTGTGCAAATATGATGAATTCAAATATATTTTCGCGATATCTGAGATATTTTTTAAAATATTTCTGAAACTTAGCCAAGGCGTAAGCAGTTTGATTTTTGTCTAAGGATAATAGTTGTCTTTGTTTGCTATCTGCATAACAGAAAGAAATAAATTACGTAACGTTGCGTTCATAGGTACCTTCTGCAACCATCTTTGCTCCTTTTATATAGGCAACCAAACCCATCCTGTAGAAAATTAAAAATAGATTTAGATCGATGTATCATTTATAAAATACGTTATACCTACCTTTTCCTTGCTGACATTAGGGTGCAGCTTTCAAATAAATTCATCACTAAAGAAGAAGATACCAAAATTGACAAAAAATCATGACCTTAGCAATTTTAACTTTGAGAGCCCATATAAAGAAAGTAAGATAAAAGATAAAGCCCATATCTTCATCGGCGATCTTGCGAGTCTATTTTAGTGAAATTTTAACAAACTATTATAATGTCCTTACATTAAAAATGAACGTATAATAAAATACGAATCTTGTTATAAGATCTCGTACTTAATTAAACATTTTTTTTAAGTGAGCGTGAAGTAATTCTCCTCTCGAGCCGGCTCGAAGTACAACTTTATTTACTTTATTCATGCCAAAATCAGCAAGGCTCTACTGACTAAGTATAGACGCGTCGATAGGTACCTAGTAAAATTATAATCACATTTATGTCAAACGTTTTTGCTTAGTACATGCCCATAATATAGCCGTGTTAAGAAATTTTATAAATTATGTAAGAAAAGAAAGTTAATTCGTATACATTTTCCCGTGTTACTATATCACACTAGTGATGGAGTATAGCTATATATGTCATAAATCTGTTCAAGGGTCGTGTCCTTGATTTATGTTTTGAGAAATCACTTTCGGGCTCTATGTAGAGAATAAAAAGTATAGTAGCATTTTTTCGTTCATTTTTTCAGAATATATGGCAAGATGAACACATTCGTTTTATGAGTGAAATCGATTTCAGTGATAGTGCACATCATACTTTTTATGGAAATCATAATACTAATATATAAAAAATAATAATCACATTGTGGTGTTTAACAATAGGAATCTAACAGAATACTCGAATGCTATTCAGTTACTACAACATTACACAAATTAAGCCCAGTAGCACGCAGTAGCCTAGATTATCTATAAAGTTAACGTTGCTGTCACATTTCTACAACTTTGACACATTGCGTATATTTCACACAACTTTGAGTACATTAATTGCTTAAACAGTTGTATTTTAAAAATATACCAGTTTCCTTTAGGTTACTGATAATCAAATAAAATCAAAAAGTTCCATCATAGCCGTTTTTCAGTATGAGAATAGCCACAGTCCACCACGTTGGTCTAGCGTGGGTTGGCTGACTTTACATATCTTTGGAGAACATTATGAATAAATCTCGCACATGCAGCTCTCGTCACGATATATCTTTTCCTTATCTGTTTAGCAAGCCATTATTAACAACTTAATCAACAAGTTATAAGTCAGAAGCTTCTGAAGTAGACATTTCTGTAAATCTAATATATAAAATTCTCGTGTCACAGTTTTCGTTCCCATACTCCTCCGAAACGGCTTGACCGATTTTGATGAAATTTTTTGTGCTTATCCGGTATCTATGAGAATCGGCCAACATCTATTTTTCAAAAAAAAAGAAAAAAAAAATTGCAAAACGACGTTTGCCGGGTCAGTTAGTAATTTATATAAATCGAAAAAGTAATAAACATCCTTTCAGAATAAAATACGAAAGTCAATCAACATGCTACACAAAAGCATCAACAGAATGCAATAAACGCCGACAACAAAAGGAATACATAGGCAAACAACAGAAAAAGAAAAAAGAGTTTGATATTCAAACGAGTCAAACGTTCTGTTTAGCCGCCATTTTAATTTGAATTCAAAAGTTGCAGAACATCTAACGTACGAATTGACATGTGCAGGGCTGAATCGAGCATAATTTTCCGTATGTACGAATAACTTTGTGAACTCGTTAGGTGAGCCTGATGTGAATGAAACTACTGTTGATACAGGACCTCGATTGACTTGTAATTTAGAATGAGCCCACTTTACATAGACACACATTGGAATGCGAGCAGTTAATTTTGCCGAAGGTTTGGCAGTACAAATATCGGGTTGTATAGGTTCAATGTCACCTTGGAAGTGTTTTTAAAAGGAGGACAGGTTTCAAGCTTTTAGTGCAAACATTCGTAGCGAAAAAAATGTAGACACATTTGGTTCGCAAAAAGAGGTCCAGCAACGTAGTGTTTAATTGAAAATAAAGGTACCGATCATGCAGTAAGTTTCTATCATAGAATACCGTTATACTTCTTAATCTTAGCGCCACGAATATTCCACCACCAAACAAAACTGAAAGTATCTAAGCTGCACTCACAACATTCAAACAACTTTAATCATACATTTCGTCAATCTGTGCTAAACAAAACATCACATAGTCATATTACCTTGTTCTGCAATGCCTCGAATAGCATTGAAACTCGTCACTTAACGTAACATACGCAGGTAACTTTTAATGCATGCACGCCGCTTGTTCGTACTGTTCGCACTTAACTTTCAGAGGATGTCATCAATTTGGGTAATGTATGCACATAATGTATGTATGTGTGTTTATGTAAAGTTTGTGTTATTGTCATACGACTGATGAAGTTTACAGTGTTATAGAAGAACAGGATTGGTTATCGTTTGAAGACAAAAGCTGTTCTTGAATAACACTATTATTTCGCAACTTTAAACTGTTATTTTTATTTTCCTTTTTGAAGTTCTCATGTATTTTCAGAGTCGCAATAATGCCTATTCTATTATTGGCATTTGCAATGGCTTGCTTTACGATTGCAAGCAATCTGGACATTTGTAAAACCCTTTGTATAATGAACTATCAAAAAAACTAGTCACATCTTCTAATAAAATATAATTTTAGTAGGTGTAATTAATAGAAATTACTCTTCATGACTGGTACTGGTACAAAAAAAAAAACATGTTTCTGTACCGAATTCAGTTCTAACTAACCCGTCCACCTATAGCAACTTCACTGATACTAAAATTTCAGTCGTTTTCAAGAAACCCAAGTATATAGAGACACAAAACAAGATAAAGTTTCAATTATATAAATTGGAGTGTGAAAAGTTCAAAGTGATGCCACCGGGTGCTTCCTATAGGAGAGAATGTTGACGAACAATTAGTGGGCTCTATTAAGATGTTATTCTTTTTATTTAAAGACTGGCTGAACAGATTCGACGATTACTTTTTTTAAAGCTTTGTCTTCTGTCTGGTTTTAAATTAATCTGGCTGAGATTATTCTTTCTTTTGCCTATTAGGAGTTTTAAAACTTTGTCTGATTGTAACTGCAATTTTTTGCCTTATTATTAACCGTGTAATATCATAAACCGCTAAGTTAATTTAGTATATTAATCTACCATAAAGCTGGTTTGATTTGGTACTGAATAAAATTTACTCTAAGGCCTTCCATATAGTTTGTTGTAGTGTATTGGACCGATAAAAAATAAATCACCAGATGAGTGCCAAACAGTCTTGAAATGTATTTATAAGAAAATACATAATCATTATCATCATCATCTATATCTATACACATAAATAAAATTGGAGTGTCTGTTTGTAATATTAAAATAACTGCTTTTTACTTAATGCATATGGATATATACACGGTACTTATTGTGTGATAAGAGAGTGTTGTGGGGTAAAAGAAGATGTAGTGACAAGCATCGAGAAAGGTATGCTAAGTTGGTTAAACACGTGGAGAGGATGGATGACGAAAGACTGACCAAGCAGATATATAAGGCAAGTGTGGAAGGGACAGGACGACGGGGAAGACCTAGGCGGACGTTCTCTGACCAGATTGGAGACATCCTAAAAACAGGACAGGTTAGAAGCACCCTGAACAGAAGAGCATGCATGAGGAATCTGATGGGAGTGAATGAAGCAAGAGAGATATGTCAAGATCGTTGCAAATGGCGCTCCGTAGTCTCTGCCTACCCCTCCGGGAAACAGGCGTGACTCTATGTATGTATGTATGTATGTACTTATACCGAAATGACATTTATTGAAATTTTTGTCTGTCTGTCTGTCGGTCTGTCTGTCTGTCTGTCGGTCTGTCTGTCTGTCTGTCTGTCTGTCTCGCTTATCTCTGGAACGGCTAAACCGATTTTGACGGGACGTTCACTGGCGGATAGCTGATGTACCAAGGAGTAACTTAGGCTATAAAATAAACGGGTACACGAAGTAGTTCCCTCAGCACGCGGGTGGAACCGCGAATAACAGCTAGTTAATAATAAATATCACCTAATCTGACTGCATAGGCAGTGATTGGAACTTGGTAAAAACTTTACTACTACCATAGATAATCTTTATATATAAGACTAGCTGTTTCCCTTGGTTTCACCCGTGTCCTGAGGAAAGTACTTCGCGTACCCGGTTAATTTATAGCTTATGTTACTCCTTGGTACATCAGCTATCCGCCAGTGAACGTCCCGTCAAAATCGGTTTAGCCGTTCCAGAGATAAGCGAGAACAAACAGAAAGATAGACAGATAAATCTTACTTGACTGACAGACAAGCTACAGCCGAAACTACTCAGCGCAAGAAGCTGAAATTTAGCATGTATGTTCCTTGGGGACCGAAGGGATGCACTAAGACGGGATTTCCCGAAATTACCACGGGATCGGGCAAAACGGGAAATTCGAAAATATGTGCGTGCGAAGCCGCTGGCGTCTACTAGTTTTTTATAAAATGTCATTTCGGTATATGTACCGTGTATACATCTGTTTATGAACAAAGTACCAAAAATTGTAAAAAGAGTAAATACTCTTTTTAATGTCAATTTAAAACCAAAGAGTATATATATGTTTTGCAATACATACTTTTTAGTATATCAGTTCACAAATATTGTAAAAAGAACAAATACTTTTGAAATGTCAATCCAAAAAGTATGTATATGTTTTACTTTTTAGTATGTACGAAATATTGTAAAAGGAATACATTTGAAAATAGATTTTAATATAAAGATATACCTATAAGGCCAAGCAAAATTGAAATACAGAGTCTTCGAAAGGGGCTCAACTAGGACACAGTCTTCAGCAAGCCTTCAACTGAGGCTCATAGTACAAAGTCTCCAACAGAGGCTAGTTCAACAGTCTTCAACAGAGACTCAACAGGACAACATAGTCTTTAGCACGCCTTCAACTGAGGCTCATAGTTCTGTTGAACTAGTCTCCAACAGAGACTAGTTCAACAGAGTCTTCGAACGGAGCTCAAAGACTTCACAGTCTCCAACAGAGACAATAAACCAGTACAACAGTAAATGTGGTTTAATTTATAGTTATCCCATCTAGCTGTCCTACGAACGCTTCCAGCGTTAACAACATCCAAATGCATTTAGTAAAAAGTGGTTATTTTAATATAACAAACAGACACTCCAATTTTATTTATATGTATAGAATTTCTTCGTTATAATAATTGGATATAATTCACAGATTGAATTATCATTACCTAATTGCACTAAAATTGTCTGGTTAGCACAGTAGGTAATTACTATATCTAATATCATTGGTAATATTCAACGATAATTGGTAATCTGATATCATCATTGTTTATTTGATTCAATCGACTAAGTAGTTCAATAATCTAAATTATGTTTTAACTGCACGGTTGGCGTAGTGGTTTAAGCGGCCGCCTCATTGCTTGACACTGCCCCGAAGTGTTGTGGGTTCGATCCCCACACGAGACAACATTTCGTGTGATTCATTAATTGTGGTTTCGAATCTGGGTGTTCATTGTGTCCGTTAGTTGTATGCTTGTAAAGTCCCCCGTGACAAAAAAAAAGAACATAGTCAGTCGTTACATCGTAGTCAAAGGAATGATGAAAATCGGACGGTATTTTAGGGTGGTCTAACACTAGTACAGCGGCGATGAAGACGTTACTATAATTTCCGTGCGGTTTTTCTAGAAACTGCTCTTGTGTATGGTAATCAATTACAATATAGCGCTTCTAGTGAGACTTGGCTTGTAGATCATTATAGGTCGGCAAAGTGAAGTAACGCTTGCACAGTTCACCATTTGGATGGGTGTACCATTTACATCAGAGTATCATCTCTACCGTGCTTCAGAGGACACGTAAATTACAATAGTAGTAGGAACAACTTAGACACTGATTCCAAATTAGGCAGAACCTGTACTGTGGTAACCAGGTAACTGAAATAAATACAGGCCTAAATATAATATTATAGTGGGTGGGAATCAAACTCGGACTAACAATTAGATCAAAAGACTAGTCAGTTTCTTATCTATAATAAAGTTTAATACATTTCTTTAAATAATATACCACTTAAATCCACACAAAGGGGAAGCTCTAGGCGGACGTTCTCTGACCAGATTGAAGACATCCTAAAAAAAGGACAGGTCAGAAGTACCCTAAGCCGAAGAGCATGCATGAGAAACTTGATGGAAGTGAATGAAGTAAGAGAGGTATGTCAGGATCGTTGCAAATGGCGTTCCGTAGTCTCTGCCTATCCCGTCCAGGAAACAGGCGTGACTCTATGTATGTATGTAAGTACATGTGTTAAATCCACACCAGAGTGTGAACACGTCGCACGGAAGGTTAAACAAATAGGCAGTCGGGTCACATAAACATTTGTCCTCCGCGAACGCTCTTAGCATAGGAGACACTCCGTGGTTCATTGCGTAACTTAAGTGTGCAAATTGTAGGAAACTAAACATACAAAAATAAAAAAAAACATATTTAGATATTATTATTTTAAAATAAATTAAATATAAATTATTTACATTTCCCATGAGGCTCTTCCAATTTTTTGTAACAATTACTTTCTGGTTTCTGCAATACAACAATATCTTTAGTTTATGGTAGGCTTTTAAATATACAACTCTTGCACTAGAAATTTGTTCTGTATTTTGAAGACTTTACAAAAATACAAGCAACGGACACAAATTGACTCGGACTGGAAATAATACTAAGTGGATCAAAGTGATATTCTACATTGGGATCGATACTATAACTCTCGGCAGTTTTACACGGAATGGCGAAGAACTTGCCAGGATGGCCTCTGAGTTACAGAATTCTGACTAGTCTATCATGTAAGCTACTGATGCACAACCTTCACAAGCTATTATCAAGCATAGCATCCTAATATACCTTAAAATTCCTAAGTAAATGTTAGGTACCTATATTCATTTCAAAGACTTAATTTTCGCTATAAAAGAAAATAATTTAAAGTAATTTAAATGAGAATATTACTTCATCACACCGTGCTAACACAATTTTCTTTCTAGGAATACAAACTAATTAATCTGTACGCATGCCGTGGTTTGTTAAGTCCCCAATCTAATTTACATTTTCATTATAAACCCACGAAATCTCTAGAACACCAGTTGTGTCGTTACAAGCATTATTCAAAAGTAGAAATCCTTAGTAAACTGCTGCATAATAAATGTTTTAGTATCCCTACTATGGGCTACAAGTAGTGCTGTCGGTAGCGAGTACAGTTTTTACTTAAGAAGTTTCTATTGTAGCACCACCATGTATCCTTTTTGTAGAAGTTCGACATAAGTCTCGTCTGATTTATGGCACGATAGTACCTATTATTGAGAGGCAGCGATAACCTAATAGAGATACCAACAGGTTCGAAGCCTAGGCGCGCACCACTGACTTTTCGGAGTTATGTGTGTATTGCATTATTAGTTATCGCTTGCCCTGTGCTTCGGAGAGCACGTAAAGCCGTCGGTCCCGGTTGTCATAAAGATCTTTGACAGTCGTTATAAGGAGTCAGTACCGATCTCTGAATAAACTGTTCTAAACCATGGAATATCGCTATCCCTTTGCGTTGCGGAGGTCAGACAGGCAGTCGCTCCGTGGAAAAGCTAATATTCAGTCAAATCCGGTTCGACTTGCAAGCGGACCTCGGTTTGAAACTGGGATAACGCTAAGAGAAAGAAGAAAGAAAGAAGAGTACCTATTATGACTATTGGCTCACAATTTTATTGTCACTCAAAATTCAGAGGGGTCTACTTCCACCAGTCCACTGCTGGACGTAGACCCCAGCTAAAAGCTGCAAGAAGAAGAATTATGAGTCAATAGGACTGGTTAGACGTGTTTGTATAGGGTTTGTTATCTGATGATGATGTAGTATGTATTTAGTTAGACTGCACAGATGGAGTAGTAGTCGACACTGACGCTCTAATACTATGCAGTATATTATGCTATAATGATATAGCAGAGATTGTAATGTATGCTAAAAGTGTAATTATTACACTTCTCTACAACATACGCTGCAACATTCTACGCTGTTTTTTAACAGGACCATTCCTAGGAACAAACTTGCTAAAGTGCTAGCCGACTGCGGGTATTCGAGATGCTCCAGCTATGCAAGTTTAACTTGAATTCCACGCATCAGTGTTGGGTGCCGTAGGACAGCGCGCGACATTATGTGCGTAATAGCCTTCACACGGTTACATCTGCCTGTTTTTTTTCACCTTTTCTATTACTTACTTAGTATTAAAATCTATGGATATCAATGAAGACATATTGCTTTCTCTTCTGGAAATATATTTTTAAATTCACACGTTATCATTTATTTCATCAACATCAAATACAAAGTGTTATCAAGGCACAAATGAGGTTATGGCATTAAGTTTCTTTAGGTTGGTACCGGATGTCCTCTAAAACTTGGAGCAAGTATTTTGGAGCTACACGTACCTATAGTTTGTAGGGTCCCACTAGTTTAGGCTCTCTGAGGGGACTCATATGCGTAATAAGGTATATATAATAAAAAAGCGCTCTGCCGGGTACCGAAACTAGTTGGGCTACCCTGTAATATACGAAGTCAAGATGACAGTATGAAATTAAATGTCACGACTTTATTATGAGATGGGAGCTGATGACCAAATAGTTAAATAACTTTACGCTAAAGGAGGAAATTGTTCTCTGATATTTATGACAAAACGTCCCTAAATAAATAAGTATTTACTTTAATCGTCCAACTTTGTTATTTTTGTCATCACACTGAAATAAACAGTCAAGAAAAAAAGCGTCATTCAAAAACAGGCCAAAAAATCATTTTCTTTGTTCTTCAAGGTGTTTGGAAGGTTATTTTAGATTGTAATAGATGTGGCTATATTGCTTTGTGTTGTAAAGAAAACATACAAAAACAAACAAAATGTACATAATTATTATGATATACCTAAATGTTTTTGTCTTGTATCCTATAGATGCATGAACGAGAAAGAGTTTATGTATATTCATGGTGTTCTATGACTGAATGTCTGTAATATCACCCATGATGTACACACTCAGCTTGTAAAGAACATTTATGTTTCACTTAGAACTTTGACCGTCGTAGTGACAGTAACTGGATAGCTTTTACCTATGACACTGCCCGATAATAGCATAATAACATAACTTCACGCCTTTTATCTCGGAAGGGGTAGGCAGAGGTGTATCACACACCCACTTTTCGCCAGTAATTTTTCGGTCCCAATGCAATAGGAGGCGAGCCTCTTGCCATCTACCGGGCACATTATTAAGCGAGCGATAATTAACATTTTAAATTAAATACACAAATAACTACGAAAAGTCAGAGGTGTGTGCCCTGGGTACCTGGGGATCGAACCCGAGACTATCGTCTCGGCAGTCCGTTACGTACACCACAAATATCTCAAAATAAACTATAACAAACTCTTCCTTCTTATAAAAGAAGGAAAAGCTCGATACTATCTATGCCAAACAAAAGCTATTGTTTACTTTGTTCGGTTTGATCTATAGGGGAACCAATTCAAATCACCCCATTAATTCTCAGAACCACGTCGTTATAATGATAAGTTACATGAGCTAAACGGAAAAGTTGTATTTATAAGATCGACATCAATCTCATCGCATCGCCCCAATGTTTTCTTTATAATCACTATCCATATAAAGTAGTCATCGATAATAAATCAAATATCTAGTAGGATTCCTTAAAAATATAAGGGTAAGGCTAAAGTTTCCACTCTGATTAATTTCTTGAAATGCGTGTGAAATGTTTAGAAAGAGAAGAAATTTATTATAGAGACATGCATTTTTCTTATGATGTTTTCCTTCGCCCTTTTGCAAATTATGGTTACCTGCCAACTTAACACGCATTTAACTTGAAAATTTCAGCGGTGTGTGCCGTGCGTTTGAACGAGACCCTCTGCAAAAAGTTTGTTTGTCTATCCACGAGGCATTCGTAGTAAGTGTAAAAAAAAACTAAAGCAGAAATCATTTACTACCGAATTAAAAAAGATGAGATAACTATATTTTGAATTCCTGGTCTGATCTGCGTTAAAATTACACCTAGACTAATGGAACTATTAATAATTTAAATAGTGGTTTCGACTCTGGGTGTTGTCTCCGCGACACAAGATAATAGTAGTACGATCTCCCGTACCACTCTTATCTCTGGCTTTTAAATAAAAAGTAATGCAAGTGAGTCATTGAGCCCTAAAATATGTCGTTGTAAATCATCATCCTGTTAGCGTTATCTCAGTTTCAACCTGGGGTCCGCTTACTAGACTAACCGGATTTGGCTTAATATTAGCTTTTCTACAGAGCGACTGCCTGTCTACCCTCTGCAACCCGAATATATAGCGATATTTCATGGTTTAAACTAGTGTCACTTTATTCAGAGGTACTAACGTTCTATAATGACTGTTGTTGTAAATATTGACTAGAAATATAATGATATCCTTCTTCAATAGATAGTTTAAGAAACTTTTTTTTTCTTTAATTTTTTATCTGGATATGTAAATAATACCTACATAGTTTATTTTTGGTTGATAATTACTTTACCAAAAATATGAGAATCGAAATAAAGTAAGCCGTAGTAAAATTAATATAAATAATGTTCATCGACTATTAAACAACATCTTATCATTTACACACAATTACTTAGTTAGCTATAAATAAATTTTCTATAAGAAAATCTGACAGATTTTAGAAATAGCTTTATATTATTTGTAGAGTATTACCTAAATTTATTTTGTGTAGCCTTTTCTAGTAAAACAAATATTTTCAAGTTATATTCTATTCATAGCGTAGCATTTAGTGAAGGTGGATTAATAACGTTGTAGTCAATAGGTAAGCAAATACAACCTCTTAATCCATAACTCGTATTCGTCAAATGTTTGAACACATCAAACTATTGATTGATTTTGATATGATCAAGCTTTGAGTAAAATTGTGAGCCATGACTATGAAGATAGAAATAAAACGGTGATAAGGTCTTAAGCAAATGATTATAAGGACTTTTAAGAAGTAGCCTTGTCTACTTGAGACTTGAAACATTAATAATTGAAGTAATCTTTCAACCTAATGATACGTTTCCAAATATAGAATTTTTTTTATAATAGGTAATCCTTGCATTTGCATCTGCGTTTTTCTGTGTCTCACTAATACTCATTTAGTTTACGTTACCAGATTTTCGGTAATGGCACTGTAATCCATAATTATTGTTAATTGCATACATACATACATAGACTCACGCCTGTTTCCCGGAGGGGTAGGCAGAGACTACGGAGGGGTAGGCCTACGGAACGCTATTTGCAACGATTCTGACATATCTCTCTTGCTTCATTCACTCCCATCAGATTCCTCATGCATGCTCTTCTGGGTATTTCTAACCTGTCCTGTTTTTAGGATGTCTCCAATCTGGTCAGAGAACGTTCTCCTATGTCTTTCCCTTCTTGTTAATCGCGTTATAAGAATTATGTGATAGCTACATCAAAATCGGTTAAGCCGTTGTAAAGATTATCTTTTACAAACAAAGATATACAGTCAGTTTGTGCCTTAGTTGTATATTATTAACTAAATAAATAAGCACCTGAGAAATTAAAATCTTTGTTAAAATCAAAAACAGACATTTGACTCATATTATACATACATACCTATCTACTTGTAGATTGAGCTTCAAGGAACTTTTTGATCATTGTACCCAGTTCGACTATTTATTATTGTATGGAAAAGTCCGAAGCACGCGTAACCGGCGAGCATGTATGAAAAGAGTAATCAATGCAGAGGAAGCGCGTGAGGTTTGTAAGGATAGAAGTAAGTGGCATACTGATGTGTCTGCTACCCTAACGGAAAAACGGCGTATGTATGTATGTGTAGTTTTGAAGATAACTCGTGATCATGGGCTGTTAACTAATGTTTTTGTAATTTTGTGTATTCATATACAGTCACTTCTGTAACATACATTTCTACCATAGTTCTGAACATGGTTGCGAGTTGCCTACATTATAAGACGTAAGTGGATTCTCCTGTTACACAATATTCACATTGGAAGGCTAACTAAGGCACTTAATGTAGTAACTGCATTAATTTCTTAAGTATTATGTCTGTAGCTAAGTAATTACTATTTACAAGTAATTAAGTACAATGTGAAACAGCTGCAGCTCCTTACAAAAATAAAATACATATGTATCATAATATAGGCGATTCAAAGGAGTGGCCACGATTTTTATTGCCCGTTCTTTCTCGTGGTTCTATCCATTGTTTTGCGAACGAGGCAGTAAATGTAAATGTAGAAGCATTAAGTAATTCGATTTAAAAAATTGACGTTCATAAGCGTCACCTTGTGACCTAGATGAATAAACGATTTTGACTTGATTTTTTGACTTTTTGTACCCCAGTTTTCGCTGTTACCAAAGTCTAAAGTAAAAATAAGTAAAACTTTAAACTATTGAGCTGTTTATGCTGTTTCTTATATTTTACTACAGTTACAATAGTTAGTGTAATCGTAGTAGCTAGCATCTTGTACTAACCGAGCATTCCTCATAATCTGACAAGCGAAATTAAACTCAGTGTTCAACTATCTTAAGTTCTTGTCTCATGTTTTTATTTCAATCTGTTTATTTGAATTCCAGATTTAATGGAGTATTTCGTCTTGATACTTGAAATTGCTGCTTGAGATTATTTGTTTCATTTGTTTTAATTTTAGTCGTATAATTAAGACTATGCTGTAGCGCATGTAGGCGAAAAAGGATAAACTATGTTTTTCTTCACTGGTATCTCTTGGGGCAGGCAGATGGTATGGTGTGACTCTCAACAGCGTGCGTTCAAGGCCTTACCCTTAAAAATAAAACATATCAAATTAATTTCATCTCTTCTAGTAGCAAAATATCTACCAGTACCGATGACGGTTACTAACCTAATAGTGCTGATACACTTAAGCATTTACTTGAAACAGAACATCGAGCATTTTTGTTTTGTCAAACTGAACAACAAACAGAGCCAAACATTGCTACGAACATTTTCACGATCTTTCTAGCAAACACTGTAATCAGTAAAAACGTCAAAGCAAATGTACTGCCAATTCGCTAGTATGCTCGCCAGACATATCGTAAGAATGCTCGCCGAAACACTAATGTGTTCTTAAGTTTTGTAACATTCGCAAGAATGCTCATTACAGGTGAAGGCTCAAATGTATCAGTACCGTTACATGTGAATTCCAGTATGTTCCATAGTAGACATATTCACGTCTACTGTCAAACTTGGTTCAGTACATCAGCGTCACCGCGTTTGAATCGACAAAAACCGCATTGTATCGACCGTTAATATCTGGTCGCTCCATAGTGTTAACGATTCAGCGATACAGTTCTAAGGGCTTTGACATATGTACACAATTCATGCGAGGTAGGATTAATATACTTGATAATTCCAACAGCTAAAGCATACGCTTATTTTTAGGGTTCCGTACCTCAAAAAGACAAAAACGAAACCCTTATAGGTCCGTCCGCCCGTCTGTCAAGTCCCTATTGCTCAGGAACGCGTGGAGGTATCAAACTAAATTTATATCAAATACTCAAGTCTACTGTCTCTTGGAGCTGTGAAAAACCAAACTTCTAAGCCAACGCAATCAATAGATACAGCATTTCGCAACTTTCTACAAATTTTCTAAACTCGCAAGGCAATCAAAACCTACAGGGTACTTCCCGTGAACTCAGAATCTTGAAATTTGGTACAAAGTAACGTCTTATAGCACAGATAAAGAAAAAATGCGAAGGAAAGATGCGGAATCGATAAATTGTTAGTTACATCATATAATAAAAATATTTTTAGGTACGGATCCCTCGGTGCGCGAGTCCGACTCGCAATTGGCCGTTTTTTTTTATAATAAGGGCAGCAAATGAGGCACTTCTTGATCGATGATAAGACGCTAAACTATAATATTAATTATAGTAGTCTTTAGACGCCAGTGATGTCTATATGGTATCGCCCATCCAAAACACTTGCAAAATTCAAAAGAGGAAGCAACATTCCTCTTCAATTCCCGTTTAGTAAAAAAAATTCGTTTAGACTAAATGCTTCGTAAGTTTACGAAGCATTTAGTCAAACCTTTATAAGCCACGCGGATTATAATACTGTCGTGATATAGAAACATTAGCAGGTCATAGGGACGGTTTAACCGGGCTAACTACTCTTTCATACATAGGCTGCACTAAAAGTAACGGGAATGGAATATTTCCACTGTTCCTGTCATATTAAAATCTTTTTAATTGAAAACTCCTTGGTTTTAAGAATCGAATACCATTTATTTATTTAAAAAAAGATTTTCGGTCTTGTCACAAGGTTTTGTCAATCTTGTTTAGTCGTTGAGAAAATGGAATTGACTCGAGAAAATTCAAGAGCGATGATTTATTATGACTTTCGAATTGGTTTAACACAAAAACAGTGTGTTGACCGGATGATTTCTGCATTTGGTGATAAAGCCCCATCCAAAACTACAATTTATCGCTGGTTTACTGAATTTCAACGTGGACGTGACAAGCTCAGTGATGATCCCCGTCAAGGTCGTCCAAAAACTGCAGTCACCCAAGAAAACGTTGATGCTGTGCGTAAGCTGATTGGGGAAGATCGACATGTGACATACCGCGAAATTGAAGCAACTTTAGACATTGGCATGAGTCAAATACAAATAATCTTGCATGAACAATTAGGTGTAAAAAAGTTGTTTTCCCGATGGATACCGCATTCGCTCTGTGAAGAGCAAAAAGCGGCTCGCGTTACGTGGTGCGTCAGAACTCTCGAAAAATATCACGCAGGATCCTCAAATGCTGTACACAACATCGTATCAGGTGACAAATCCTGGATATACGCGTACGAACCCGAAACAAACCAGTCACGAGTTTGGGTGTTCGCAAATGAGTTAAAGCCAACAAAAAGTTTTCGTTCACGGAGTGTTACAAAAAAAATGGTGGCCACGTTTGTCTCCAAAACCAGCCATGTTACGACTATTCCTCTTGAGGGACGAAGAACGGTTAATGCAGAATGGTATGCTAGCATTGGTTTGCCACAGGTCGTTTCTGAACTCCGTTAAGAGAACTGCAACCGCCGCATCATCCTCCATCACGACAATGTGAGTTCTCACACCGCGCACAGAACAAAACAGTTTGTAGAGCAAGAAAACTTAGAATTATTAGACCATCCGCCGTACAGCCCCGACCTAAGCCCTAATGATTTCTATACTTTCCCTAAAATAAAGAATAAATTGCGTGGACAGAGATTTTCATCACCTGAAGAAGCTGTGGACGACTACAAAACGGCCATTTTGGAGGCCCCAACTTCCGAATGGAATGGTTGCTTCAATGATTGGTTCCATCGTATGGAAAAATGTGTCTGTGATTAATATACTTGATAATTCCAACAGCTAAAGCATACGCTTATTTTTAGGGTTCCGTACCTCAAAAAGACAAAAACGAAACCCTTATAGGTCCGTCCGCCCGTCTGTCAAGTCCCTATTGCTCAGGAACGCGTGGAGGTATCAAACTAAATTTATATCAAATACTCAAGTCTACTGTCTCTTGGAGCTGTGAAAAACCAAACTTCTAAGCCAACGCAATCAATAGATACAGCATTTCGCAACTTTCTACAAATTTTCTAAACTCGCAAGGCAATCAAAACCTACAGGGTACTTCCCGTGAACTCAGAATCTTGAAATTTGGTACAAAGTAACGTCTTATAGCACAGATAAAGAAAAAATGCGAAGGAAAGATGCGGAATCGATAAATTGTTAGTTACATCATATAATAAAAATATTTTTAGGTACGGATCCCTCGGTGCGCGAGTCCGACTCGCAATTGGCCGTTTTTTTTTATAATAAGGGCAGCAAATGAGGCACTTCTTGATCGATGATAAGACGCTAAACTATAATATTAATTATAGTAGTCTTTAGACGCCAGTGATGTCTATATGGTATCGCCCATCCAAAACACTTGCAAAATTCAAAAGAGGAAGCAACATTCCTCTTCAATTCCCGTTTAGTAAAAAAATTCGTTTAGACTAAATGCTTCGTAAGTTTACGAAGCATTTAGTCAAACCTTTATAAGCCACGCGGATTATAATACTGTCGTGATATAGAAACATTAGCAGGTCATAGGGACGGTTTAACCGGGCTAACTACTCTTTCATACATAGGCTGCACTAAAAGTAACGGGAATGGAATATTTCCACTGTTCCTGTCATATTAAAATCTTTTTAATTGAAAACTCCTTGGTTTTAAGAATCGAATACCATTTATTTATTTAAAAAAAGATTTTCGGTCTTGTCACAAGGTTTTGTCAATCTTGTTTAGTCGTTGAGAAAATGGAATTGACTCGAGAAAATTCAAGAGCGATGATTTATTATGACTTTCGAATTGGTTTAACACAAAAACAGTGTGTTGACCGGATGATTTCTGCATTTGGTGATAAAGCCCCATCCAAAACTACAATTTATCGCTGGTTTACTGAATTTCAACGTGGACGTGTCAAGCTCAGTGATGATCCCCGTCAAGGTCGTCCAAAAACTGCAGTCACCCAAGAAAACGTTGATGCTGTGCGTAAGCTGATTGGGGAAGATCGACATGTGACATACCGCGAAATTGAAGCAACTTTAGACATTGGCATGAGTCAAATACAAATAATCTTGCATGAACAATTAGGTGTAAAAAAGTTGTTTTCCCGATGGATACCGCATTCGCTCTGTGAAGAGCAAAAAGCGGCTCGCGTTACGTGGTGCGTCAGAACTCTCGAAAAATATCACGCAGGATCCTCAAATGCTGTACACAACATTGTATCAGGTGACAAATCCTGGATATACGCGTACGAACCCGAAACAAACCAGTCACGAGTTTGGGTGTTCGCAAATGAGTTAAAGCCAACAAAAAGTTTTCGTTCACGGAGTGTTACAAAAAAAATGGTGGCCACGTTTGTCTCCAAAACCAGCCATGTTACGACTATTCCTCTTGAGGGACGAAGAACGGTTAATGCAGAATGGTATGCTAGCATTGGTTTGCCACAGGTCGTTTCTGAACTCCGTTAAGAGAACTGCAACCGCCGCATCATCCTCCATCACGACAATGTGAGTTCTCACACCGCGCACAGAACAAAACAGTTTGTAGAGCAAGAAAACTTAGAATTATTAGACCATCCGCCGTACAGCCCCGACCTAAGCCCTAAAGATTTCTATACTTTCCCTAAAATAAAGAATAAATGGCGTGGACAGAGATTTTCATCACCTGAAGAAGCTGTGGACGACTACAAAACGGCCATTTTGGAGGCCCCAACTTCCGAATGGAATGGTTGCTTCAATGATTGGTTCCATCGTATGGAAAAATGTGTCAAATTTCGCGGAGAATACTTCGAAAAGCAATAATTTTCTTAGTCTTTTCTTAGTTTCTTTCTTTCTTAGATTACTTTTCTTAGTCACCAGTGTCATGTGTTTAATTATCTCTGTACTATTTGGTGCCCAGTAATTATAGTACCACCCCATGGATGTGAGGTAATTTAGGACTATAAGCTCTACAAGTAATTACGGTGGGAAGCCCGCAACGTATACTTGGTTCTTAATCAAGAAGATTTCAAGCACTTTAGAATGATTTACTGCGTACCTATCTAACTACTACTATGTGTATTTACATCTTTGTGTTATTTACCTTCTGTCATTTCATCTCGTGCAACTTCTGAACGCATTAGGTATCATGCTACATTCCAATAAACCGCCATAGTAAATATGGCAAGAACACGATGTGTATAATATTAAATGAAATGAAGTGATTTCTGATGATAAAAAATGATATGATATGATTTGAATTTTATTTAATATTTTAGAATAGTGTGTGTGTGGAACAAAAGGGATTTGATGAATTGGCTATTATTTTTTTAACACAACTCTCGCACTGGGACCAACTCCTGTGTTGCGGGGGTTTTTTAAACATTCAACTAACGGCCACAATAAACACATTACTACCTTAATATAGAATATTTAGTCCATATAGGAGAATATACAATTATTGCGTTACTGACAGACAACGCACAGCCAAAATTATTTGGCGCAAGAAGCTGGAATTAGGGATGTATGCTCCTTGGATGCACTAAGGAGGGATACTCCGAAATTCAAACCGGATTCGGACCTCCATTCCAAAATAAAATGTGCGGTCGTAGTTTCGGGCATCCTCTACTTTTACAATAATAAATAATAGCCTGAAATATTGTGTTACTTCAATGTTCTCAATTTTAGGTATTGATTAATCTGGCAGGCCATCCTCTACTTTTATAATAATAAATAATAGCCTGAAATATTGTCCTGCGTCAAATGATCAATGCACATAACTATTAGTTGTCTAGTAGGTAATTATAATGCTACGTCGACGTTAGTGAATAGGCGGAAGGTGACTGTGTTATACTATTACGCTGCTAGAAATTATTATGTTGTGGCAGACCGCACCCTGCTTACTTTGCTCAGTATTGATGATAATAATATTAGGTTTCAAGACGTACATTATAATGATAATATTTATATTATATCAGCCCTGTGTGACAAATTATACATAGGTACACGTTGTCACACTGTTGGTTTAGAATATGACTATGACGTTACAGTAAACAATCAACATAACTTCATGGCTTTTATCCCCGAAGGGGTAGGCAGAGGTGTATTACAACACCCATACTTCGCCAGTTATATTTCGATCCCAATGCTATAGGGGGCGAGCCTATTACCATCTGCCAGACACATTATTCTTCGGCAACCTCTACACCTCGAAGGCGTCTCGTCCCCAACCCGACTTCGAGGATCCCAGAGCCACATTAACCCGCCACCTCACGGAAGAGTTGCCAGATGTCAGCCTGGACGAAGTTGTGGTGGCCCTAAGGCAGCTCAAAAATGGAAAAGACCCCGGGGACGATGGAATTACGACGGAGCTACTAAAGGCAGGTGGGAAACCTATACTTGTGCAGCTCCAACGCATATTTAATTCTGTCCTCTTCTCGGGGAGAATTCCAAGGGCGTGGAGCAAGAGTGTTGTCGTTCTGTTCTTCAAAAAAGGTGACAAAACCTTTTTGAAGAACTATCGACCTATCTCGCTCTTGAGCCACGTCTATAAGCTGTTCTCAAGGGTCATTACGAACCGTCTCGCGCGTAGACTTAACGATTTTCAGCCACCCGAACAGGCCGGTTTTCGAGGAGGTTACGGCACCATAGACCACATCCACACAGTGCGGCAGATTAAACAGAAGACTGAGGAGTATAAACAGCCCCTGTGTCTAGCGTTTGTGGACTATGAGAAGGCCTTTGACTCCATTGAAACCTGGTCTGTTCTTGAGTCCTTGCAACGGTGCCAAGTCGATTGGCGAAAAGTCCAAGTGCTGAGAGGTCTGTATGACGCCGCGACTATGACCGTCCAAATACAGAACCAGCAGTCTGAACCTATCCACTTGCATCGAGGGGTGAGACAAAGGGATGTCATCTTCCCCAAATTGTTCACAAATGCAATGGAGGATATGTTCAAGACGCTGCACTGGAAAGGACGCGGTATTAACATAAACGGCGAGTACCTCTCACACCTAAGATTTACAGACGATATCGTCATCGTGGCTGAAACCGTGCAGAACTTGCAGTATATGCTGAGTAGCCTAGCCGATTCTTCTGCTCGCATCGGTCTCCGGATGAACTTAGAAAAAAACCAAGATAATGTTCAATGAACATGTCTCTCCAGAACCGATTACCCTAAATGGGGTCCCTCTCGAAGTTGTTCAGGAATACGTCTACCTTGGGCAAAGCTTGCAGTTGGGTAAAAACAACTTCGAGAAGGAGGCTGGCAGAAGAATACGGCTGGGCTGGGCAGCATATAGGAAACTCCTACAAGTCTTTTCGTCACCCCTACCGCAAAGCCTTAAGACAAAGGTCTTCAACAAGAGCGTCCTAACCGTTATGACTTACGGAGCCGAGACGTGGACACTGACGGTGCGACTCGTCCACCAATTTAAGGTCGCTCAGCGAGCTATGGAGAGGGCTATGCTCGGAGTTTCTCTGAAGGATCGAATTCGTAATGAAGTGATCCGACAGAGAACCAAAGTAATCGACATAGCTCAAAGAATTAGCAAGCTGAAGTGGCAGTGGGCCGGCTACATTTTTCGAAGAACCGATAACCGTTGGAGTAGTCATGTTCTAGAGAGGAGACCGCGCCGTGGCAAACGAAGTGTAGGACGTCCTCCGGCTAGGTGGAGTGAAGATATACGCAAAGTGGCTGGCAGCGGCTGGACACGAAAAGCCGAAAATCGGGCTCAGTGGCGTGCCATTGGAGAGGCCTATATCCAGCAGTGGACTCTTGCAGGCTGATGATGATGATGAGGCACCTTATTAAGCGAGCGATAATTACCATTTCTAATACACACATAACTTCGAAAAGTCAAAGGTGTGTGCACGAGGTACCTGGGGATCGAACCCGAGACCATAGTCTCAGCAGCCCGTAACGTACACCACTGGGCTATCGCCGCTGTTAAATCAACTCATACAAAAATTAAACTTTAGTCTGGATAACCTGTGTGAAACAGCTGATGTTTAATTCGGTTTTTGGCAAAGTCATCATGATCTTCATAGCGTTAATCCCAGTGGCATACTAGATAAACGCCTTGGAGCCTCTTTAGTCTAAACGGATATGACAGAATTTTCCGCAGAGCGACTGCCGTCTGATCTACGCAACCCATTCTGGTAGTCACAGAACGAACATTGTTCATAATAACGAGTACCTGTTATCACACATTAAATAGTTTCACTTTACTAATAGCCGGTTTCAATATTCGATCCATCCATGGATTTTGAGATTCGAGATTCGTGTTTGACGTTTGTATGGAGCTGATGTCACAAACAAATCTTAAATCTTAAAAAATGTATACATCGAATATTATTAATTTAGGTAGTAAATTGAATGGGCAAGCGGTAGTCTCCGTGCACTAAATTGCGAAGCAGGGAAGGCATTGTTTTATCGTTCAGAAAGCATAAGGCTTTGACTATCAGCCCAAATTACTCACAAACTCACTAACTTTGATCAACGAGTCTGTTGTATAAACATCATGCATATTCGTATTTTATAATATCTGCTGTTAATTTTATAAACCTCATTACATTTGAATAAAATGAAAACATTTCATTACATTTCAAGTCAAACATTTGTGTGCGTGAACATGGATGTTTGTCTTGGTCTGGGTGTTTCTATGTTTATATACATAGATATATATATATATATATATATATATATATATATATATATATATGTATTTACAAAAAAAATGTATATATGTATGTTTATCCATTGTCTAGTACCCAGAGTACAAGCTCTGCTTAGTTTGGGACTAGATGGTGTTATGTGAATGTGGTAGAATATTATTATTATTATTATTATAGATAATTATATTTTGTTACTGTTGTCACTGACGGACTGGCATATTTTGATATTTTCATTTCATATTGCGTAATTAGCACTTGTTAAATAAACTTGTATCATGTTGTTACTGTAAAAGCCCGAAGTGATTCTTACGATTTCCCAGTAAATCCAAACGTCATTATTTTCAACAGTTGTTAGTAATGTTAGGCGAGACTGTTACTCAAGTAACTTGATTATGTTCGGTTCTCTTGTGACCGTTATCCCAAAAGTAAGAGCTCTGCGAAGCAGGGCTTCCTCAACTTAGTTCTTTTATTAAAAAATCCGGATATTTACCATCTCCTGCTGGTAAATCTTAGGATTTACTGGGAAATCATAAGATTAACCGTACTTTGGGCTTTTACACTTAAATATACAAATCACGAAAGTTTAAAATCGCTTATCGCTATAAATTATTTGTCTACATAATAAAGGACTAAATATTTGTCTACAAAAAATATTTCATGTAAGAAGGTTGAAAACTACACATTGTAAAAATAAAACATGCGCTGCATTGCTGATTGATAGTGGTTTTGATTCTATCAATAAAACGTTTCGTATTTTAATGGTCATGTAAAGCAATAATAGAAAGAGTAACAGATGCAGAGGTTCTCGGGTTAATACTAACAGCGGCACCACTGAATGATCGTAAGTCAAATGCGTATTAAATTGCTAAAAATTGAGAAGAGCTTTCAGCAGTAGGACAGCCTATTAGCAGGACTTATAAATAAATAGAGCACAAATAAACCATATGACACCATTGCAAACCACGCATCACTGCTTTCCTCCAAAAGCACATCATTAACCCAATATGCCAACGTTCGAAGACCATTTGCATTCCTTGATTAATTCACCTGTCACCGCTGACCTAAAAGCCTTACCATTCAATCAATATAGTAACATCATAGGTACGTTAATTATCACTAAATCCTCTATTCACGATGTCAAGTTTGCCGGCAGTGACGTTTACACTGAACGTCATTGATTGCCGCCGCTGCGGTGTTCCCAATTAGTCCTTTTCAATCAGTGTATCTAGTAAAAACATACATATACGGCGCTATTTAGCTTCTTTTGAATCTGTGTTGACTGTAATTACGGAGTAAAAAGTGGCTATGGAAAGATTTTTAAAGCATTTAGAATATGCCTGGTTAGTTAAGTATACGAGGTAATTATATGCTCAACTTATCTATGTTGATGATTTATTTACTCGACTTTTAAAATGTAATATTCTGAGTTGTTTCAAGATTGTCTCTTAATTATGTGACATAAAAGTAACTAAGTAACTTTGTTGAACTATTTCTAATAATATTAATTTGATCACTGCACATTTTAAAACAGCATTTTAATCGATTGCACCGAATCCACATTTTTCCAACCATAAATTATATCATCATAATTTTATACCGGTTGCATTTAAAGCTGCTTTCGAGCCAGCTCTTTAGCTTCAAATAAGTACCTACAAAACCAAGACTCGTCAATAAGCGTCTTATTTTTACAAGAAACTTGACCCGCAATCTAAACGTAGGTAAACCAACATAACTAATGAAGCATCATTTTGCACTTTAGTTCGTAAATTATATTGAAATACAGACTCCGATTCCTCAAATGCTATGCTCAAAAGATAACTTCCAATATCAAGTTTAGTTACTCAACTTACAAGAATGATTCTCCAGAGACATGTAATAACCAACCATTTGCACACCGGCGCGGCGCCGCGTCTCCATTTTATGCATAACTTCGAATAATGTATTGTGAATGCACCCTAATAAGCTTTGATAGTTGTCAAAGGGGCGAAGAGCGGCTAGCAAATATGCATTGCCGTTCTGATTTTATTTTAAGAAGAGTTTGTTATGATTGCCGAAGGTTTTTCACGATGTTGGTTATAATACATGATCGAGGTAATATTTTCTCGTTCCGGAAGCTCACAAATCGACAAGTTCTACTCATTATATTTTAAGACTTTAAAATCAGGTTCGATTTATAAACACGTATTTTGTCTTCATTTAATTAGTCAATATCGACGACCACACGACAAAATAAACATGTAGTAAATCCAGCAATTGGGGTTGAGTGTCAGAACAGGTATTTAGAAAATATACAATTATGTAAAAAGAGTATATGATATAATAATATTATAAACTCTTTTTTACCATATTATCATATCCAACTAATTTAACTACTGTCTAATTCAGCTATCACTGTAAAAATAACAACAAATCTCTAAAATAAGTCACAAACAAAAAAAATATTTCACAGGATCCAATGCACTACAGGCAAAAATAAGAAAAAGTAATTTCGTTCATCATTTTAAATTTAACCATACAAAACAAAAACATATTTTTAATCAGTTTTATTCCCTACACGTTTAACCTTCATTTAAGGTACGCATACTCACACATATTATAGTGGTCAGAAAATATTGAATTTCAATTTTCCCTTGGAAACATTGAACCTCGGTCCAAATGTCGTGCAAAAACCCTTTCGACGCAACCACAATGGATCGGTGACAGGGAATTATTGGGTAGCGCTTGACGACCCGAATGCTACACTACAATAGACTCTGAGTGGGATTTTTCTATGTAGCGACGTACTTACCTACACTGAACGAGTTTTTGTGAAGTCGATAGAATTATTTTTTTTGAGGTTTGAATCACCGATTGGAGTGTTCTTATCTTGATTGTATTTTCGTGTGTACGTGGTGTGATTAAGTGTTATTTGATTTTCTTTTTACTTCGATTTCAACGTGTTTAGTGTGTCTGATTAAAAGCGTTTCTGATGAGATGATTGACTACTAAGCTGAATAATTTTTATTTACTAGAAAATAGGTACCTTTGCTTTATGTAGATTGCCCGTTTGCCTAGTGAAACGTGACAGCATCTGGTTAAGATGCTGACACGAAACAATAGGCAGTCCACCTTACGGGAGGCCTACCCCTGCTGCGTCTTTCGGTACGTGGTCACCACTCCAGAAGTCTCCAGCTCCAACGGCCAGTTCTTCGATCCACGTGCCCTGCTCATTGCCACTTAAGCCTAGCTATTTGACTTTGGTTCGCCTGCGGACTTCCTCATTCCTCATTCGATCTCACAGGGAAATACCGAACTCTCTCCCTCTCCAACCCCTCCCACCTCTAAGTGGCATAGACTATTGGTTAAAATAACAATAATATTATATTATTATATCCTAGAAAAGGTCAAACACGGTAAATTGATCCCAAACTAAGCAGAGCTTGTACTATGGAAACCAGTAAACAGATGACTACAATTATGTGAATATTTTTAAATATATACTATACATTTTATAAAAGATCAATTGCACCAAAACAAATAATTGTGCTCAGTCTAAGATTCTTGGAAGTCGTTTATAATCGCTTAGCATCCCTACCATCGTTGTTCGTTAGGAGGTTTAATTATTCAACTTGAGGTTTATTCTTTATTTCGCAACTTATATAACGTTAATATTGTAATACTGTTTAAAACATATATATTTTGTACGTGTTAGGTACCTGTGTTTGAATTATTTAAGTTAATTATCGCTTGCCTCGTGCCTCGGAGAGCACGTTGAATCGTCAGTCCCGGCTGTCATGAAGCCCTTGGTAGTCTTTATAGGGAGTCAGTACGCTCAAATATACTGATACCTACTGTTCTAAACCATGGAACGTCGCTATCCCTTTAGGGTGCAGAGATCAGACGGCAGTTGCTCTGTGGAAAAGCTGATATTGAGACATCGGTATCTTGTCAGACTAGTAAGCGGACCTTAGGCTCCAAGGCGTGTAAGATTTGGATGCAACCGGGATATCGCTAGGACGATGATAATGATGACGATTTTACTGATTTTATTTTAGTATGTACCAAATAATAGTCAGCTAACAATAGCTAGGTCTATGTCAAAGGATCACGATTACAAATATAAACACAATTTAAAACATAATACTAAAACAAAACACGTGTAACAAGTACCTTCAGCTAACAGACACACGTATACACAGAACACCTCAACAAAAAGGTACACTTATAAACAAAAGCGGAATAAATTTTAGGATTACATTGCAAAATTGTTTTTTTTTATCGGCTCTTTATTTTGTTAGCGGGTTTTTTTGGGCACCCCGATTTGTGTTTCTATCTTTGTACGGATTATAGGGATTTTAAATTGGCCTTATTGTTGAAACTAATGGCTTTGATTGGCTTTTGTAGATTGTGGCTGCACTTTTATTTTTATTTTGTCATGTGAGTGTGTGACGTTAGCTCAGATTTCTAACACTAGGTTGTTAGGCCATGTCGGAGATCAGAGATCTCCGACGTAACGACATACATATAATGACCTTGTGATAGGAACCAAGACCGACCGCTTAACGTACTTTCTGAAGCACGGTAGCGGTCTGATGTAGATACCACACGCGGTCACCCATCAAATTGGCGACATGTGCAAGGTTTGCTTAACTTGGCCGACCTATTTACCTATTTAATCTTATAATCACCTCATGAGACAACACTAGTGCACGAATTCTTTTTTCGGATCTGAGTGTAGTTCGTGTGCCCGTCGATTTAATGTTTGTAAAGTCCCTCCTCATTATCAGACGTTCCGTATTCACGCATATAATTATTATTCATTTAATTTTCATGGGTGTGGCCAACTATGTTGTCAGAGTTTTCAGACTGTCCGAAGGCATGGCCTATCAATTCCTTCTCTGAGAGAGGAACCGCAATTGAGGCTAAACGAGCCCGTCAAAGCATGGTAGCGCTCTGGTGTACATTTCACTACGAGCGGTTGCCCATCGAAGAAGTGACCTGTACAAACGGTGCTTAACTTTGCTAATCTATTACGAACAGCAAGTCGGAAAGTTTCCCGACTTGCTGTTCGTAAGTGTAGTGTATACAGTGGTATAAGCGCTATGCATATATGTACCTCCAAAGTGTTTTCTCTACAGGAATAAGTAGTTTGAATACACCTCCTTCCATTTAAGTGGTACCATAGATGTTGTGAATATAAAGCACTTATAACTGTAGGATTTCTCCTTCCTTAATCGTTGTAAATAGCTTGTAGTAATTGAAATATTAAGAGTAACTACTTGTTAGACTTGCCTACAAACTTGAATTGGATTATCTACCTGATCAGTAATTAAGATTTAGGTACTTGGTTTAAGATATTTTTCGTCGATTCTAAGGTTGTGCTGTATATTTTGAATTTAAATTCCCAGTTGTATCCCTAAAATACAACTGGCATACAAAGAAATGTTATCTTTAATCTCAATCTCTTCTGCAATTGCCGTGCCAAACAAGGTCCATATTTTTTTGTAAGAAGGTCTTATATACATTGTGGAGTGCATTAACATTGAAATTAAAATATTATGTGAAGTGAAATGACGGACTAAGCCAGTTATTTAAGACTGACTGAACTACACAGACTATATTTGGAATATATTTGTAAAATCTGTCTTAGACAAGCAAATCATTTCTGATTCACTTGAAAAGCTCATGTAAATAAAGATGAAATAGAGAATTCTGTACATTTAAAGAACTTTCCACTCATAAGAAGAATTGTCTGTTCTCGCGTAATATTAAGATTTAAACTTATACTAATAATTTTCAAGGACTGCCTCCTTGGTCCAGTGGATAGGGTATGCGTCTGCTGATCGGAGGTCCTGGGTTCGATTCCCGGGTCGGGCAAAGTGTTACAGGGTTTGTCTGAACTTGCAGTAGCACCACAGGAGTCTGGTGAGAGACCGGTAAAGGCAATAGGCTCGCTCCCAATTACGTTGTACCTAAAAATTTATAGCATGTCCGATATAGGAACTACCGCAACTGCAGTTGACCTTGTAGACGCCAGTTGTTTGTAGAGGAATGACATCCTTCAATCTGCGCACCCCGAAGGACGTCATTCCTAGCATAAAAATTTCAACCGGGAAGATGGATACAGATTGTCTACAACTTGGAATCCAGTAATAAACAAATGTAAACCCCGCCGCAGTAACACAGCTCATCAGTGTGTAGACGTCATAAGTGTTATGTGTCGACGTACCGACAGTTCGGATAAAAAAAAAAAAAAAACAAGTGAGGGTAGCTGCCGAAACCCGCGCTTCACAAGGACGACACTGAGAAGACATCAGTCCTGCCGTGACCAAGGCTGTTGTAAGACGACCGAAACGTCGGTAAAACATAGGTATTTATACCTTAAATTAATTAAATATCGCGAATAAGACCCGTTTAAATAAAATTGTATGATGCGAAATATTGTTCACAGATTTTATTGGCGTTAAATGGCGCGTGTTGAAATTCAATTAATTTTAAATTGCCTACACAATAGAATAGACAGTACAATATTAAGATATATTGTGCACGTAATCAACCCAGGATATTGTTTAATCTGAACTATTATCAATAGCGCCTTTGTCTAATACAATAGCAATATTGCCGAAGAACGGATTAGATTAACCTACAGATACAATGTATAAAAGGTAGTAATAACGACTCTCGTAGGCATTGTTTTGTTTTTTTATTATTTTAAGTTATGGCCATATCGCATTAGGCATAAGATGTAGTTTGATCAATCTACTACGAGTATAAGGTGTGTATGAACTATTAAAAATGCCGGCAGCTACGCTTTAAATTAAAATAAAATGTGCGGTCGCACATTTTATTTTAATTTAAACGTTTATTCCCCATCCCGTTGGAGTTTCGAGAAAAATTAGTGCACACCTCCGCTCCCCAAAGACTATACATGCGCCCAATAGTTTTGGTTATGCCTTGTCTGTCAACTAGGTAACTCAAGAATTTTATATATACAGATCTGCATTAAAAATTTTACATCATCTCTTGGTAAAAACATTCGGGTAGTAATGTTATCTGGACGGTAATGATGATAGTGGAGGGAGAAGACAAGGAAAGCAGACCTCACTATCAGATGAGAATTATAATGTTTAAGAGAGAGAGAGAGATAGAGAGAGAGAGGGAGGTGATGGTAATGTATATCCAGAGGTGGTTACACCGGCCATTTGCCTTATAACTGAGGACTTAAATGACCCTCAGATCCAGATCCACTTTTGAAAAGCACACATATTTAATTGGTTCCTTTGTCAGAGAAAGCCCAAACCTTGGCACATTAATTCAAGCAAGACGATCATCGTCATTGATTCTGCTAACAGTTTAAAACTTCGTTTATTTTTATACTTGCAATATGATCCATTCATAAAATGATTGCTAGCAATTTTACTAAATAAATAATACAACCGAATTATTTGTGAACTTTAATAGATACATCAATAATTCCAATAAGTGGCGAACAAATTTCGTCTCTTTGTTAGTTGTTGCACTATTTCTCAGTAGTAGTACTAAGCTGGCCTCAGTACCTCGAATATTACTACATCGAATTTCGAATTTTGTCGAAGAATGATATTTTTCTACTCGTTGTTCCAATCACAGCCAAGCTTTTCAAAGCCAAAGATAAGCTTGTTTAATGAATAAGGGTTCCTTTATCCTTTTCGGCACACAGAACCATAAAAACGGGACAAAACTGACTCTATCATGACGTGTTCATGAAAAACTCCATTCGGCTTTTACCATTCAATTTTGAATGTTGACCAACTGTAGGATTATTTGGGGCACTTCGAATAAAATTGAGTGTAACATTTGTACTTTATATAAATTTTATTTTGAATTCCTTTTATTTTCCGACTTTTGTTGAATAAAGAGCTTTAAATTTCTTTGCTGGTTTAAATGCCATTGCTTTTTCGAGTTTGCGGTCTGATATTTTGGTCGTTTCAGTATTGTTGTGAAATTAATTAACACACTGCTTAAATACTTTTCAACTTTTGTGGTTGGCAAGTATAAAAATTTTACAGATCACTGCGAGCCCGATTTTGTTATAAAAAAAATGAAATGGTATCTTTAATGATAAGTGGTCATCAAATCTCTTTAATTACGTTTATTAGACGTTATCTTCCAATAAGTATACTCATCGATTTTAATGGGTGCTTCTCAGTGCTTTTACTTACACTAGAAAGTTTTCAGTAATATTTATACTCTGACTTTTCTTTATTTCAGATTTTCGAGGAATTTTCATATTAATTTCACTCATACCAATATTATAACTGTCGAAAGTCAAAAGAGACACAAGACAGTGACAGTTTAAATAGTGACTTTAGTATTTTTGTTATTCACATTAATACTGGATCGTATTCGTGGCAATTAGGAAACTTCCCATTAGAGGCATTCTTCATTTCAGGGGATAGTGACCGCTATAAAATTAAATCTAGCACAAACACTACCAGTAATAAGGCAAGTATAGTCCACGTTTATATTCCTAGTACCAATGTCCTGTGTTTGATGTCCATATAAAATTTGGCGGCAACCGGTCGCATAGGAATTCTCAATTATCGTTTATCAGCTCTCTCGTTTTTAGGATTTGATGCTGAGGTTGTTAGCTATGTCTTAAATACGGTCTGGAAGTGCCTCGAAAGGATGATTTTGTGATGAAAGTGGACCCTTTTTTTGGGTATTTTTATTTTTCAGACTTATGTTAAGAAAGGGTCAGCGGAAGTGTACCTACCCATATTTCACTATGTTATAGTTGTAGGTCTTACAAAACAGACATTGTGCTAGACTCTGTACTGTTACTGAGAATTCGGAAAAACCCAGTAACACTTTTGACCGACGCCGGAATCGAACCCGGGACCTCCAAAACAGAAGCCGCATATGTTATCCACTGGACCACGAAGCAAGTCTAGTACAACTTAGAATATTGCAGTTTTCCTGTTCTGAGCAGTATCGGTTGACTGGATTGGGGCAGTTTTACTTCCTTCTAGAACGTGGACAACCGGAGTAGCATTATCGAATCTCCTGTATGTGAGGGAGAGTGTAAACGATCCCATCGTACTCTTCCCTATTCAAAATCATTTTCGTTTCTGTCTCATGGTAGCAGCTGGGATCTGATGCATTAACATTACTTCTGCGATTTTCTTCTGCCAACGATCGTAATAAAAGAAATGTATTTTTCTGCAGGTTAGGTTTAAATTAGAAAATATGTGACATTATAAGACATAATACAAACACGAAATAGCTCTGCTGCATCAAGTTTGTGCTATAACAGTTATACCTACGATTAAGCTTTCACAGCATCTGAATACAACGCATTTATATCCAAATCTTCACATTAATAATATCTGTAGGATTTTTGCATATCACCAAAAGGCAAAAACATAACTATAACACCTGCATTAGGCAATATTTGACATCAAAAGCAGCAAAAGGAGTCCACAACATAAAAGCAATATTTTACACGCTGACAAAGTTCACGGATCAAAATTGTGCATTTATTTACTTCAGCTGCAAAGATACCCACCTCAAAACTATAATGTTTATTGGTCAACATTGCCATTTAAGTCCAGACGATTGATGGTCACAATATTCCAATTCCGGAAGACTCTCGTAAATTTTATACAAGGGTTGAGCATACTTTATCGTCTATTAATTGGCAAGGGATAACGAAGCAAAATTTTAATAGCAGTGACAAAGATCACGGATTGAAATTGTGCATTTATATACCTCTTACTAGCCATATAATAATACTAGAGGACGCCAGCAGCTACGCCTGCAATTTTTTTAAATTTACCCATTTTAGCCGATCCCGTGGAAATTTCGCGAAATCCCTTCTTAGTGCACCCCTATGGTCCCGAAGGAACATACAAGCCAAATTCAGCTTCCTGCGCCCAATAGTTTCGGTTGTAGCGTGTCTGTCAGTCAGTCAGTAATGCAAGGATTTTATATATTAAGATGTGCTCGAATCGTGTGTCGTCGAACGTCCAACAATTTTTCGATGTGAAAAGAAGCACACTTATTCGCAGAATAAAGCAATTGATTGATTATAATTTCGCAATCAATTATAGAAAATTTATTAAAATGCGGTTAAATTTATATATCTTGACTTAAAGTGGCCGTGCAAAAAGATTAATATTGGTCCAAAATATTGTATTTAATGTATTGCTTCCATATCACACAACAAATAAATCACGAAAACAAAGTTTAATTTACCCGCAGCTTATGATAACAATGTAAAGAATGTAATGAAATCTGAAATTGGGAATTGGTTATGGTAATAGGTACGAGTGATATTTTTAGAATATATACTAATAAGTATATATTCTAAAAATATCACTCGTACCTATGACCATAACCAATTCCCAATTTCAGAAAAGAAATTCAAAATAAAGCTACTATTGAATTGTAGTAAACTATCATTAGGTTCACAGCAACTTTTAGTAAATGATAGACTATTTTATAATAATTTAAAATTATCTTTTTTAGTCATTTCTAACGTAAACCAACGAATTCTTGCAAATATATAGATTTATTCCGACAAAGGAAACACAAACATCAAAAATTCAAATTACTTACAATTAAGATGATCACCTTTAGTAATCTGTTTAGCGACGAACAAGCACCTGATCAGCTCACACATTATTCAATCGACATCATCAATAATTTGTGTTCGCCCAAAGGCGATGTTGGTCCGAAAATATTTTATTCCCAAGGTTCAGTTGGAAACTCAATTTCTGTATCGAGCTTCTCCCTGAGTCGAATTCGTAATGTTTCCATACGTTTGTTACGAGTGAGAGACGGATGTTGCGATAAATCTAATCATGTTAGAGCAAGACCGATTGCATTTGCAGTTGCTGTAAAAAATCTAAGATTGTTGAGATTGCTTGAAAACTGAGGTGAGGAAGGAAGGAGACGTATTGACGGTGATATACGTTAGAATAAGGAAATTGTAGATAAATTGCTGTTTGCGCTTTAAAACTCTTGTGATGTGATATTTGTTCAAAGCAACTACTAAGTTGGTCATTGTTTTGCCTTACCTGGGAATAAAAAATATAGTGAGGAACCTTCAAGTCTGAGAGTTCTCCTTAATGATCTCAACATACATGATTGTGAAATCTGTCAATCCGTATTTGAACAGCTAAAGGACAATGCCCTAATCGTTCTTAAAGTGAGAAAAGCCCCATGCCTGGCAATGGGATAGTTTATATAGAGAGCTGGTGATCATGACGAAATTATGTCATGTTACGTAATTTCAACAATATGATTATGAAAATTACTGAAAATTAATTTTTTTAAATCTTTTCCTTTATTTTGCACTACTGATATAAAAAACTACTGTTAGTAAAGAAAGTGTATGTACTCATAAATAATTCAGATTTTTATTATTCTACACGCGCTTGCACTAAATTACTTGTCGTAGATAATGGTTTACGAGTAAATTTGCATTTGCAGCCAGCACAATTCTCTGGGTGCAAAAAATTAATAGCTTCTATTAAAACTATATCTGCTTGTAAAATATACGACTACGCTTATATATTTCCAAGACAGATTCAAATTTTACCAATGATCTTTTTAGAGTTCATATTACAGTAGTTCATAGGTATAATATTTTTAAACACAACATGGCTTTAAATATTTTTTAATAAAATGTAGCGAATCATAAGTTAACTGGTCGACTGCGACTACATAACTTCACGATTATCGCACCGCACCGAACATATGCACAACAAATCTTTATTTGTGATACATGTAAAATTATCTTAGATACTATGGTACATGCATATATGTTCTATACATAGCTAGATAGGTCTCAAAAAGTTCTATCGAACGGTATATAATAAATAAACCTAACTGTTTACATCACTAAGTTATTCAAGAAAAATTATCGAAAAATGTTGTCACACAAGGATCCGCCCACTATATCTTAATATATAAAATCCTTGCGTTACTGACTGACTGACAGACACGCTACAGCCGAAACTATTGGGCGCAGGAAGCTGAAATTTGGCATGTATGTTCCTTGGGGACCGTAGCGGTGCACTAAGAAGGGATTGCCCGAAATTCCCACGGGATCCGCCAAAACGAGTAAATTAAAAAAAATTGCAGGCGTAGCTGCTGGCATCCTCTAGTTTTCTATAAAAAAACTATGAAATACTATAGTTATGTAGGTATGTAATTTTGGTGGGCCGCATCTAATAAAACAAACGCCATGGAAATAGCCTTATTCAATTCTAAGATAACATAATAAAACCTACGATGCATAAAATACAAACTTTCTTTCTATCGTACATAAAGAAAGTTTATGATAAACATGCAAATGTTTATTATTACGATTATTTCGACTATATAAACCAATAACTAGCAATAATAAACTATTTAAACATGATTTCAAGCCTATTCAAAGCTAAAAAACACTTATGAGGCGACTAAGGGATAACACGATGCAAATACCATCTTTACGGAGAGACGGAAAACTCGACATCAAACCCTATACGACTGCCTCGTTGGTCTCGCGGTTGGTTTCTTACAAAATAATACATTTTGATGTTTGATTATTAACGATTGAAGTCTATCGACTTCAGCTCCGGTATAGTTTACGCTTCTTTCCCTGAAATATACAGAATTTAACGTAAAGATAGGCATAAGTTTGTGAGCTGTAAAAAGAATAACACGCAAGTGTTATGGGCAACAGAATAAGTTGTGCATACTTACTTTGTTTGGCTGTTTACGTATGTACAAGCTTTTTGTATTTGATGCCATTATTATCTTCTACACTTCGTAAAACTTGAACTCGTAGGTAATAGGTGTAGTATAAACAAGAAAGATAATCAAAATCTTTTAAAATTTTGCACGTTCAGCGCGTTCAATTCGTTTGACGTTCGATATAATATTTGACAATTGACATCTTGACATTATCAATAACAGCGAAGCTCTAGTATTGCCGGACTTAAAAATAGTTCCCGCAGCGAATCGGGGTAGATTACGCCTCATTTGTCTAGCAACCCTGTTAACTTTAACATTAGCAACAAAAACGTTGGTGCAACACATTTTACGGCAGCCGTCAAGTTTACTGTTAAAGTTATTGTAAAATTTGACTTTAGCTTTTACTTTAACCGGTGATGTGGTGCAATCCACTCTTAGTTGTACAGTGCGGTAAAAAAAGTAAATTAAATATTGTGAAGAAATAGCCAGTAATTTCATAACAGTTTGTCCTTGTAAACATCTGCCTTTTTACAAACAAAAACTACTTTAGAAGATAATTTCGAATAACTTACTTTTAATCTATTTGCGCTCGAAACATTTTTGAGCAAATCAATTATAAATGACAGCAATAGCTACCAGGAACTTACGGTCTGGACTTTATCAGTCGTGATTAAAATGAACAAGTTAACTCTTAATAACGGTTGGTGAAAACAAAAGGTATTTTAACTAAAACCAATATAGCGCGATAGAATCCGTAAACCGTAGTTTGAGTTCATATCGAGTATGCTGATGATAAACTATGATATAATCTAACCCTTCTTATAGTGAGTGTTCTCGCTATAACAAGGGTTAGATGGTAATACACTGTCTTAGTGCATAATGGAAGCTGTTGCTTTCATTCTGCAGTAAGACAGTGACTGTGTATTAGCAAAGTTGATAATTAGAGCACAAATGAACCATATACAAACCACACGCATCACCATTTAGGCCTCGCGCGCACTAGCGATTAAAGTTTGATCGGTCAGTCGGATCAGTACAGAGTTATATGGCAGTGCGCGCACTTGAAGATTTGATTTTTCGATTGCGACTGAACTATCGGCCAACTTTAATCGCTAGTGCGCTCGGCCTCAATGCCTCCCAAAGCACATCATTAATCCAATTTTTTTTTTTTTATATGACTACGTTCGAAGGCCATTGATTCATTCACCTGTCACCGCTGACCTAAAAACGTTACCATTCAACTAATATAGTAACATCATAGGTACGATAATTATCACTAAATCCTCTATTCACGATGTCAAGTTTGCCGGCAGTGAGGTTTACACTGAACGTCATTGATTGCCGCCGCTGCGGTGTTCCCAACTAGTCCTTTTCAATCAGTGTTTCTAGTAAAAACATATATACAGCGCTATTTAGCTTCCTTTGAATTTGTGTTGACTGTAATTACGGAGTAAATAGTGGTAATGGAAAGTTTAGTATAACAGGTACCTATACAACTTAACTACGTTAGCCACTTTTTATTTTCACTTTTCTATTGACATGTTATGTTCTCAAGTTGTCGACTAATTCAAGATTGCCTTGTTTATGGTAATAAAAGTGACTCTTTCGAAATATTTTAAATAATTACTAGCTACAACCGTAGCTCAAATTAAAGTCAGTCACTAATTTGATCACTGTACATTTATTTCATAACAGCATTTTCGTCGACTGCACCGAATCCAAACGCGCGTGCTCCGTCACGAAATCACTAAATCGGCCGAGGTCCGGCTTCGAGTTGCACTTCTCGGTGTACGTCTTGTACCACTGCACACGTAACGAGTTCGGTAACTTCTCGGGCAACACACGCACTAGCTCCGCATTGATGAGGTAGTGTTCCTTTTTCAACGCTCGAAGTGTGACGACGCCGCTTCGTATCTTGCTCGCGAACGCGCATATGTCCTTGGGTGCTTCGCTACAGCGGGGCAGGGCCCTCAGCTTGTCTGTCTCGGATGAGGCCGGTTGACCAAACTGCACCTTCAATTCCTTCATAATATCTTCTGGTCGTGCATGCCCAATCAGTTCCGAGCTCACTGTTTCTAACGCTCTTCCCTTGAGGTTTCTTCTCAGTCTCGCTGTATTCTCCACGTCGTTGAAGTAGTTCTTGGTGATGTCGTATATCGCCTTGAACGACAGCCACTCCGTGTGCGCGCCGCCGAACGTCGGTAAAGTCATGAGGACTTTCGAAACCGCCGGGTGTGGTGATGCTATTGATGTGTCCGGTGGCTTCCTGTCGGCGAGCACGGCGACCGCGGAGGTAAGATCCGTGATGAACGCCTTCAGCGAATCCCCTCCCTGTTGATGAACGTTCATCTTCTGTGAGGGCGGTCCATCTTCTTTACTATCTATCTTCTGTGTCCCGTCGACGTCCCTCTTCTGAGCGGGCGCCGACATCACTATATCTATATCTTCAGGGCCGGGCTGGGGTTCCGGAGCCTCTTCCAACCACGAACGCACGTAATCCTGTTTCGACTGTCCGTCCTCGTTGTAGTCGTCCGAGTCCGCCTCCTCTTCAGCCTTCTCAACCATTCTCAACTGTAGTTTTATCTTCAAAACTTCTTCGCGAGCCAACAACACATTCCTATTGGAGCGTCCCGTAGCAGCTGAGCGCCGGTCGCGTTCCCTTGTTGTCATTTTTCTATCATATCATATTATATATCATATTTTTCTATTATACGGCGCGTCACTCCCGACTGTTGCCGACGGCGATCGCGGCGGCCCGTCGTGACGGACGACCGCGGCGGCTGGATTGCGGGCGGCGGCGGCGCGGGCGGGGGTACTGGAATAAGGCCCGGCGCCGGCCGCCCCCCCGGCAACCTCGGGAGCACGACCTCTTGAACGTGTCGTAGGTAGTATATCTTCTATTTTCGATACTCGGCACAATCCGGCTCGATGCGACCAACAAATGGCGCCGGCAGAAACAGGTGATCCGGCTTCGCAAGGACCAACAAATGTGACGGATGCCAGGAAACCTTAGCTGGTCCGCCACAATGCGCTGGTGGTGTGTGACTGAAGAGTGTTCCTACGATGAGTGTGTTCTATGTGTGCGTGGACTGTATGGCTTCGAACTATCAGGGCTTCAGAAATAAAACATTTTCATACGTTGGGAGCGATGCTGTTCAGTAGTTCGGTGCTGGATGGTTACATACAGTTACTGACGGTTACTGAGTTACAAAGATGGTTGGGTTGAGACACCAACAACTGGGCAAAAACTGTGTCGCTTAGCTACTTCGAAACTTTACCATAAAGATGACCACCGCACCGAACATTTGCACAACAAATCTTTATTTCGAAAACAGTACATACATGTAATTATCTTAGCCAGGGTACATATATATACATATGTGTTATATATGGCTAGATAGGTCTTGAAAAGTTATTATATGGGGCATATAATAAAATCAGAATCATGAAAATATATTTATCCAATTCTAAGATAACACAGTAAAACCTACGAGGCATAAGTAAAAATACAAACTATCTTAGATTAACACTATCGTACATACACAAAGTTTATGATAAACATGCAAATATTTGATATTACTATTATTTCGACTATATAAACCAATAACTAGTAACAAGAAGTCATTTGAATATGATTTCAACCCTATTCTAAGCTAAAAAAACATATCGAGGGTTCACGGGCAAAATGTATTAAGCGACATTTTTTAAACTTTACAGGAGAGCGTTTTAAAGTTTCAATTTTACGAAAAAAAATCGTTATAAAAAAAGTATAAGGTTATTAACGAAAAAGTGACCGAAGTTGAGTTCCATGACAAAAGCTGCATAATTGAGTATAGTTTTCATTTTTTTTAAGCTACTATTAATAGAAATAATAGTAGCTTGATACAATATTACCCCAGTTTACTTTTATTTAGAAACAGGCTAAATGATATAAGTGCCATAAACTTCACAGTACAGGTATAGGAAAAACGATTTATGCGACACTCTGGTATTATTTTATGTCAGGCTAAATATATGAACAACCATTGGAATACTAAAATAAAATCAGGCTAATCGGTTTAAGCAATTGAAATATCATAAAGTAGTTGCAGATTAAAATGATTTATGTAGCACTTTTCTCTAAAAGTAAATTGTTTGAAATAACAATTAATTTGTATGTATAATTAGGATTGGTGGTTAGATCAACATAAATTTGGACTATTGTTTATTTCCTACAAATGAAAAATCTAAAGAAATTTTAAAATAAAACAAATACGTGTTTAAAATCAGACAAGTGATCGTTTTTTTATAATAGTGGCACAAGGATTCACATTTTTCGCTATTTGAAAAATATTCAGCTAACAAGCTGGTGATAACAACAAAAAAAGGCTTTTCTAAAAATAATAATATTATTTTAACTACTACTAAACTATTAAATTGCGACCGAAACATAACTGGCGAAAAGTGCGTGTGTAATACACCCTTCGGGGATAAAAGGCTCACGCCTTTTACCCCCTTTAGTTATGTTATCAGCATTTATGGCTTGATATTCTAGCGCAACGAGTCACACAGACTTGCTGATTAGGGATTGCAGGACTATGTTCTAACTCCCTACCCGCCTCATGACTAACTAGCCAATTGCTTGGTTGGATTCGATAGAGCATAAATAATAACGGAAATTATCAGTGATTACAAATGATTTATCCGTCTTGATATTGGCTGCGACATGCCAAAATATCGGCGCCTCAATAGACAGATATCTAAGTCTCTGACCTGCGATATCCGCCGATAAAACACCTAATGTGTTCAAGAGGCGGTCGAGCGGAACAAAGGCTCTAATGTATTCTAGAGAGATCTTTCTATCGGGTAAAGTCAGCTAACAAAGCTGAAGATGGAGGATGGCAGTGTTGTATCATCCAGACCTCAATTATTGGAGGAGATCGAAAGATTCTATGGAATGTTATACACGACCCCGCGAACACACGCGACCCTAGAGCTAGATTGACCCGACACCATACCGAAGACATCCCGGACGTCAGCATGCACGAGATAAATGTTTTTTTTATTTTTTTTCTGCCGAACAAATTGACTCCATGCTGCCTGATGTTAAGCAGTCAGTGAAGTCCCATAGTGATGGCCATCATGCCAGCAGCCAGCATGGCATTATAACATGATGGCCCTCATCTTGACGGCCTTGAGTAAAGCTTTTTCACGCCCCGCTTAAAGGACCCGGGATCATAAGTGGAGGGAAACACGTGGACTGGTAAAGAGTTCCACATCTTAATGGTACGGCAGAGATAAGAGGCGCCGAACCGTTTGGTGCGTGACAGTATCTGTTCTACCGTGTAAGAGTGGCACCTCAACCCAGCACGTGTCGTTCGGGATAGGAAAAGAGAGGGTGGGATTAGTTGAAAGAGCTCTTCGGAGCATTCACCGTGATAGATGCGGTAGAAGACAGCCATTGAGGCCACGTCTCTGCGTAATTGCAGTGACTCAAGAGTTTTAGTGGCTACTGGATCTCCAATGATACGGACAGCACGCCGCTGCAACTTATCGAGGGCGTCCAACAAGTACTGAGCGGAGCCATTCCAAAGGTGAGAGCAGTATTCCACGCAGGAGCGAACCTGGGTCTTGTATAACAGACACAACTGCTCCGGCGCGAAAAACCTCCTCACCTTGTTGAGGACTCCCGAGTTTCCGAGATGCGGATTTGATGACACCCTCGATGTAGTTCTTCTGGTTGAGATTTCTGCGTATGTCCATACCCAGGATATTGAGGCTGTCTTGAATCGATAATGGAGTATCTAGAAGAGAGGGATAGGGAAGGAATGGAGAGACCTTCGCTGAGAATGCGCACACCTGTGTTTTCTTGGCGTTGAACTCGACCAGGTCCTCATCACCTCAATGCGAGATGGGTCCTAAAACAGCTCATAAACAACAAGGCACCGGGTGATGACAGAATCACGATAGAGCTTTTGAAAGCTGGCGACATACCCGATTTGGAAATGCTTCGTAAGCTTTTTAATTCCGTCATACACGAAGGTAAAACGCCACAGGCGTGGCACAGAAGTGTGGTTGTGCCATTCTTCAAAAAGTTCGACAATACCCATTTAAAGAATTGCAGACCCATCTCTCTTAGCCACGTCTATAAGCTGTTTTCAAGGTTCATCACGAATCGTCTCGCTTGCAAGCTATACGACTTACAGCGTTCTGAACAAGCCAGTTTCCGAAAAGGATAATAGTACTATAGAGCACATACTGAACACATATATAAGCCCGAGGAGTATAACGAGCCTCTATGCTTGGCGTTTGTAGACTATGAGAAAGCCTTCGATTCGATCGAAACCTGGGCGGTGGTGCTGCAGTCGCTCCAACGGTGCCAGATTGACTATCGATACGTCGAAGTCCTGAAGTGTTTGTACGAAAACGCCACAATGTCAGTCCGCCTCCAGAACCAGAGCTCGAAACCTATTCGACTACAGCGAGGGGTGAGGCAGGGAGATGTTATATTTCCGAAGCTATTCGCCGGTGCGCTTGAAGAAGTCTTCAAGCTTCTGGACTGGGAAGGACTCGGTATCAACATCAACGGCGAGTACTGTATAACTCACCTTCGACTCACTGACAATATCGTAGTCATAGTTGAGACCATGGTAGACCTCGGCACAATGCTCGGTGGCGTCTGTAGAGTCTCCCAACAAGTGGGTCGAACAAGACGAAAATCATGCATAACGTCCGTGCCGTACCAGCTCCTATAGATGTCTTCACGTCTGATATCCCGCAGTGTCTCTAGACGAAAGCCTTTGAACAGGGTGTGTTGCCAGTGTTGTCACTCAAAGGACGATGGAGAGAGCTATGCTTGGCGTTTCCTTGAGAGATCGAATCAGAATTTAGGAGATACGCAGGCGAACCAAAGTCACCGACAAGGTTCTCCGAATAGTCATGCTTGAGTGACAGTTGCAGGATACATAGCCAGGAGAACCGATGACCGTTGGAGCAGAATAGTTCTGGAGTGGCAGTTACGCACCAGACGTCGTAGCAGAGCTAGGCCTCCTGCAAGGTGGACTCCAAATCTTGTTGGGATCGCCCATAATTTTCCAAGTAAAACGTTGTTTGTTCTTGTGTTGATTTATATTGTCATATCTCGATTTTATATTGGAAAGAAGCATATTATAATGTAACATTTGTTTTTAAATACGTGTGCTCCAAAAAATATTAACTACGTATTTTTTTAACATACTATATGTTGTTTACATACATACATACATAGACTCACGCCTGTTTCCCGGAGGGGTAGGCAGAGACTACGGAACACCATTTGCAACGATCCTGACATACCTCACTTGCTTCACTCACTCCCATCAAGTTTCTCATGCATGCTCTTCTGTTAAGGGTACTTCTGACTTGTCCTTTTTTCAGGATGTCTCCAATCTGGTCAGAGAACGTTTTCCTAGGTCTTCCCCTTTGTCCTGTCCCATTCACACTAGCCTGATATATCTTCTTTGTCAGTCTATCGTCATCCATCCTCTCCATGTGCCCAAACCATCTTAACATGCCTTTCTCAATGCTTGTCACTACATCTTCTTTTACCCCACACCACTCTCGTATCACACAATTCTTTACTCTGTCGGTCAAAGACACACCACACATACTTCTCAGTGCTCTCATTTCTACAGCATTTATTCTACTTTCAAATCTCTTCTGCTATACCCAACTTTCACTACCATACATAAGGGTAGGCACTAACACACCTCTATGTACAGCCAATCGTGCCTTTTTGGACACGTTTTGACTGTTCATAAACGCCTTCAGAGCTCCATTCACACTATTACCTGCATTAACTCTCCTTTCAATATCTGCTTCATTCTTACCATCTCTTGTAAACAACGTACCTAAGTAAACAAACTCATCCACTTGTTCCACTCGCTGTCCATCGATTAAAACATTACAAGCCGTAACGCATTCCTCCTTTTCAAAAACCATAACTTTCGTTTTACTTACATTCACTTTCATTCCTTTCCTTTCTAACGCGCGATGCATGATTGTTACCATCTTCTGCAACTCCTCCGTTGAAGATGCAAGTATAACCTGATCATCAGCATAAAGGAGGCATTTGACGAGTAACCCATTCATCCTTAATCCGCAGTCACTATGTTTTAAATCTTGCAAACTATGTATAAAAATATGTTGTTTAAATGAAGCAAATATGTTTTCCTCTAAAGTTGTCAAAATTGAGATATTACCGGTTGCCAGTTCACAGTCGATATGTCTTATCCGACAACGGATAAACGATTTATACAAAATTTTTACTATCTTAACGAATTTAGATTGCCTAATTCCAGTAGAGTAAAAAACTTCCACCACTTAGAATATAATATGCCTGATGAGACGAGTCTTTATTAATTCAGTTCAAGAAGAAGGATTTAACCGCCGAGTATAAAGAATATGAAAATGATTTAAGCGCCTGTGTGTATTAATATCAGACGCATGGTAAATGGTTTAAGCGACACAAGGTATGGATTTCAGCAGCAGGCTAAATGTTTTAAGCGCCATCAAGTATGAATTTCAGGTGCAAGCAAAATGCTTTAAGCGACGGTATGTATATATTTTAGGCGCAGGCAAGACGATTCAAACACCTTATCTTACCAAACCTATACTGGGAAAAATAGCTCAAGTCAAAAACATTAAATATTTGGCCTGTATGAAGTCCATTTTTTCTTAAATTGTAAAAAAAATGTTGTCGCTTCAATCAAAGCTACTCCGAACTGCGCCTAAATTTACTATTGTTTTAAGCGCCCAAAAAGATCAGCACGAAACCGAGTGCAAACGACGCAGAAAAATCCGGCGATTCCGAATATGTATATAACTCAATATCGGCCAGGATATCGCTTAATATATTTTGCCCGTGAACTCTCGATATATAAAACTATAAAACTTCTATGGAAACAAAACAGCTATTTATCAACTATCAGTTCTTATCTATGGTAACTGATAATACTATTTATGGTCGATATCTAAGTCCCTATGGTTAGCACACGTATACTTTTAATGTTTATGCACTACACGGCACTTCTTATCATCGATTCGCGAAATTTCACTATTCTATCGTTATTTTTGCACTTTGACGCGTCCGGGAATCGAACCCGGTATACCGCACGAATGGAACATTTTTTTTACACGATTTTCACTCGCGGTTTCGAATGCACTATTCACTATCACAGTTTTTAATGTCTGTCGCCAACACTTACAAAGTAACTTGACCTTTTTTGTACGTAGAAAACCAACATAACTAACAAAGCATCATTTTGCACTTTACTTTGTAAATTATATTAAAATACATGGTCCTGTTGAATGCTATGCTCAGAAGATAACTTCCAATATCAAGTTTACTAGAGGCATGTAATGACTAACCATTTGCACACCGCCGCCGCTCCATTTTATACATATTGTGAATGCACACTAATAAGCTTTGATAATAGTCAAAGGGGAGATGAAGCGTGGCTGGCAAAAGATAGATCGTCGGTGTGATTTGATTTTAAGAAGAGTGTTTTGTAAAGATTGCGGAAGTTTTATAGTCACAATGGCGGTTTTAATACTCGATCAAGGTTTAATTCCTCGTTCCGGAGGCTCAAAATTGTCGAGTTCTAATCACTGTATTCATGGACCTTATAAATTCAGGTTCGGTCTATAAACATGTATTTTGGCTTAATTTCATTAGTCAAAATGGTTGATCCTAGAACGAAATAAACTTGTAGTAAATTTAGCAATAGGGATTGAGTGTCAGAACAGGTATTTAGAAAATATACAGTGTTGTCAAAAAGAGTATCGTGATAAATATGGCCAATTAATTAAGCTACATAATTAAGCTATTACTTTTAAAAAAAACAAACAAATCTCAAAAATAAGTCACAAACAACAAAAACAAAATATTGCACAGGACGCAATGCAACACAGTTCAAGATGACAAACAAAAGCAGAACAATTTTTTTTATTTTTTTGTCATTTTAAATCCATACAAAACAAAATCATCTTTGCAATCACTTTTATTCCCTACACCTTTAACCTTCATTTAAGGTACCCATAATCACACATATAGTGGGCACAAAATATCGAATTTCAATTTTCTCTCGGAAACATTGATCCTCAGTCCGAATGCGTGCAAAAACCCTTTCGACGCAACCACAATGGATCAGTGACAGGGAATTATTGGGTAGCGCTTGACGACCCGAATGCTACACTACAATAGACTCTGAGTGGGATTTTTCTATGTAGCTTTGTACTTACCTACATTGAACGAGTTTTTGTGAAGTCGATAGAATGTTTTTTTTTTTTTTGAGGTTTGAATCACCGATTGGAGTGTTCTTATTTTGATTGTATTTTCGTGTGTACGTGGTGTGATTAAGTACTATTTTATTTTTCATCATTCATTATTCTTTTTACTTTGGTTTTGAAATGCTAAGTGCTACTGATTAAATTGTGTGTGATGAAATGTCGCAGCAGAGGTAAGCTTCGACGTCATAATATGATACAAGGCTGAGTTAATTATTATGAATAACTGATTAGATTCTGAGCTGAATAACTTTGCCCTTTGTATTTTCTTGAGTTTACCCGAATGTTCCATATTAAAATCAAACTATTCCGACAACGTTGCCTTCGCTTTTCTTTTGACTTAACACGGCTAGATTTGGTAGAAATGTATACTTAGCTCTATTTAGATTGATTTGACTGATTGGCAAGTACCTCTTGCCCATTGATTATAATTATTTATAAATATGTATAGGTATATACAATTTTTATATTGCTGACTGACTGATAGACAACTTAAAACCAAAATTATAAATTAATTTGCCAGTTTGGCATGTATGTTTCTAGAGGGATATCCCACGGGTTTGGGTAGAAACGGTTAAATTAAAATAAAATTTGTGGGCGTGGCTGCAGTCATCCTTTAGTAATAGATAACAATAATGTATCCTATAAAAACCCTTACACGGTTACCTGATCTCAAACTTTGTACTATGGCAACCAGATAATTACACCCAGACACAGAATAAATAATCGTCCTCATCAGACTAAGATTCTGGGAAGTCGTTTATGATCGCTTAGCAACCCTACCATCGTTGTTCGTTAGGAGGTTTAACATATAATATTCATAGCATATCATAATATAATGTTGTACTTGAGGTTTATTCATTATTTCGCAACCATTATATTATATACAGTACAAAATATATAATTATGTTTAATGTACCTAATGAGGGTAGGTATTCAGTTTTAGCAGTTTGAGTAATGGAAAATCCTTTCCTTTCTTTATTTTACACAAACATACATACATACATACATATGCTCACGCCTTTTTCCCGTCGGGGTAGGCAGAGACAACAGATGGCCACTTGCTTCTATCCTTGCAAACCTCACGCGCTTCCTCTACATTCATTACTCTTTTCATACATGCGCGCCGGTTGCGAGTGCTTCGAACTTTTCCGTTACATACGTTCCGTTATTTTACACATACATGATCATCCTAGAACAATTTAATATGTAGGAAGAAAGCTTTATCTAGAGGGAGGATCCTCTGACTAGGCTAGGTGACCGTGGCTGGTGGACTGCATTCCGATAATAGTCCTTTGGAACTTGCATAATATATTAGTCATCGCGTGCGCAAACTTTGCTTACGCGATTCAGTGATTGTCAACGTGATGATTGTCTTCGAACGATAGATGGCTTTACTGGTAGGTATAAGTTACCGCAACATTAGACACCCCTATTTTTGTTTCTATCTTTACACGGATTATAGAGGTTTGAATTGTCCGTATTGTTGAAAAAAATGGCGTTGATGGGCTTTTATACACAGCGTAACTGCACGTAAAGTGTCGTGGTTAAAGCGGTCGCCTGGGTGTTTAGAACTGCGCCGGGTGCTTTGGAGTTGATTCTTACACGAGAGAATACTTTGTGTGACCCACAAAGTATTCTTACGGGTTTGGGTATACTTCGTGTCCATTGATTCAACGTTTGTAAAGTTCCTCTTCTGTATTGCGGCCTATATCAAGTATGCCATATAAACTCATGTATGTTTTTTCTGAAACTCTGACATCAAAGATTGCCATACCGATATGGCAATCTTTGATGTCAGAGTTTCAGACCAGAAGGTGTGGCCTACGATTTTCTCCTTGAGACAAGAAATGAAATCGACGGCGTAACGATCCCTGCAAAGCATGGTAGTACTCTGGTAAATTTCGCTACGAGCGGTTCCCCATCCAAGAATTGACCTACAGGTCAATTCTTGGATGGGGCCGTGCTTAACTTTGCTGATCTATTACGAAAAGCAAGTCAGGACACTGTATGAGCGCTATGAATATATGTACCTCGAAAGAGTTTTCTCTACAGGAATAAGTAGTTTGAATACCCCTCCTTCCATTTAAGTGGTACCCTAGATGTTAATTGAATATTAACGACTTATAATTGTAGGATTTCTCCTTCCTTAATTAATGTAAATAGCTGGTAGTAATTGAATAGATGGTAAATTGTCGAAGTACCTTAAGAGTAACTACTAGTTAAGGCTGTCTACAAACTTGAATAGGATTATCTACCTGATAAGTAATTAAGATTTACTTACTTGATTTAGGATATTCTTCGTCGATTCTAAGGTTGTGCTGTATATTTTAAATTTAAATACCTAAACTGCCTCCGTGTTCCACTGAATAGCGTAGGCGTCTACTGATCGACCGAATCAAAAGTGTTACTGAAATTTTCTGAATTCTCAGTAGCAGCACGGAGTCTGCTGATGTGCCATTTTAGATTCGCGAAATTCCTTATTCACTTGAAAAGCTGCTGTAAACAAAAAAGTAGAGAATTCTGTACGATTAAAGAACTTTCCACTTATAAGAAGAATTTTCTGTTCTCGCGTAATTTTAAGACTTAAACTTACACACATAGTTTTCCAGGACTACCTCCGTGGTCCAGTGGATAGGGTATGCGTGTGCTGATCGGAGGTCCTGGGTTAGATTCCCGGGTCGGGCAAAGTGTTACTGGGTTTTACTGAATTTTCAGTAGCACCTCTGGTGTGAGCCCGGTAACAGCAGTAAGCTCACCCGCTATTACGTGTGACCTAAAAATTCATAGCAATATGTGGGTGTAATATTACGCCTCCGCCTACCCCTTCGGGGATACAGGCGTGAGTCTATAAAATACAACATAGTCTGCGTAAACCCGATGTTACGTTGACCGACAACTACCTGACAGTTATGTGCGTCATTCTGGGGCCAATAGGGTTAAACGCACTCGCATTGTTCATACAATACGCACTGATACTGACGTCATTTCTGATCAACTCACAAAAAAGAAGATTCTCTGCGAGTACGCGGCATATATAGAAAGAATGTATTTGATAGCACGTCACAAACATCATTTGTGACGTGCACGTGCAACGTGTTTTACACAGTTTGTGTCAAAGTTTACAACAACATGAGATATTTTAAAAAGCCTTTCCTGATGAGATCGATGTTTTATTCATAAATAAATGAAATACATTTATCTGTACTTATTATTTTGTGCAACATAATGTTTACCATCATAAAATAATATGAAAACCATTAATAATATTTAAGAATATATAAGTACTAGACTTAGCCCGTAGCTTAGGGTGCAAATTTCCAAAAATCCTTTCTTAATGCTCACCTCAAGAAACATATATGCCAAACGTCTGCTTCTTACGACCAGTAGTTTCAGCTATAGCTTTTCAGTCATTCAGTCAGTAACGCAAGAATTTTATACATACAGATGTCAGTCGGTCTGGTATCTGACTATCAGCTTCTATCTATGTTGAGATCAGATAAACATGACATGACACATATTATGTGAATACTCGAATGGTCACAAGGTATAGTAAAAACAGCTATATCTCAAGGAGATTATATTACCAGGATTACAAGGCACTCGTCAATACGCTCATTAAATACTGTGCTGTCAAGTTATTATGTGGTCCCGTTACAAGGCATTCACACTTACCAACAGAAAATGAGTAAACTTTAAAAAAATTCTATCGTCCGTAATGACGACAAATACCTATACCATATAAGTATTTGTCGTCTATATAATATATTTAGAAACTATATCGTCTAAGCTGCGATAGATAGTTTCATCAGAATCAATTCACCAAACATTTTTGTATGAAAGTGTCACAAACATCCATCCATCTGTCTTCTAAAAGTTGCGAATATAACAGTAGTCAAAATAATTCGTAAAGCCCCAAAAACAATTTACATCGCTCCTAACATGAACAGGCTGGTGCTTGTGTAACCAAAGTTAATTCAGCTAAGTATTCTCCCGATAAGGTCAAATACTGAGTTACGTTAGCATACATGTTTATTTATGAAGCATGTGCTGTGGGACGAGTAATTTGACTGCGAACAGCGCAGAGAGTTTGCGTATGAAAAGCTAATTTGATTTTTATAAGTTGGACAAGGTTATAATTTAGAATACTAGCCTATGCAGATAGAGGCTCACTTAGACTGTAATGTTGTTTTTATCTTGCGGAACTTTATGAACATTAAAATAACATTCTCGTGTAAGCGAGATTTCATTTTTCGTTGATTTCGCAAAATGTTTTATGGTGAAAACCGTGCTACGTAGTTGTTCAGCCGAATAATATACACTAAAAATAAATGTTGTTATTCACTTTTAGCTTTTAATAATATTTATTTTTACAGACTGAAAATACTCAAGACTTATATATATTCCTATGCTAAGTTTATTTCTATTGTTCTACAATCAGTTTACGACAGTATTGAAACATTTGTTGCATATTTTTGATGTCGATGCGATGATCAATTACCATTGATCTCAGAAATTATATGTTGGTCAAAATTCTCGGTACTAAATAAGATATTTTCTACTATAGCCTAAATTTTTATCCTGCAAATTTTAAAATCAGCAAATTTTCAAACAAGGTTTTAACGTCTTTTGTATCTCCTGAGGGAGAGGGAGGGAGTGGAAAATATTTTTTTTGCATAGCTATTGCTTACTTTTTAAAAGAAACCTTCGTCAGTTTTTCATTGGTCTAGGCTGAGACTATTGAACACCAAATTTTCCAGTACAAACACACCTCTTACACTTCCTCCAAATTCGTTAACCCCGACATGCTCATGACAGTTTATAGACACATTTAATTTGGCCCTTTTTCAATACGTCCCTAATTTGATTGACATGCGTCGGTCTTGGGCGTCCCCTAACGACATCTCCATTCATTCTTACTCGATACACTATTTCATCCATCCGTTCCAAATTTCAAAATCATCGTAACATTCCCGTCTCAATCATTGTCCTTCCATCCCTTTTTAAACCACAGTTGACGATCATAAATCATTAAAGTAATATTTCTATCTATCTTTCGTACGATAGTTCTACTGTTTGTAATTTACAGTTCAGTCACGCGCTCTTGCCTTGTGACGCCGAGTGTATGTTTTGGCTCTAATTCGGATTCATGACTATTTGCAACACCAATACCACTGGATGGTTGATGACATTATTTGAGATTTGAGAAAACGATGACAAGAAAACACATTTGAAACGTCGTAGTAGGTAAGTCTACAACGATATTTTTCCTCTTGTTCATGATCGTATTGAATTATCGAAATAATTCCTTTAATGTTTTATAGGTTCTAGCAATAAAGGATATAATTTTCTCATAGATTAAAAAAGTGAGCTGACAATGAAAGTTTGTAAAGTTTATAAGCCAAAGTTATTATATGTGTTTTGCGCGTGACGCAATTCCTTTAACCGATTAAAATCTACAAAAAGGAAAGGAAATTCTCTTCCGCTACAAACAACTATTTATGAATGCACGAAGTATTGCCTCTTATGGGGATCGAACCCACAACTCTCGACATAGACATCGACATACATGGATACGGCTCCATACCATATATATAACCGACAATATAATCACCTCATCTCAATTTCTATTCTTTGCGATGTCAATTAAAATATATTTTCCCGATAACATAGCTCACACAACTTTTATCGCCCTAGTAAAAAAGAGATAATAGAAAGAATAGACCACTAAAACAATTTCGTCGGGTTTACATGATACTCGTGACTGCAATATAGATTCCCAGGAAAACTAATACCTACGGTTACTTATCAAACAAAAAAAGATGCAGTATAAAACAGAGCTTCAATAGAGGGATAAAAGCAGAAATGGTGCCAGCCAGGAATTTCATATCCGCGTCGGAAATTTGTGCTGATTGCGTGAATGCTTTCAAACTTATACCCAAAAAAATTGAAGCGTCGCAGGGTAAAGCGTGGAACAATAGCCAATAGTCCCGCAGGTTTTATAGTTTTAACAGTTTTTTTAACAGTGGTATAGAAACTATGTCTAAGGGTCCTCCATAATGTTCTCGAAAGACATGTGAAGTTTGCCAACCTGCCTTTGGCCAGCGTGGTGGATTATGGCCTTACCTTCTCATAGTGAGAAGTGCCCAGCAGCAGGATAGTCTATACACAGGGCTGATGATGATGATAAACGCTATGGTGGCCTTACTAGTAATTATAATCTTAAATAATGAAGTAGGACACTGCTTGACACTGCGCACAGACACAATGTATTAAACGTTATACTACATAACGTCGGCCGTATACATCGTTTAGATTTTTTATTATTTCGATTACACTCAATGGGAATAAGTTCTATTTTGGTCAAGCTACTAGTATAAACTACTTGCGTCATTAAAAATGCTCAGGCCATCTCTATTTTTAATGTATATATCTGGATTGTATTGTAATCTACATAGTAATGATGATAGTGGAATCAGAAGTCAAGAAAACCTATCCTCAATGTCAGATGGGAATAATAATACTTAGGAAAGGATGAGGAGAGGATAGCAATTTTACTAAAGATAAAGATAAAAAGGAATTATTTATGTACCTTAATAGATACATAAATAATTCCAATAAGTGGAGATCAAATTTCGTCTCATTGCAATGCGGAAATAGCAAGAAGGTATTATTGTCAAATTCGGTTTCAAATACCAATACGGCACTATTTCCCAGTAGTAGTACTAAGCTTGACTTATTACCTCAATAAAATTGCAACTACAAAGAATTTCGAATTACGTCGAAGAAGATGATTTTTCTACTCGTTGTTCCAATCTCAACCAAGCCATTCAAAGTTAAAAGATAAGCTTGTTTAATGAATAAGGGTTCCTTTATCCTTTTCGGCACACAGAACCATAAAAACGGAACAAAACTGACTTTATCATGACGTGTTCAAGAAAAAACTCCATTCGGCTTTTACCATTCAATTTTGAATGTTGTGACATGGTAGGATTATTTGGGGCATATCGGATAAAATGGAGTGTAACATTTGTACTTTATATAAATTTCATTTTAAATTCGTTTTATTTTTCGACTTTGTTAAATAAAGGTCTTTAAATTTATTTGCTCTTTGTAATGCCAATGCTTTTTCAGGTTTGTGGTCTGAATTTTTGCCCGTCGCAGTATTGTTGTAAAATTCATAAACACACTGCTTAAATACTTTAAAACTTTCGCGGTTACAAAATTTGGAAAGTATAAACATATAGAACATCGCGAGCCAAATTTTATTTATAAAAATGGAATGAGTTCTCTAATGGCAAGTGGCCATCAAAGCTCTATAATGACTTTAGATGCTATCTTCCAATGAGTAGATTCATCGATTTTAATGGGTGATTCTGAGTGCTTTTGCTCACACCAGATAGTGTTCAGTATTGCGTAATTTTAGAATTTGATGAACTGACACATTTATTTCGCACATGTGGTTTTTGTATTTAATTAGTGGCTTAACGCAATAACTTACTTCATTTTTACAAGAGAAACTCACAGCTGGCAATTCTCAAGAATGACATAGCAGCAAAAGGTCAATCACAAGTTTTCACATATGAAATGTTGACCGGGTTAGACTAAAACACTCGTAATTTCATCCCAATGGTTATTAATATTGAATCGTATAGTCCGTGCCACGAGAACATAGACTATTTCTACTAAGTGACTTAGCGTTCATTGAAATGTTACAATCTTGGGCTTAACATTTATTTATCAGATGATAAAATTATTTTTTTTAGTTGTCGAGAAGGGGTAAATGTAAAGTTAAATACAAGTTTATAGGATCGCAACGCTCTTCTCGCTGCCGGCATCTCGAAAAAGCGGGTGTGCAGAATAGCAGATGGCAAACTATTGGTCGCGCAGAAAATTATTTATTATGATGTATGGAACATAGACATAATAAAACAGTAGAGAGAAACGGAGTCTGTTGATGTGCCCGGTAACTGAAATAGGCTCGCCTCCTATTACGTGGGACCTAAAAATTCATGGCGAAATGTAGGTGTAATATTACACCTCTGCCTACCCCTTCGGGGTTATAGGCGTGAGTCTATAAAAAAAATAAAAAGAAAAATAAAAAGTTTATACCTAAAAAAGAAATTGCGTTTTCAGACTACCGTAACTTTAATGGATTTTGTCCGATTTTATTCACAGACAACATACAATCTCCATGCCTAGAAATTTTTATGCAATGTACTAGCCAGTTATATGTATTAGCTAGTTATATTGTAATATTATTCATTGTTGGTCAATAATTTATTTTTTAAGGATAGGTAGGCTACTTTGAGCAAATGATTTATTGCCTACGATTTTAAAAAAAATATGGCAATGATAGAGTAACATCTATGCACTCTATCATTAACATACATGGTACTCTATTTTCCTTAATTTACAGAATACATTACGTGTAAAACGACAAAATTTCGGCAAATTTATGAACATTCGACCCTTCGAACACAAAATCAAATATTTTTATTTCAGTAAAATTTAACAATATAAATTTTAAAACATAGTGGCATAATTAGGCATTTAAAAAAAGAGACTGTTTTGTTGACGCAACTGTTTGAAAAAAGGTTTTGAAGCCCTGAATGTGTGTTTACAAAAAGTCTATCTTCTCGTGGCACCAACTATAGATGCGGTAATTTGGAGATATCCCATTAGGGGATCCTTCTTTCAAGATAATAATGTCTGCAATGAAAGATATCTAGAACAAATACTAACAGTAATATGACAAGTATAGTCCACGTTTATATTCCTAGTATCAATGTCCTGTGTTTGATGTCCATATAAAATTTGGCGGCAACCGGTCGCATAGGAATTCTCAATTATCATTTATCATCTCTCTCGTTTTTACGATTTGATGCTGAGGTTGTTAGCGATGCCCTGAATACGGTCTGGAAGTGTCTTAGGGTATTGTCTTATGATGAAATGAAACCGTTTTTATTTTTTAGACTCCTTGTTACTCTTAAAGGGGTAAGCAGAAGTATACCTACCCACATTTCACCATGTTATGAAGTTGTAGGTTCTACAAAATAGGAGGTGAGCCTAATACCATTACCGGACATTGCCAGACTCCATAATGCTACTGAGAATTCGGAAAAACCCAGTAACACTGTTGCCCGACCCGGGAATCGAACCCGGGACCTCCGATCAGCAGTCGCATACGCTATCCACTGGACCACGGAGGCACTTATAATATGTATTTCTTAAATTATAAAAGATGTTGTGACATTAGATAAAATGATACAAACTTTTTTTTTTGGGCGGTAGGTGTAAATAAGTTACAACATCTAAAAATGTTGAAAAAGTTATTTAATTAAATTCTGCAAAATTTACTGAACTTTTGAAGACAATCTGAGTGCAACTGATTACAAATAGCTTGTACTCACGTTTGTTACATGTAACAATCAGTTTTGAGTTACATTACCACCTGCCAGCTGATCACTACAAACTGAAACTACACATCACTACTTTCATCAAGTTTTATTTCTCAAAATAAATATGTCACAACTGCTGGAAATTCAAGCTGCACAGAAAAGCCTGGAAGACTCCTTTGCAAAAAGAATGGGTGAGTTAGAGGCCCAGATTTAAGGTAGCGCACCAGCCAAGGACACCGTAGCAAAGTTGGCTGAAGAGTTCCGTACCTTTCGAGAGCTTGCTTTCAACATGCTTGGAATCCTTAGAAAGCAGATAAACGATTGTGTCAAAATGTATGACACTATGGAGACAAGGCATCGCAGGAAGGCACTTATATTCACTGGCTTCAAAGAGTCGGCGAAGGAGGATTGTGTTACTCTCATCATAGGGACTCTGCAAAACACTTTGAGTCTGAAAACCTATCTGCTGAGGCCCTCAAATCTTGCCATAGACTCGGTAGCCCGAATAAAGATTATCCCCGGCCTATTCTGGTTCGTTTCAGCAGCTTGGATGATAAGATGTCAGTGTGGAGGGCCAAGAAAGCACTCAAAGGCTCTTCAATCTCAGTCAAGGAGTTCCTCACCAAGTCTCGCCCGACTGTATTCGGGCGTGCCCGTCAGCACTTCGGTATGCGGTCTTGTTGGACGCAGGATGGCACCATTGTTATCAAAACTCCGGATCGCAGTCGTTCAAAAATCACGTGCATGGACGGCTTAAATTCAGTGATAGCAAAGTACCCAGAACGATTGGATGGCTCTTCGTCTGCTGCTGGAACCACTGGCGGTGCTGGAAGTAGAGGTTCGTCCGGTGTAGTAAACAAGAACTCCCGTAAAAACTTAGGTGACACCAGAGTTGTATTCTTGGTTTTATATTTAACTTCATAAGTTTATTGGCTCCATAATTCATAAGATATTCTCTTATTCTTATCGGCTTTACCATTTTGTTTACTTTTCGTTTATTAGGTTCTGTTTACCCACTAATTTATTTTCAAATTTATTTAATGTTACTACATACATGTTTCGTTATTTGCCAGGTTATTACCAAAGGTACTCTGTGGGTTATTACATTGACAGTTGACATGTGTCAATCTTGTCAGATTGTAACAAAACGTTTTGGGTGCGTTCGTATTTTTTTTCTCTTGGTGCTAAATGTGTCATATTATGTTAGTTTTAAATTATTATACAGTGAATACTGTATATATGTACTGTAAATATGTATGTTGAGAGATGTTTAAATTTAGTAAGGCCAGATATCTGGGCCATAATGTTTCAACACTAATTTTGTTCTCGTGTTTAAGTTTATGTTATTTTTCTGTTTATTGTGTGAATTAAGCTGGCGATTGGTGCAGTAATGATAATATTTTGTGGTAAATTAATAACTTGATATATTTTTATTTCACTTTATTTATATATTTAAAAAATATTATTATATTGATTGAATGAATATTAATGATGACATATTTATATCTGCTAACAATTCTTTGGTTTCGGCTGCTGATGATAGTTTCTCCTCGATTGCTGACGTATCACTTGGTGATTTTGTACGTGAGACATTCAACAGAAATTCAAATTGTTCAAATAGATTACTGAATGTGTGTCACATAAATGCTCAAAGTGTGGCAAGTCCCTACAGTGACCTCTTTGAGGCATTTTCTGATGCATATGTTCATGCCGTCCTAATTTCGGAGAGCTGTCTCACACCTCAACTTCTTTCAACCACTTCTCCTTTACTGGGATATGTTCTCATTCGCAACGACCGTGTAGAGAAAAGAGGCGGCGGTGTCGCGATTTATTTGCGAAGTGACTTTTCTTATAAAATTCTTGCCTCTTCCCCTTGTAATACTTCTGCTGAATTTCTTTTCCTAGAGGTTTGGGTTAGGAAGACTAAAATTGTCCTTGGAGTAGTATATTGTCCCCCTGCAATTGATTATTTCACCGACTTAGAACTGGTATTAGAATCTTTAGGGTCTGAGTACGAACATCACGTCATTATGGGAGATTTCAATACCAACCTCAACCCAGTCTCCTCGTGCACAAAAACTCCTACATATCCTCAAATCAGCCGGTCTTAGTGTATTACCACTGCAAGCCACTCACCACAACAATAATGGCGACGACACCTGGCTTGACTTGATGTTAACCTCTAGTCCGTCCTTAGTATCTTCCCATGGTCAGTATCCTGCTCCCGGTTTTTCCCACCATGACCTCATTTTCCTTGCCTACGCCCTCAACCCTCCCAAACCTCAACCTAAAGTATTGTACAAGCGTTGCTTAGCCAGGATGAATGTAGAGATGCTCTCTTCTGATGCCTCCTTGATCGACTGGGAACCTCTGATGGTGGCAGTCACTATCGATCAGAAGCTTGACCTCTTTAATACAGCTGTTATGCAGCTTTATGACGATCATGCCCCTGTTAAGAAGGTTAGATTGAAACGTCCACCAGCACCATGGATGTCTAGGTTAATTCTGATGGCGATGAGGAAACGTGCATTTGGGCATTCAAACGGAATCGCTCGGATGATAGCTGGGCCTATTATAAGGCTGCAAGAAATCGCTGCAACCAGATGATACGCAATGCCAAATGCCGACACATCATAAGCAATATCGACTGTGGATCTCCAGGTGATATCTGGCGATTTCTAGGGACGTTGGGGATAGGCAGTGCAGTCTACCGGAGACTATTGGGTTAGACGATATCAATACTCATTTGATTACCTCGAATATTCTGGATCGTCTAACCATGCGTCAAACGATTGACTTCATTGCGGGACTGCCTACACTTAATTTAAATCCTTTTAATTTTTCTCCCGTCACCTTAGATGAAGTTAAAAAATTCATCCTCTCCATTAAGTCAAGGGCAGTCGGGTACGATAATATCAGTTGTCGCATGATTACCACTGTCCATGACCAACTCCTTCCTGTTATCACTCACATAATCAACTTTTCCCTCTCCTCGGGTCAATATCCTGCCGTCTGGCGAAAAGCCTACGTTTGGCCTCTCCCTAAAATATCAAATCCCACTATGCCGAACAACTTTAGACCCATTTCCATTCTCCCATTCCTATCCAAAGTCCTAGAGGCTTGTGTACACAAGCAGTTATCCCGATTCATCCTATCCAATCATATCCTTAGTCCATTCCAATCCGGATTCCGGCCTGGTCACAGTACTGTTTCCGCTCTGCTGAAGGTGACTGGCGATATTAGGGCAGGCGTGGAAAAAGCCGAGGTTACTGTGCTAGTCTTGGTGAACTTCTCAAACGCCTTTAATACCGTCAGGAACGATGTACTTTTGGCTATCCTTTCCCACCTTAATATTTCATCTGAGGCTCGGGATTGGTTCTCTTCATATCTTCGTGGTCGCCAGCAATCGGTTCGCATTGATGAGACATCGTCGAATTGGTGTGATCTAGACGCTGGGGTTTCACAAGGCGGAATTCTCTCTCCACTTTTATTCTCACTATTCATTAACCTCATCACTCATGAACTTCAGTGTGCGTATCATCTATATGCTGATGACTTGCAGCTTTACGCTCAGGCAAGGGTGGACAAGCTGCCCGATTTAATTGCAGATGTTAATCGAGACTTACATGCTATAGGAGTGTGGTGGTGTGTCGGACAGATTTGGCCTTTGCGTTAATCCTACAAAATGCCAAGCTATCGTGGTGGGAAGTCCGCGTATGATTACCAGAATAGATTTCACAAGCCTGTCGCTTGTAATTTTTAACGGGTGTCCTATACCATTCTCGACATCTGTGAAAAATCTTGGTCTACACATAAATAGCAACCTTGACTGGCGGACTCAGATTTCAGTCGTCAGCCAAAAAGTATTTGGGACTCTGCGCTCACTGTGTCGTCTCAAAATTTTTCTTCCATCTAAAACTAAGGCAATGCTTGTGCAAACTTTAATCTTCCCTATAATTGACTATGGTGTCGTGTGTTATCTCGACCTGAATGCAGATCTACTCAACAAACTTGACCGACTTCTCAATTATTGCATTCGGTTCGTTTTTAATCTGCGTAAGTTCGATCACGTTTCTAAATTTTGCAAGGAATTAAAATGGTTGTCGATTCGTCAGCGACGAAATTTGCGTACTCTAACGACTTTATAATCTTTTCTTCACTCTCCTAACGGTCCGTCATATCTAGTACCTTATTTTCAATATCTTTGCTCCAACCATGATAAGAACTTGCGATCTACTAATAATCTTCTTCTTCTCTGTCCATCTCACACTTCTACTTTAGTACATTCTTCTTTCAATATCCAATCTATCCATCTTTGGAATGCTCTCCCTCCCGAAGTTAGGACGTCCAGTAGCCGTGCCACGTTCAAATTTAGAGTTCGCCAGCTTTTGTATAGCAAATTGTCGGCAGCTTCTCAGTAGCACTTTATAACTTACTTGTTAGCAGTCTATCTTTTTAAAAATTAATTTTTATGTGTATATGTGTATTATATATATGTATATATACCTATATTTATATATGTATGTATGGATATTTTATGTATTAAAATTTAAATTATAAGTATGTATTATGTTGCGTATTCTCCTTAATTTTACTCTGTTGTAGTAGACACCTGCCATGATCATCTCTGCATCACCTGAAGTTTTTTAAATAAAAAAATACAAACTAGGTTATACCTGCGACTGAGCATTAACAGCATCTGAATACAAGGCATTCTATGTGTTACTGCAATAATAAATAATTAGTTGCGTATTAAATATCATCTGAATCCGTTCAGTTGTTCTACTTAATACACCTAAATATCCAAATCTTCACAATAATAATATCTGTAGGATTTTTTCAGATCACCAAAACGCAAGATATAACAGATGTTTTAGGCAATAATAGACATCAAAAGCAGCAAAAGGAGTCAACAACAAAAAAGCAACATTTTCTTCACACGCTGATAAAGATCACGGATCGGAATCGTATACCTCTGTTGCAAAGATACCCTCAAAACTATAATGTTTATTGGTCGACATTGCCATTTATTTTAACTCCAGACGATGACCACAATACTCCAATTCCGGAAGACTCTCGGAAATTTTATACAAGGGTTGAGCATACTTTATCGTCTATTAATTGGCAACGGATAACGAAGAAAAATTTTAATAGCAGTGACAAAGATCACAGATTGACATTGTGCATTTATATACCTCTTAGTTTCACTAAACATATAATTACATGTGCTCGAATCTTATGTCGTCGAACGTCCAACAATCTTTTGATGTGAAAAAAAAACACACTTATTCGCGGAATAAAGCAATTAATTGATTATAATTTCGCAATCAATTATAGAAAATTTATAAAAATGCGGTTAAATTTATATTATCTTGACAAGAGTCCGTGCAAAAAAAAAAAAGCTACTATTGAATTGTTGTACTCTATCATTAGGTTCACAGCAACTTTTATCAAATGATAGACTATTTTATAATAAATGTTCTTTAGTCATTTCAAACGTTGGCCAACGAATTCTTGCAAATATATAGAATTATTCCGGCAAAGGAAATACAAAAAACATCAAACATTCAAATTACTTGTCATTATGATGATCACCTTCAGTAATCTGTTTAGCGACGAACAAGCACCTGATCAGCTCACACATTATTCAATCGACATCATCAATAATTTGTGTTCGCCCAAAGGCGATGTTGGTCCGAAAATATTTTATTCCCAAGGTTCAGTTGGAAACTCAATTTCTGTTTCGAGCTACTCCCTGAGTCGAATTCGTAATGTTTCCATACGTTTGTTACGAGCAAGAGACGGATGTTGCGATAAATCTAATCATGTTAGAGCAAGACAGATTGAATTTGCAGTTGCCGTAAAAATCTAAGATTGTTGAGATTGCTTGAAAAATGAGGTGAGGAAGGAAGGAGACGTATTGACTGTGATATACGTTAGAATAAGGAAATTGTAGATAAATTGCTGTTAGCGCTTTGAAACTCTTGGGATGTGATACTTGTTCAAAGCAACGATTAAGTTGGTCATTGTTTTGCCTTACCTGGCGGGAAGAAAACATAGTGAGGAACCTTCAAGTCTGAGAGTTCTCCTTAATGATCTGCTAATACATGATTGTGAAATCTGTCAATTCGTATTTAAACAGCGTAGTGGACAATGCCTAATCGTTCTTAAAGTGAGAGAAGCCCCATGTTTGGCAATGGGATAGTTTATATAGAGAGCTGGTGATCATGACGAAATTATGTCATGTTACATAATTTCAAACAATATGATTATGAAAATTACAAAAAATTTAGTTTTTAAATCTTTTCCTTTATTTTGCACTTCTGATATAGTAAAACTACTGTTAGTAAAGAAAATGTATGTGCACATAAATAATTCAGATTTTAATTATTCTACACGCGCTTGCACTAAATTACTTGTCGTTGATAATGATTTACTAGTAAATTTGCATTTGCAGCCAACACAAGTCTCTGAGTGCAAAAAATAATAGCTTCTATTAAAACTATCTCAGCTTGTAAAAAATTTACGACTACGCTTTATATATTCCCAACACAGATACTAATTTTATCAATCATCTTTTTATAGTTCATATTACAATATTTCATAGGTAAAACATTTTTAGACACAACATGGCTTAAAATAATTTTCGGATAAAATGTAGCGAATCATAAGTTAACTGGTCGACTTACCACTGCGACTACATATCTTCACGATTTTACAAGAAAATAAAAAAGGGTGACGTGGTCAATTTTATGTCATAAATAACGATTTAAATTCAATTTGGGTCAAAAATTTCAAAATGTATTTCTTGTATTGCATTTAGATACCATATCTTTGTAACGCTGCAAAATTTTACATAAAACTCTCCGATACCTTTGAAAGTATTTTAAATATAAGGAATATATGTATAATATCATTAGCTTTACAATGCAAAGGATGGATTTCAAGAGCCTAGGACTTTGAAGGATATCCAACAATTGCTACTTTGCTCAGAAAACCACGTTTATATACATTGTACATTGCAAAAATTCTCAATTTACTTAGAAACTTTATCGCGCTGGATTTTATAACTTGTAGAAATAAACTAATTTTAACTTTGGTAATCCCAATAGTTTTAATAGCGTTAATATTAATTCCTAAAACTTTAATATTATTAGGTTATTAATTCTGAGATTATAATTCGTTAATAATGGTAATTGAGTTAATTTAATTCAGTTTTAGCTGTCATCGCCTGATGACGCTTTAACGAGTATTCATTTTATTAATAAAGTTATTATGTTTATTGTTTGTTTCTATAGTGAAAGTTAATCCAGTAGTCGGGCCCTATTTGGTTTGTCAGTTACTCTGTAGAGCTAATATTTAGTATTAATCTGTTGTGTTTGTATTTTAACAAGTAATAGTCTAGACTTCAAATAGCTGACTTCTAGAAATTACTCTCGTGTCATTGATAATGTTAGATTACATTTATAGGCAAATATGCATATATTAAAGCCTGTTGCACGTGAAGACGCACGGTATATAAATAAGTTATCGCTAAATTGATCAAATTTACTTTTGTTAATTTAATATTTTAGTTTAAAACTTTTATGATTCTTCACCTTTTCATGCCATGCATCAAGTTGTTGTTTAAAGTAACTTTAGCTGGAAAAGACTAAACTCACTATAGTTTCATAGTACTAAAATTATTGTTGAACTTCTAACGCTTGAATTCCTGTAAGTTTTGGATAGTGTGTTAACAACAAACGTGTTACTAATTACTTAAAGAGCTTGTTTGTGACGAATGTGATGCTATGAACTTAATAACCTGAAACTTTAATTTCTTATCAGCTCTCTCTGACGATAAACCACTCGTATTTTCGGTTTTCGTCTCATTTTATTCCCTAAGGAAGGCCAACGCTTATAAATTACACCAAACAGATATCAGCGCAGTTGTAAAGCCAATGGATGATACAAAATATATTTCACGTGAATTTTTTCGCTCTAATACCGTTTTATTATTTGGCGACAGTCTGAACTCACAATAAATTTTGCTTAGAAATATGAACTTTGTCCGCGAAGAGAGTTCCTTTAAGTATTTTTATCATCGCTATGTCTAAACAACCGTGTAAAAATATATTTGCATTGAAGGATTTCTGCTGTCCGTGTGGTGACGGATTAAGAATATGGAATGTCACCACCCCATATCATCCCATGGGTGTCGTAAGAGCCGACAGAGGGAGCATATTATGCAGAGTACAGCACTGTAAGAGAAGGAAAACTTGATACAAACCCTATACCAACCCGTTTGGCCAACATGGTACAGTAGGTCAATTCCTCATTTCAAAGGAGAGGCCTAGTCCAGCAGTGGACTGTTAAGAGCTGGTGATGATGGAAGGATTCTGAGAACTGTTTTTTGATAAGAAAACATTCTGTATGGCAATTATCTTCTGGTGTATCTAATATTATGCTGATGTCATATATTGTACGCTTCTAAGTTTCTTCGATATCAAATTATGACTGTAAATGTAATGTTGTACAATTTTAGGGTTCCATACCTCGAAATGAAAAAACGGCACCTTTATACGATCACTTCGTTGTCCGTCCGTCTGTCAAGACCCTTTTTCTCAGAAACGCGTGGAGGTAACAAACTCGTTTTGGTTGAAATTTATATCAAGTAGTCAAATCTACTGTTCCTTGAAGCTGTGAAAAAATCAAACTTCTTAGCCAACGCAATCAAAAGATACAGCCGTTTATGCTGCAAATTTCCGCAAATATTCGGAACTCAAAACCTACAGGGTACTTCCCGTGAACACAGAATCTTGTTATTTGGTACGAAGCAATGTCTTATAGCATGCGTAAAGAAAAATTGCGAAAACCGCAAATTTTTAGTTACATCATATTATATAATAAAAATAATTTAATAATTTTAAAGTTATTACCATTTTCTCATGAACGCGTAAAGCTACTAAATTTAAATTCATATCAAATACTCAGGTCTTTAATACCTTGAAGCTGTAACAAAATCAAACTTCTATATCAACGCAATAAAAAGAAACAGCAATTTAAGCCTCATATTTTCTCGCAACTACTCGCAAGGGAATCAAAACCTACAGGGTACTTCCCGTGAACTCAGAATCTTGAAATTTGGTACGATGCAATGTCTTATAGCAGAAATAAAGGAAAAATTGCGAAAACCGAAAATTTTTAGTTATAACATATAAAAAAAATATTTGTATTAATTTTAAAGTTACTACCCCTTTCCTCATGAACGCGTAAAGTTATTAAATTGAAATTCATATCAAATACTCGGGTCTATTATACCTTTAATCTGTAAAAAAATCAAACTTCTATCTAAACGCAATCAAAAGAAACAGCAATTTTACTATATTTTGAAACTCGCAACTATTGGCAAGGGAATCAAAACCTACAGGGTACTTCCCGTAAGCTTAGATTCTTGAAATTTGGTACGAACCAACGTCTTATAGCACGGATAAAGGAAAAAATGCGAAAACTGTAAATTTTTGGTTACACCATATTATCATACTGAAAATAAAAAAAAGTTACTAGCCCTTTCCTTATAAATGCATAGAGGTATTAAATTGAAATTCATATCAAATACTCAAATTTATAATATCTTTCATCTTAATCAAACTTCTAAGCCAACGCAATCAAAGGATACAGCTGTTTATGCCGCAAATTCTCGCAAATGTTCGAAACTCACAAGGGATTCAAAACCTACAGGGTACTTTCCATGAATCTTGAAATTTGGTACAACGCCACTTTTTATAGCACAGATTAAGAAAAAAATTCCATAAATGTAAATTTTTAGTTACATCATAATATAATAAAAACATTTTAAAAATTTTAAAGTTGCTACCTATTTCCATATAACCGCGTAGAGTTGTTAAATTGAAATTCATATCAAATACTCAGGTCTGTGTCTAAACCATGGAATATCGCTATCCCTTTGGTTTGCGGAGGTCAGACAGGCACTCGCTCTGTGGAAAGCTAATATTCAGCCAAATCCGGTTAGACTAGTAAGCGGACCCCAGATTGAAACTGGGATAACGTTAAGAGGATGATGATCAAATACTCAGGCCTATAACACCGTTAGGCTGTAATAAAATCCAACTTCTATGTCAACGCAATTAACAGAAACAGCAATTTAAACATATTTTCAAACTCGCAACTACTCGCAGGGGAATCAAAACCTACAGGGTACTTCCCTTGAACTCAGAATCTTGATATTTGGCACGAAGCAAACTCTTAAAGATAAATTTGCGATAACCATACATTTTTAGTTAAATCATATAATTAAAATATTTTTAATAATTTTAAAGGTGCTACCCCTTTTTTCATGAACCTGTAGGGGTAAAAAATTGAAATTCATATCCAATACTCAAATCAAAACTAATGGGTATTTCTAGTCAATCTAGAATCTTGAAATCTGACATAGGAAAAATTTTGAAAACCCTAAATTTTTAGTTACATCACATATTTTTTTAATAATTATATATAGGTACCTACAGGTTTGTACGGAACCCTCGGTGCGCGAGTCCGACTCGCACTTGACCGGTTTATTATTTAATTTAGCTTCTATTTAACAACAACAAAAATAACATATAAATTAAGTCTACTTGTATCGTACCATTAATATATTTTTTAATTTTTTTTTATTCCGAATAAGTGATACATACCACCTCGATTTTTTCATTTTACTTATTTATATAATATACTAGCTTTTTCCCGCTGCTTTGCGCGCGTTAAATTCGGGGTAACACAAATTTACTTTCAGTCTCAAGTTGTGTGAAGACACTCCTGATTATTCTGAAGAGTTCGACAACTCTATAGGGCAGTATAGGGTACAAAATAACTCGGTTAGTATCCATGACATTATCTACCATAATGTCTACCGAAAGGTAGATCATAACATCACATTACAAACAGTCAAATGTCAAAGCCATGTTCCAATACATGTCCACAATACATATAGGTATATCTATAAACACTTTCGCATTTATAATATTAGTAGACAATATCGTTTCAGCCGTTTAAGCGTAGAGTTATAGTGTATTATTACCTAGTTTAAATATGCGGACCTACGAGCACTTAACCCTATAGAGAAGTAATACATGCGAATTTAAAATAAAAATATTCTGTCAACTAGCCGAGGTGCGGGGGAGGTGTGATCGCTCCGAACTACTCCGAAGTATTCCGAAGAGGTTCCGAACACGATCGCTAGGGCTTGCGTTATAATGACTTTATGCTTTCTATCAATATCGATAAAAGTTTTTTCGTTTTTCAATAGCTACTTTCAGTAACGTAAAATCATACAACTATAGTCCGCAGGTTATTTACAAAAAAAAACTATGGTCCAAAATCAAGTGTCAAAATAAAAAGTTCATTAATAGTAGATTTTACAACAAGTGCACAAAACGAATAATTTTTATCCGAAACTCTTAGCAGTAATGTCGAGGATAAAATGGTTTAGTGGACGAGTTATAAACTCTGCTTTTCACTTCGATTGCGAGAAAATAAAACAGTAGTATAACATAACATTTATTTGTAATAATAATTTTTTTAAATTAATTAAAAAACCTACCACACTTGAATTTTTAAATTTAATATATTTTGTCTTAAAAACACATAAGGAAAATAAATTAAAGTAAATATTATAAAATAACAAATTCTATCAATGAACTTCTTATTGTGTTAGGCTGTATATGGCTCATTTTCTTTGCCTTAATATACATTACTACATTTACGTGTTGTGCACTTGTGCACAAAATTTGATTTTGTGCAGCCTATATCCTGCACAAAATAAGCACTTTCAGAGCATGAGAAGCGAAAATGATATTATTGATAGATCATTTACAGTTAATAAAAACATCAATTCATGTTTCCGTTTAGTCATTCTATATAAGATTATTTTCCCATGAACTATATTTGTACACCATAACCATAGTTGTATGGTTTAATGGTATCAGTAAGCTTTTGATTGTGACTTTAATATTCTTGTGCAACTGAGAAATGCAATCTATACAAATAAATAAAATTGGTCTGTCTGTTTGTAATATTAAAATAACCGCTTTTTTCTAAATGCATTTAGATATCTAATATATTCAAGCAGGACTGTTGACCCAAGGAAGGTAGTTAGCAGTGACTAGATGTTTTTTTTTTTTTTTTTTTTTTCAAGTATTTATTTACAGGACCTTTATTATTACACAATATGTTGGTCCTATTGTTACAAACATACAACAATCCAAATTATAGATAGGTATTACACATTCTGAGCTCATCTACTGTTGCCATGCTCTAAACAACTCATATATCTGTCTAGCGGCTTCTGAGTTGGGTTCAGATAGAATCTTATGACATGCACCTATGTCGTGTCTACTAATATTACAGTCTAAAAATATTTTTTGTCTTGCACTGCGGTTCCGTTCACACTCTACCAGCACATGATGGACGTCTTCAACCACACCACACGTTAGACAATAGGGTGAATCAGTTTTCCTCATCATAAAACCATACTTGCGTGATAGAATATGACCGGAACGCAATCTTAATGCTATAACCACTGAGGCTCTATTTAAATTAGAGTCAGCAAACCAAGGGTAACGAGGGGGATGTGTCTGAATAGTTTTGTACCAAATCCCCTTTTCCTTTGATCGTTGATCGAAATATTCTTTCCACATATCAAAACAATATGTTTTATAAATACCTAAACTTTCAGTATAATGTGGCAAAATCTCCAAACATTCCCCCTGTTCCTGTCGAGCTCCCAGTCTTGCTAATTTGTCAGCCTCCTCATTACCCTTTAAGCCAATATGAGATGGAACCCATTGCAATTTCAACGTCAAATTTTTTCTTTGTATGTTATGCATTTTTTGTAAAATTGTATAAGCAATTGGCAAACCTCTTTTTCCATTTGTACATTTTACCAAATGTAATAAGGCACTTTTGCTGTCAGTGAATATAACTACCTTTGGAAAACTAAATTGTTCTAGATATGTCAATGCTGTCGAAATTGCAATGAGCTCCAACGTCATAATGCACACCGGATTATTAATCTTAAAACATTTTTTTACATTCCTAATTTCATCATAGAAAGCCGCACCTAGATTGCCATCCGCCTTAGAACCATCAGTATAAAGCTTATGCCAGTCACTATATTTAACATCTAATTCCCTAAGGATATCACATTTTAGGAGGCTAGGCTCATAACTTCTTTTGGCATGAATGACAGAGTTCAATGTACATTCTACATTACTAGTTATGTCTATAGAACTAGGCCATACGTCTAAAGCAAACATTTCTAAGGGTATGTAGAAAATAGGAGATCGTGCTTTGTGGTGCACCTTGGGGGAGGCGTATGTCCAGCAGTGGACTGTAATATTGTGATGATGATGATGAGGATGATATTAAAAGGCCCTGCAAGTAGGAAATACGCAAGATAGTTCGGCTCGAGGTCAAGTCGATGCACTACATAGCAGTACGGGTAGATTGAAATGGGAAAATTTACATTAACTTTATTTATTTTACAAAGTGATATTATTGATTTTTAAAATGAATTAATTTCGTATAAATTCTCCTAACTGCACGTTTACCTTCCAATTTTTGATTTTTAAATAGAAATGTCATCCTCGTGTCAATATATTACGGTTTTAGTTAAATTAATAATATGATTGGTTTTTTCGGCATAAAATTGATGATATGTGTACTCTGGGAATAATCGTTCTTCAGTGAAGCTACTAAGAGCTTTATGGGTCAACCGTTCAGCTGTGATTTTTCCTTTAGGATCACTATTGATAAAATCTTTCCTGATAACGGACTCGCAACGTCGACATATTTTAATGACCATTTGTGAAGGATAAATTAATCCTCCATTATCTTTGTAGAATATCAGACTCTTTTTATGTTCGTTTAACGACACTAAAGCCTTTATACAGGTATTGCATCAGATTTTTTTAATTAATGCACTACTAACGTAGCCAGCAACATATTCTATCACATGTTCCGAAAACTGTGAGAGCTCGACAGACTCGAGGGCTTTCTCGATATCTTCTTGACTTTCAGAAACTCCGAAATCATTGTCATTATTATCTGCTTGATTTGGCGTAGTCATATTTATTTTAGCTATTGCAGATGAGCAGTTTAAGATGGATATTTTTTCTAATGGTATGCAATTACCCGTGGATGTTTCTATTAATTCTGTGTGAACCAAAATTTTTTAATATATCGCCTCGAATAATCGTGGGGTCGGGTTATCATTTGAACCACCGTGTGATCTTATTATGGTCCTGTGATATTTTGTGCAAGGGTAAAAATGTAATGGGGCTCTTTGCGTCGCATTTCAGATCCTGAAACATACCTTTTGTGCTATCTATTGCGACACAAAACCCGATAAATCCAGTAAAACGCGGCGAATCAATCAATTTAACCGTTTTGATTTGATTTCGAGATCTGATATTTGTACTGGCTGACAGCAAATTCGTCCAATTTATCAAATAACTTGACGTGATTGTCTTCGTTCAGAGCACGTTTATAACCATATCCATGAACTTTGGAATCAAGAATATCAAAAAGATCATTCATTAGCAGTACCATTCGAGCTGTAGCCTTGACCCCTTGAAATTCGGGTAATCTTAGTGACGTTTCACAAAAATTTAAAGCAGTGGCCACACTGCGGCTAAATAGTTGACTTGCCAATTTTACTTTCATTATATCCGTTTTAAAATGTATATGCTTCGCACGCAGTTTATTTGCTAGGTGAAAATGTTCTTTATCTTGCATTTCTTGTAAACGTTGAATATACTCCCATTTTATGCTGTGTTCATTTTCATCTTTGAATTCTCTATACTGTTCAAAAGCGTTTCGGACCAATTTCAACATATGGACAGGATCCAAAAAATAAATTCGTTATCTCCAGTAACCGGGTGTTTAAATGAAGTTTTCATATTGTCTGCGGTAACATTACAGCCTAGCGGTTTGGCCATTGCTACATTAACAAGACAACCGTCGAATGTAAGTGCTTTGATTGTTATTTTGGACTCATGGCACAATTTAATTGCTTGTAGCACTATATTTTGCTTTTGTTCTGCATTGGTTTTGTCAACTAGAAAATACCCAATAGGTACCTTAAAACGTCACCAGAAGACCTAAGGACACTGTGAGCTCATTCTGCGTAAATAGTAACACCAGTAGTTGAAAAATGTTCGGGTACTTTGAGATAACTTATACATTCAAGAAATAGACAAATATCACCTTAGTCTACCGTGAACATGAATTCTGTAAAGAATTCGAAACGTCGGCTAGTAATAAATTAAAAATATAGTTTCTAGATCTTTAGTTTCAAATGTAATAACTTAGTGAAACCAATACAACGTGATAAAATCCGTAAACTGTAGTTTAATTTCAACTATTACGTCTCCTTATCCGGTACCAAATAAATATCTAACAAGAACATTTTTCTCAATAAAGTGCCAACGACACTGAATGTAATAAAAGCTTATCCCATATATTGTACACCTCTAAGAATAACAAGAATATAGTTATGCGAAATGATGAAACTTTCACATAATTTGTCTTAGTTGTTCGGTGACTTATAATAATAGAAATGTTCTGCAAAGATCATTGTATTTGATTTAATGACTGACATTCTGAAATTTATTATATTTTAGCAAACTGAAAGATGCGTATTACAATAAGTCACAGGTAGTAGAGGCTTGCTGATTTCAGCATGAATGGGCCGGCTTGACCGGGGAAGTACTACCATCTCACAGAAAATCGACGTAAAGTAACAGTACTTAAACTGTTGCGTTTCGTTCGGTGAGTAAAAGTGTCGGAGGCCTTATACCCTATTCCTTCTCCCTCATCTCACTCCTCATCCTATCTCTTTTGCCAACCCCAACGGGCGGCAACGCACTTGTGATTCCTGTGGTGTTGCTTGTGTCCATGGGCGGCGGTAATTGCTTACCAGTTGATCAATGACCGCCAGATCGGCTTTCGCCGCGGCAGGTCAACTGGTGATATTTTAGTGTACCTGACCCATAGATGGGCGGAGGCAATTGAGAACAAGGAAGAGGCCGTAGCGGTCAGTTTGGACATGGCGAAAGCCTTTGACAGGATCTGGCACAAGGCGCTTTTGTCGAAACTTTCTTCCTATGGGCTGCCTGAGACTTTGTGCAAATGGGTATCCAGCTTTCTTTTGGAGCGTAGCATTTAAGTCGTAGTTGACGGTTTATGCTCTGACCTCAGGGCCCTCAGGGCTAATAGCAACCAGAAACTTACGGTCTGGACTTCATCAGTAGTGACTAAGAAGATCAAGTTACCTCGTAATCACGGTTGGTGAAAACGAAAGGTATTTTAAACTTACCTTCCATTCAATCCAAACTCGCTACAGAAAATTTAGAAATGGTGTCTAGAAGTCTATCTATTGATATTTAAAGTCCGCCGACCTGCAACTGGACAGCGAGTATTTTGATGATAAACGATGTCATACCCTTCTTATAGTGAGAAGAGCTTCCATTATGCAGTAAGACAGTGTATTAGAAAAGTTGATAGTTACAGCACAAATAAACCATATACAAACCACGCATCACCGCTTAATGCCACCAAAGGCACATCATTAACCCAATATGACAACGTTTTAAGACCATTTTCATTCCTTGATTAATTCACCTGTCACCGCTGACCTAAAAACCTTACCATTCAACTAATATAGTAACATCACAGGTACAATAATTATCACTAAATCCTCTATTCACGATGTCAAGTTTGCTGGCAGTGAGGTTTACACTGAACGTCATTGATTGCCGCCGCTGCGGTGTTCCCAATTAGTCCTTTTCAATTAGTGTTTCTAGTAAAAACATAGATATACGGTGTGCTATTTAGCTTCTTTTGAATTTGCGTTGACTGTAATTACGGAGTAAATAGTGGTTATGGATAGTTTTTGAGCCAGCTCTTTAGCCTGACTAGATTTGATAGCCATATCAATATGTTTAAAATAAGTACCTGCATTATGAAGACGTCATTAAGTACACTATCAAATTATTACAAGTAATTTTTTTTAGTATTCTACCACATTCACACAACACCATCCAGTCCCAAACTATACAGAGCTTGTACTATGAGTACTAGATAATGGATAACATTCATAGATACATTTTTTTTGTAAATACATACAACACCCAGACCAAGACAAACATCCATGTTCATGCACACAAATGTTTGACTTGCGCGGGAATCGAACCCGCGACCATCGGCATAGCAGTCGCTTACACTCCCGCTGCGCCAACCGGTCGACTTAACTCTCAATTTTGTACGTAGCTAACCAATGTACTACTGTGTACTAACGAAGCATCATTTTGCACTTTACTTCGTAAATTATATTAAAATACAGGCGCCTGTTCTACTCTAGAGACATGTAATGACCAACCATTTGCGCACTGGGCGTCGCGTCTCCATTTTATACATAACTTCGTATAATGTATTGTGAGTGCATCCTAATAAGCTTTGATAGTTGTCAAAGGGGAGACAAAGCGCGGCTAGAAAAAGATGCATTTTTGGTCTGATTTAATTTTAAAAAGAGTTTGTAAAATTTGCGGATGTTTTTATAGTCACGCTGAGTTATTGGCGAGTTGAATACATGTACAATGTTATGCTGTCTCGTTTCAGAGACTCAAAATGGCTAGTTCTACCCATTGTAGTATTTACCGAATTGTACTATTTCTAACAACGAACGAAAAAAACATGTATGTAATTCAAACATTGGGATTGAGTTTCAGATGTATTTCGAAATGATATTATAGTGTTGTAAAAAATTTAGTTTTGATCGTGATGTATGTGGCCAACGAATTAATCGGCTGTCTTACTAAGCTAACACTGTTAAAAAAATAAGAAATCTCTAACTTAAGTCACAGACAACAAAATATATTGTACAGGACGCGATGCACGACAGATCAAAGTGACAAAAAAGGATTTTATTCATCGTTTTAAATAACCATACAAAACAAAAAGATCTTTGCAATAACTTTTATTCCCTACACCTTTAACCTTCATTTAAGGTACCCATAATCACACGTACAGTGGGCAGAAAATATCGAATTTCAATTTTCTCTCGGAAACATTGAACCTCAGTCCGAATGCCATGCAAAAATCCTTTCGACGCAACCACAATGGATCAGTGACAGGGAATTATTGGGTAGAGCTTGACGACCCGAATGCTACACTACAATAGACTCTGAGTGAAATTTTTCCATGTAGCATCGTACTTACCTACATTGAACGAGTTTTTGTGGAGTTGATAAAATGTTTATTTTTTGAGGTTTGAATCAGAGATTGGAGGGCTCTTATCTTGATTGTATTTTCGTGTGTACGTGGTGTGGTTAAGTATTATTTGATTTTCTTTTTACTTTATTTTCAATGTGTTTAGTACTTTTGATTAGCGAATCGAATAAGTTGGCATGACCAGATTTGATAGAAATTTATACTTTTACTTTATGCACATTGCCCACATGCTCATTGATAATGTAATAACGATATAAATATATATTCTAGGACAACTCATACACGGTCATTTGATACCGAACTAAGCAGATCTGTTTTGTATTGTTTTATGGAACTTAACACATTTGAGTGTATATTTTTAAATACATTATATAGTATACATTTAATAATAGATCAATTATATTGTTACGAGCTGGGGTTCGACGATAAATTGTAACTCACTATGCCACTTAAACTGAACTTTATTTATACACAAACACTATACACACTTATTTACACAACTAGTAAAAACACACTTATTTCACACTTAATTCTCAACACTAATAAAAACACCACTAAACACTTCCGAATTACTTCCCTTCGCTTCTTGTTTATCGCTCCGTTATTCAATTGTTACTGTCCTGACTCGCGCGTCTGCATGGTATTTATACCGGCCGGAACACATAACTAGACTTTTCGAGACTCATCACGAAAGTTCTGATAGCTTGCGGTCATTCTAGTTTGTTCTATTTACAGCAACGCTATCTATTAGAGGATAGATGAAACAGCTTTAAACCACCGATACATTCAATCTCTTCTAGTACCCCCATTCACCGATAGATGGCGTAACACTGCCCACCTCTTAAACGTGTTCGTCTCGAACATCGTTGGACCCATATGAATGAGCCAACCGGTCCACATGAACTATCTTCGGTGCACCTCGCGACCCCTTCTGGATTCGATAGGTGACGTCGTTCATCCTGGTAATTATGCGATATGGCCCGTCCCATCTGGCTTGTAACTTAGGCGATTTTTCTTTGCTTCGTACTGGGTTGTAAGCCACACCAATGATCCCTCATCGAAGCCTTTGTTGTTTGCCTTCCGGTCGTAGCGAGTCTTTATCTTCTCAGACATCTGTTGTCCAGATTCCCTGATGTGCTCGTATACGTCGTTCATCCTGTTGCGTAGCTCGGTTGCGTAATCCGTTATATTGCGTGGAGATTCTGGTGGAATACCGGTGATAAGGTCTGCAGGTAAACGGAGTTCTCTACCGAAATTGGCAAAAGCTGGTGTTACTCCTGTAGTTTCGTGGACCGCACTGCGAACTGACAGGAGAAATGGTTGGATGTGCTTGTCCCAATGTCTTTGTTTGCTCTCCACGACCTTCGCCAGGTACCTTTCCAGTGATTGGTTAAACCGTTCAACCATACCATCTGATTGCGGATGATAAGCCGTGGTCCTGATTTTATGTGCACCCATTACGCGACAAATCTCCTTGAACACCTCAGATTCGAAGTTCCGGCCTTGATCGCTGTGGATTTCCAAGGGCACCCCGAACCGACAAAAGACTTCATGCACCAGCTTATCGGCCACTGTGGTAGCTTCTTGATTTGGGACCGCAAACACTTCAGGCCACTTTGTGAAGTAATCCATCACAATAAGAAGTATTTGTTTCCGTCCTAGCTCTCAGAAAACGGCCCAGCGACATCCAACGCTATGCGCTCCCATGGAGCTCCTACATTGTACACCTTTAATGCACCTCTGCTACGAGTGTGTGGCCCCTTCACAGCCGCACAACTTGTGCATTTGCGGCACCAATCCTCAACGTCATCCCGACAGTGGAGTCAATAAAACCGAAGTGCCCAAGTCTTACCGCTGCTTTAACTTCCAGGTCCCGAATCCCATCTGTAAACGCCTGTACGAGGTTCCCGTCAATAAGCGCAGGCGACGACTGGTATGCCTTCCTGACCAGCTTTTCCACCTCTAGAGCCCACTGCTGCAGAGTTTCTCCGGTGCGTTGTGTCCTGTCCTTCAGCTGAGCACAATAAACGTGTTCAAGGTGCGCGTCACCGTATCTCGCCTCCAGCGCCTCCAGGAGCTTTTCGTAGGTGACGTTTTGCCCGAGTGCCTCCAACACTGTCAAGGCCCGGTCGCGAAGGCCCAAGGTTAGGGCGGTTAAGGCCTGTTCTTTGGTCCACCCATTCGATCGCATCACAGCCTCGAACTGGATCTTGTATGCAGACCATGATGACGAGACATCAAATGGTGGAACCTTAAATCCACGAGGTGAGGGCGCTACAGCCGCTGGTGTTATTTCGAGCCCACGCAATTTCTTCTCCACTTCAGCAACACAGGTCTCGTGGTGGTCATGTACACGCTTCTCTATAAAGGCGACGCGAGTCTCAAGCTTGTCGTGCACGAGGATCTCTACGTCGCTGATACGGGCCTCGTGCTGCTGAAGTTCCTCCTTGACCGCCTTCAAGTCCTTCCCCACTGCGGCGCTGAGGTCTTTCATGAGCACCAGCTGTTCCTCTTGACGGCGAGCCTGCTCCTATTGACGACGAGCCTGCTCCTGTTGACGGCGGTCCTGCTCTTCTTGACGGCGGGCCTGCTCCTCCTTGTCGCGCTGCAGCTCTTCCTCTAGGTGGCGCGCGTGCTCCTCTTGACGGCGAGCCTGCTCCTCTTGACGATGAGCCTGCTTCTGTTGACGGCGGTCTTGCTCCTCTTGACGGCGGGCCTGCTCCTCCTTGTCGCGCTGTCGCTGTTCTTCCATGCGGCGCGCGTGCTCCTCTTGACGGCGGGCCTGCTCCTGCATGAACGCCATCAGAGCCGCTATGTCGGGCACCACCATGGAGTGTGCGCTTGCAGGCTCCACTGCAGCTGCGGAGTCGCCTGATCCACCAGACGATGGAGAAGGAACGTCTCCGAAGCGTCTCTGGTCCAGGTCTTGCTGGCGCTGGTTCCTGGTACGCACTTCGTCAGTTTCTTCCTTCGGCATAACCGGCATAATTTATCCCTTTCTTCTGACACTAATTTGTTACGAGCTGGGGTTCAACGATAAATTATAACTCACTATGCCACTTAAACTGAACTTTATTTATACACAAACACTATACACACTTATTTACACAACTAGTAAAACACACTTATTTCACACTTAATTCTCAACACTAATAAAATTGTTTATCGCTCCGTTATTCAATTGTTACTGTCCTGACTCGCGCGTCTGCCTGGTATTTATACCGGCCGGAACACATAACTAGACTTTTCGAGACTCATCACGAAAGTTCTGATAGCTTGCGGACATTCTAGTTTGTTCTATTTACAGCAACGCCATCTATTAGAGGATAGATGAAACAGCTTTAAACCACCGATACATTCAATCTCTTCTAGTACCCCATTCACCGATAGATGGCGTAACAATATCCAGAAACAGAACAATTAATTGTACTCATCAGACTAAGATGCTGGGAAGTCGTTTATAATCGCTTAGCATCCCTTCTATCGTTGTTCGTAAGGAGGTTTAATTATTCCACTTGAGGTTTACGCCTTATTTCGTTACCAGTATAATTATATACTGGTTACGAAATAAGGCATACATTAAACATATATTTTTTGTACTGTATATAAATACAGTACAAAAGATATTTAGGTGTAAGGTTTAAGCCGTTGTATTATAGGAAATACTTAATTTCCTGTTATTTTAATTAAAATGTTATTCATCGCTTGACTCGTGCCTCGGTGAGGACGTTAAACGGTCAGTCACAGCTGTTATAAAGATATTTGACAGTCTTTATGGGAAGTGAGTGCCCTCAAAAATCCTGATACTGGTCTAAACCATAATAATAGTAATTATAAGCCCCCTCTGGGGCAGTCATTATCTCACCATAAGACTAACGTAATCTCAGAGAGCAGAGTAACAGCTTTTAAATCACCTTCATCTACAAACAAAAAATGTACTACAGGATAAAAAGAAAGCTTACAAACCGCAGGGAAGCTTTGTGGCGAGCTGAATGTGTGTGGTGACACTGCGATCCCGAATGCTTCAGAGAGTCGGTTAGAGGCTCGTCTCCGGTTTGCCTTTGATGGCTGGTTGGAGTGGATTTTCAAGAGCGCCCGCAGGACTCGCAACTCTGGCTTGCCTTGGTCGTCCGGCCAGAGGAAAGTCGCAAGAGCTACTAGCTCGGGGGTGGAAGTGTCATTTTCAAGGGCGTAACTACGGGGAAACCCGCTTCGGGTCTCAGTTGTCACGAGACCTGTGATGGTGAAACCGGTGCCACACCGCTCGACACCCCTAGCTACTCGCACCGGTGTTGCCCTCTGGTTGCCTTTACGGCAGACTTTGCTTATCTTGGTGGCTATTGAGAGAGGGCCCATCCAGTGAGTTGACCAGTCACCACCTGCTTCGCAGACGGATGCCATAGGAGTATCAGGCAGATGCCGTCTGTAATCCATAGTTTTTATCATACCGGTCCATTAAACACCCATCCTCATAACCAAATTTTTGTAGATTCCACATTAACGCAATAGTCCTGCACGTGCTGCGGCTAATCCATAACTGTACTTAATAGTGCAGTTGTGGAGGCCCCGCTGCCGTGTCCCATCACAATTCAGATTTAAACTCTCTACGGGCAGAGGCCCGTAGAGAGTTTAAAGCACGTTGGACCTATGTCTACGTGTAAGCCTCCCAAAGGGCCGGGTATTGTTTTAACGCAAAAGTTAGAATAACTCCCGTGATAAAGAGAAACATAATTATAATAACATTCTACCACATACACACATCACCATCTAGTCCCAAACTTAGCGGAGCTTGTACTTTGGGTACTAGATAATGGATAAACATACATATATACTTTTTTTTGTAAATACATACATATTATACATAGAAACACCCAGACCAAGAGAAACAGCCATGTTCATACACACAAATGTTTGACTTGAGCTGGAATCCAACCCGTGACCATCAGCGTAGCAGTCACTTACACTGCCGCATATTCTGTAATATCTGGCTGAGCTCGGGTTCCAAGGCGTGTACGTTTTGTATGCAACCGGTCTACCGCCAGGACGATGACGATGATGATGATTTTCTAACTGTTTTCATTTTACATCGATAGGGTAATATCATTCTAGAGCAATCTAATAGGTACTAAATAATTTTGTTATAAAGATAAATAAATAAAAATGATACTTGGGCCGATATTGCTGCAGAATTAAATATGTCGCAAAAGGAAGTGGAAACGCAGATGCATACTCTACGCTCACAATTTTCCCGTGAAAACAAAAACTTAGGTCATCAAAAAGAACTGGAAGCAGCGCCCAAGAAGTGATTAAAAGCAGATGGCAGTAGTATGACCCACCACAATTTTTATTACGTGGTGCAAGGACGTCTCGAACATCGGATACGATGTGAATTGTGAGTACCTACCAATATCTTTATATTATTTGCCTACCTACCTACTTCAGTATTTTAGATTATCGTGTTGTTCAGAAATAAAATTATACTCCTTTTCTATTGAATTAGACCAAGTTTAAAATAAATGTAACGTTTAACAAGATAGGTAGTTTCATAGATTATACAAATATACTATAGTTTTTAAAAGATATCTTGGTAGGTATGGTATCTAGGTAGCTTAAAGATTTGTTTGAAATGAAACACAAAACTCAATATAATAATCAGAACTTTATTTGAAAAAAAAATAAGTAGGTAGGTACTTTTTTATTATGCATGAGAATTTTGACATGGCACACTACTTGAAGACTCGACATCTTTCGATGCACCTACCCAACCACAGACACCAGGTGACGAGTTGCATTTTAGTAATATTGACGAAATAAGTTCCCATTTGGAGGATGACACACAATAAATTGATATGATTTGATTTAAATATTTGATAAATACTTGACTGATTTGAATTTATTTTATTTTACTCACTTTTACATAGTACCTAACATGAACAGGCACCATAACCAAAGTTAATTCAGCTAAGTATTCTCCCGATACTTATCTGAATTAACTTTGGTTTAATTTTAGGCAGCATTTTTTAGGCAGCGATAGGTGAGTGGAGAGACCGACAGACTGCTAAGCAGAGGGTTTCGGGTTCGAATCCATGGCACGCACCAATGACTTTTCGGAGTTAAGTGCGTATTAAATTGTTAATTATCGCTTGCTAAACGGTGAAGGGAAACATGGTGAGGAAACCTGCATATCTGAGAGTTCTCCATAATGTTCTTGAAAGACATGTGAAGTCTGCCAACCCGCACTTGGCCAGCGTGGTAGACTATGGTCTTACCCTTCTCATAGTGAGAAGAGGTCCGTACCCCGCAGTGGGACAGTGTAAAGGGCTGATGATGAAATTAAATGTGCGTATAACCTGTCATAAGCATGTCGAGGTTAACGAATATTGAAGAAAAGTAAGTGGTGTGTTTGTACTGGAACATTTGGTGTTCAATAGTCTCAGCCTAGCCCAATGGGAGACAGACGTAGGTTCTAAACTGATTCTACGTCAAATATTTATTGGTTTCAGGACAAAGCAATCCTCAATAGCTTACAGTATAAAGCTTTTAAAAATATTTTATATAGGTACTATTTCATCGAATACATGCGAAATATTGTTCACAGATTTTATTGGCGTTAAATGGCGCGTGTTGAACTTCAATTGATTTTGAATTGCCTCCACAATAGAATAGATGGTACAATATTAAGATATATTGTGCACTTAATCAACCCACACACATTGTTTAGTCTGAACTATTATCAATAGCGCCTTTGTCTAATACAATAGCAATATTGCCGAAGACAAGATTAACCTACAGATACAATGTATTAAAGTTGGTAATAATAATAATAATAATATCACTTTATTTCAGACATGGGGTCCATATTTCAAAATAAATTACAAAAGAACATAATAATCAATCAATTAGCAAATTAAATAAAATAAAAATCATATAACACGTACAAGAACATAATCATTAAAATAAAAGTATATAATTATATAAAATCATAACATAAAAACATTCGGCATAAAAACACATTTACATAATAAAACATATAAAATAGTCAGCTAATAGAAGTCGATTTAAAGAAACAATAGTAATACAACAAAAAAAAGAAACGAAAATAATTACGAAAATAAAATCACACTAGTAAAAACAGTCATGATAAAAAATTAAATAGGCATAATAATGATGTCATATAACAATAAATTCATTAATAATTTATGTGGCAATTTTTAACCACTGTCGGTAAATGTTGGTCATTAATAGTCTTTCGGATAGACTCTTAACAATAGCATTCTTACACTTGTCAACCCTGGACATAAAATTTGCGACACGACTTCTCTGAATAGCGTCAAAAGAATTGACTCTCGCCTCAAAAACATACCGGACGCACTGCAACATCGTTTTAGTCCGTTTAACTGTCTAAAAATGTTATTATAGGCAACCCAAATACTATCGTGTGCTTTTTTGGTGTAGTTAGTCCAAAGTTGACAAGTATAGAAAGTCTGACAAAATGCTCGAAATAGTGTCATCCTCACATCCGGGAGAGCTCTAGCAAACTTTCTGATGATCAAGTTTCCTACCACGCATAAAGCTCTACGTTGACGCTCGATGTCTTTGTCGTCTTTCAAATTTGACCTAACAACGTGACCAAGGTACTTGAAGCTATCTACAATTTTTATAAGCTGACCATTGAGACGGACACATGGGACTACGTCGGGGCCTCTGCCAGACCTAAATATCACCATTTCCGTTTTCTTGACGTTGTACGTGAGGTTATGTTGGATTGCATACTTTTCACAAATCGAGATCAGCCGCCTTAAGCCCTTAATCGAGGGGCTCAGCAGCACCATGTCATCAGCATAGCTCAAATTATTAACGTATCTGCTGTCTAATCTCAGTACTACCGGTGTGCTGCTCAGCTCCACGATCAAGTCATTTACGTCACGTAGAGGTTAAATAGGTCCGGCGAGGTTACCCCACCTTGCCTAACACCACATGACAGTTTGTAGCTATCAGACAATTCATGACCCCACCTGATGTTACAGACCTGATTCCGATACCAGTGCGTAAGCAGATCAACAAAGTCACCCGGAGCACTGGTACGATGAAGTTTGTCAAATGATTAAGTGTATCAAATGCGCGGCTGAGGTCTAGAAAGCACGCGTATACACTTGTACCACCCTGCTTATAGTGATTAACAATTTGTTTAAGAGAGAAGATCGCCATGTCCGTTGATACCTGCGGTCGGAAACCGAACTGCCCATCGTCAATTGTTAGATAAGGCGTTAGAAATTTTTGTATGAGTCTTTCAAGCACCCTGGCCATTATTGTCGCCAGAGAAATGGGCCTATAGTTAGCCACGCTTGAAACGTCCCCTGTTTTATTTTTTGGAATGGGCACGACTACTGTGCGAATCATATCTGGAGGAAGGTAACAGTGCCGCAAGCATTGATTGAAAAACACTGCCAATACTTCACATACATACTGACCCCCATACAACAGGTGCTCTATGCTAAGTCCGTCGTGACCCGGTGACTTCCCACGCTTCATGTTACGTAACACAATGCCGACATCTTCAGATGTTATTGTTACTCTTGTTTGAGTAGGCACTAACCTGTCTGACTCCCCAATACTATCGCTGATTTGATTACTATTATCGAAACTGAAATTGTTTCGAAATAAATTTGCTATCCTTTTCCCGTTTTCCTCACCCTCAATATTAGTAGGCATGCTATTCTTACTATCAAGTTTCTTTGTTTCCTTCCATAATTGCGTAAAGTTACCTGCAGACTGATATCTAGCAAGAACCTCCATTTTAATTTTTTGTTGATTATTCTGTACATATTTAACCGCTGCCTTAAACTCCCTTTTAGACTCTGACATGGCATCGTAATACGACCCCGAGCGTGGCTTTCCACAGGAAACCCACTGAAGAAAGCATTGCCGTGCCTTCACATGTAACTCCCGGATGTGAAAATTCCAAGCCACAAGCTTTTTCCTACATGTTTTGTTAATTGCACTTTGGTCAGCCGAATATATATTAATTATGTATTCTAAAATTATGCTTATAATTTTAGAATACATAATTTCTATTTGCATACAATGACCACTATTTCTACATGGACCGACAACCTGATATATAGAATCACTGGATATAGGCTCACAACCTTTAAGTAAATCACAGAAATCCTTCGTACATAACTTACAATACAAATCAATCTGCGCACTCACGCCCCAAAAGTGTTTACAAATTAACTCTGGCATAGACTGTAGTTGTTTAGTTCTTATAAGATTAAGGTTACAATTAATAACAAGCGGTAGGTGATCCGACAAGTATGAATCATAATGTACATACATACCGGTTACGAACGTAGCAGCCGCCGCTGTCGTGATACAGTGGTCGAGCCAACGACAAGTACCGTGCGCCTCGCTTATAAACGTGTATGTATTTGTATCGAGCCTTTCCAAGTCCAAACATTGAAAAAATCAACTAACTCCCTTCCAAACAATGTACCAGGGTGTGCATTAAAGTCCCCTAATATGATTGCACATTCAATGTTAGCACTTTCGATAATAGCACTTATTTGCGCAAGACACTCCGTAAACTCTGGCAAGTTATCATCGCAATTAGTAGGCATGTCACACAAAACACAAGTAAATTTTTATCACCTATGACTAATCGCACTGCCAGCAATCGATCACTTTCACACTGAATGACGCTAGCACTGTTTTGTTTTTTTATTATTTTAAGTTATGGCCATATCGCAATAGGCATAAGATGTAGTTTGATCAACCTACTACGAGTAAAAGGTGTGTATAAACTATTAAAAATGCCGGCAGCTACGCTTTAACGTTTATTCCCTATCCCGTGGGAGTTTCGAGATAAATTAGTGCACACCTCCGGTCCCCAAGGACTATACATGTCCATTTACAGTTTCTTGTGGCCAATATTTTTGATTATGCCTTGTCAGTCAGTAACTAAGTAACGCAAGAATTTTATATATACAGATCTGCATTAAAAATTTTACATCATCTCTTGATAAAAATATTTTTATTTTTAATTTATTCGGTTGGTAATGCTATCTGGACGGTAATGATGATAGTGGAGGGAGAAGACGAGGAAAGCAGACCTCACCATCAGATGAGATTTATAATGTTTAAGAGAGAGCGAAAGAGAGAGAGGGAGATGATGGTAATGTAGATCCAGAGGTGGTTACACCGGCCATTTGCCTTATAACTGAGGACTTAAATGATCCGCAGATCCAGATCCACTTTTGAAAACCACACATATTTAATTGGTTCCATTGTCAGAGAAAGCCCAAACCTTGGCACATTAATTCAAGCAAGACGATCATCGACATTAATTCTGCTAACAGTTTAAAACTTCGTTTATTTTTATACTTGCAATATGATCCTTTCATGAAATGATTGCTAGCAATTTTACTAAATAAATAATAAAGCCGAATTATTTATGAACTTTTATAGATACATCAACAATTACAATAAGTGGCGATCAAATTTCATCTCTTTGTAAAGCGGAAATAGCAGGAACTTATTACCCTGAAATTCGGCTCTAAAAGCAAATGCCGACACTATTTCTCAGTAGTAGTACTAAGCTGGCCTCAGTACCTACCTCGAATATTACTACAACGAATTTCGAATTTTGTCGAAGATTAATATTTTTCTACTCGTTCCAATCACAGCCAAGCTATTCAAAGCCAAAGATAAGCTTGTTTAATGAATAAGGGTTCCTTTATCCTTTTCGGCTCACAGAACCATAAAAACGGAACAAAACTGACTTTATCATGACGTGTTCATGAAAAATCTCCATTCGGCTTTTACCATTCAATTTTGAATGTTGACCAACGGTAGGATTATTTGGGGCATTTCGGATAAAATTGAGTATAACATTTGTACTTTATATAAATTTTATTTTGAATTCGTTTTATTTTTGGACTTTGTTGAATAAAGAGCTTTAAATTTCATTGCTTGTTAAATGCCATTGCTTTTTCGAGTTTGCGGTCTGATTCTTTGGTGGTTTCAGTATTGTTATGAAATTAATTAACACACTGCTTATGCTGGCCATACACGTAACGATATACTTGTGCAAGCTTAGAATTGTGCAAACACATGTATTTCGGTGGTGACCACAAACGGATCAAGTATGCTTGCACAATTGTCATTTCAGCCATATTTGTACAAGCGTGCGTAGCTGCAGCGATAAAAAAAAAATTTAAAGTGATCTACCGGGGGTTTTATATGTGTCGCAGGGATTGAGTAAAAAACGTGATATTATAATTTCACCAGTGAAACTGGTTCGCATAATTTCACGGACTCTTTTCAATGCTATTGTAATTTCACTGGGCCGCAATAGTGATATTATAATAATCTAGGTCCGCAATAGTGATATTAGAATAACTCTAGGTTTATTATGAGTTGAGTTTGTCAGTCGCACAGATTTACGCATGTGCTACAGTGACCAATCTGATGAAACAAAGAAACAGTTGACGGAGCCCTGCTATGCAAGGCTACTATACATATTTATGTTTAGGGTCACAAGGAAACCTAACATAACCTATTAAGGTGACGAAACTTATGCTGACCTGGTTTTGGTTTTCAAAAACTTGTCTCTTATTTCCCAACTCTATGTTTAATACTGCTGGTAACGAAAACGGACCAATCAGCAATGTCTCTGATAATCTAACGGCTTTAGACCAGTGTTATTGTCAAAATATTACTGCCTTACGATTTCATTGTATCGGTCTAGTGACATGATAATGGCACTGAAATTAGCCCGTTAAATTGTACGTAATACAAACAATCAACTATAATCTGTGTAATTATAATGTCACCAGTGAAATTATAATATAAAGGTTTTTGTAAAATCCCTGCGACATTTATAAATATTAATAAATTCTTCTAAAATGTGGCGAACTCCATGACCCTCAGTAGTTTCGTCCATTTTCACTCAAAAACGACGTGAGTGCGCTGATGCTTCCACACTTTCATTTTAACTTGCGCCAACACAAGTTTGCACAAGTTGAAAATTGAAATTTTGCACATTTAACGGAAATTGTAGAAGTCAAAAATTTGCAATTATCTCCCAACTTTTAAATTTTTGTGGTTACAAAACTTCGAAAGTACCTATATAAATTTTACAGATCACTGCAAGCCCGATATTGTTATAAAAAAATAAATGGGTTCTTTAATGATTAGTGGTCATCAAATCTTTTTAATGACTTTTATTAGACGTTATCTTCCAATAATTATACTCATCAATTTTAATAGGTGCTTCTCAGTGCTTTCGCTTACACTAGAAAGTTTTCAGAAATATTTATATTCAGATTTTTCTTTATTTCAGATTTTCGATAAATTTTCATATAAATGTTTCATATTAATTTTCATTACTTACTACAAAAATTAAATTAAAATATTAAAATATAGGTACAATACAAAAAATAAAAAAGATTAAAAAAAAATCAAAGGGCGTCGTGAAAGTCCTCCACATCGCCGTCTATTGGGAACGTGCCCAGAAGACTGGCAGCATTGCCACGCTGTATGGCAATGCTAATTTTTTGAGCTAGATACATACCAGCCTTCTGGTATGTATCTGCTGGTCACGCGAGGCGTCGACAAGTCTCTTCGCAAGTTCTCTATATAGAGATCTAGCACTTGGGCCCCATGAACCCAACGTTTCAACTCCAAACGGCTCAAATACGTAATCCCCTACGAGATTTACGTATTTGCGCCGTTTTAGAGTCTCCGCTGTGGCAGCAGCAGCGCCCGCACAACCCGCTGTGCTAGGAAGATGAGATGGCGCAAGGGTATCGACACACGTTGCGTCCCACACCAAAGGCCTACCCAACTTCCAAGGCAGTAGAGACATTCCATCTGGTCTTTTACCATCGTTGCGTGCCAAACCCTGAGGTTCAAGTTGGGCTGGAACGCCAGCGGTGACAAGAGCCCGACGGAGAATGTCATTCAGGTTGCTGTGTCGTGAAATGCGACCTGCGCTCCTGCTGCATGATAGGCCATGGTGACCAAGGCTGTCGACAGCCTCCCCACAGTGACAACGATGTGGAGCGACACATGGCGCACCTAACCGGAGGCAAGAAGCGATGCGAAAGGTCGTGTCGTCCAACATGGTACCTATGTTGGACGATGGCAGTGCTTGAAGCCAGAGCCCCGACTCCCACTCTCCCACAGCCAGCAAACGAGTACGCTCTGCAGCATTGTAAGATGTACGGAGGAGATTTTCTCATACTGCGCTGCAAAGCGGCCCGTCCCACTGCCTCTGAGAGGATAAATTTCGGGGCAACTCAGTGCTTGGACAAGCCATTTTCCAAGCATTAATGGCATCGATCTTACACGGCACCTTAGAATCGACCAGTGTGGGAGCTAAGATTTTCCTGGTTAATTCTACAGTGCTGTGGACCGATGACAGAAATGCTGGTAAGCTCACGTCGGAAATTTTGCGTACGCCAAGCCCACCCAGGCGAACAGGTAATGTCGCCTGTAGCCATGCTCGGTCGTTCAGAGCCACATTTAAAATGTTGCTTAGGGTGTTTTGTAACATTTTGTCAATATTGACTAGTGGGCTTGGGTTTTTCCAAAAAGGCGAAGAATGTAAAGCGTGTGTGAACTTAGGCACAAAAAGACAGTATCGAATAATAGTGAAAGCCGAATGTATATTAATTTTGAGCAGGCGGTCCGAAATTTCACTAAAATTTTGATTTTTTTCATGAATAAAAGAATCAAAACCTTCGTCTAGTATTGGGGACCCAAGAAGGCGAAGAGAACTTTTTTGAATATGGGTTATACTGGGTGCGAGGGTTTGAAATTTGGAAAGAATTGCGGAATGGTCTAAAGTATCGTTGATAAAAATTTCACAGTTACTTGGATTAAGGTCTAGGCCGATAGATGAAAATTTTGTCTTCATGAGTGCCAGGTCCTGATAGAAAGTGGCTACGTCGCCTCCTAGGGTTCCGTCATCTAGGTACCAGATGTTAAATTTAGAATTTAGCTGGCTAATAACTGGATGAATGGCTAAACTAAAAATGAGTGGTCCAAGAGGGTCGCCTTGTTGACAGCCAACGGCAGACTCCAAAAGATTTTCCTTGTATATTAATTTTGATGGATGCCTGTAGCACTGCCAAAGGAAGTTGTAAATTTGGGGGGTTTCTAATTTAACTTGCGTCAACAAGGTGTCCCTGTTCACTGAGTTAAAAGCATTATTTAAGTCAATCTTCAAGATAACATCACCCCCATTACAGCCAAGGTACGTTGACAGGGCATGTATGGCGGCCTCACAGCCACCCTTAGAGCCAAATCCAAGTTGTAGTGGCTGTAATTTGCTGCCTAACATGGAGTTATAATGCCAACAGAAAATCTTGGCCGCCATACGCCTGTACGTACACCCAACGGCAATGGGACGAATACCACCGTCTCGCTTTCGCAAAGCGCATAGATTTGCGCCATACAAAATGTCAACGATGGCATCGTTCACATTGCCGGAGAGCATAAGGTTAACTAAAGCCGTTAGCTCCCCAAAAGCGCGTCCCCGGCCGCCCCAGCGCTTGAACACACAAGATATTTTAAGTGTTGGGGTGTTAAGCCATCGAGGCCACCGGCAGACCCGCTTTGGAAGGAGCCAACGGCGGTCAGCACGTCCTTGGCTGTAATCCTGAGGCAATCTGAGTTAGCGTCAGGTGGGCCAGGAAAGGAGAGGTTATCTCCTGGCGCTGGATGCTTGCTCTGCAGACTCGCGAGTGTGTCGGCAGAGCAAGGCGCCACCACATCGCTACTGAATAAGATTCTGGATGCTCCCCTGATATCACCCTCCCTTAGCTTGGACTCTACATGGTGGTAAATGGTGCTATTGCGGTGTGTTTTTGGATATTGGTAATTTAAATTGGATGCCGAAAGATTACAGTTTTCTTTAATTTTTGCTGTTAATTTTTTTTTTGTTTGCCGGTCTTCCTGTGCATGTAGAATTCTGTAAGGGAAAGTGAGTAGTTGTTCCCAAGCCGTTACTGAATTCTCCCGTACCACAAGGCCTATGCAGTGGGTTAGATTTTGGGCTACTAAAGGCCTTGCGCCACGGGGAATTCGTTTTAGGATGGGAATGGAATTTTTTAATTTGCTTATATGTTGCCAAAAAGGGATATCAGAAGTTGTATACGGCTCATTTGTTAAAATGTGATGTGTGGTTGTGTTGGGGCCAGAAAGTACATGTTGGTTTTTGTGGATTTTACCAAAATGTACTTTTAAGCCCCGCTCACCTTTAAAATAACGTGCCTGGGAACAAACAGGACAGCGCACCAGAGTAGACGATGTGCAAGATTGACTCGCACCTACTTCCTCATCACTTCTGCCACCGTTAAAGGACATATATAACGACTAAAACTTAAAACAATACACTAATAGTAAAATACTAAAACAGTTTATAAACACAAATTTATGACGTTTGTCATTGCGTGAAAATATTTCTTCTGTCCGTGGTGGCGGCGCTAGCCGAGTCCGGCGGCATTGAGATCGTAGATCCATCGCCAGCTAGCCACCTCCTCACACTACTCAACCAGAACTGCTAACTAAGCTGCTTTATCACATCATACAGGAACAGACATTGATTTCTTGATAAAAATAAAAATATAAAATATACTTTAGGTTCAATTATATTCTTTTTCTCGGATGTGAATTGGTACTTGATATTGATTTTTTTTGACATCTGATATAAATAATTTTTGTAGGCTCTTGTGATACTTTCTTCTGTAATATTAGTTTTTAGTCGTATATAAGCATTGGTGGTTGCTTTTATTTCTCTAGAATTATCATATTATATATAATTTTTTCAAAAAATATTATTAGAAATATATTTTTCGTATGATCCGACAGATGTCAATTCATTTGTAATTTTAACATAAAACAAGTAGTTATAATTGTTTTATGTTAAAATTAATTTAATTTTGTGGTCGTTAATAAATTCAGTTACGCATAGATCCTAAAAAAAAAAACCATTTAAATTTCACTCATACCAATATTATACTTTTTTAAAGTTTAACTTACAGTTAGCAATTCTCAAGAATATGATGACCAGGTTAGACTCAAACACCGTGATTTCATCCCCATAGTTATTCACATAAATACTGGATCCTATTCGCAGCAATTAGGCGACATCCCATTCGACGCACTTCAGGGGATAGTGACCGCTATAAAATTTAATCTAGCACAAATACTACCAGTAATAAGACAAGTACAATCCACGTTTATATTCCTAGTACCAATGTTCTGTGTTTGATGTCCATATAAAATTTGGCGGCAACCGGTCGCATAGGAATTCTCAATTATCGTTTATCATCACTCTCGTTTTTACGATTTGATGCTGAGGTTGTTAGCTATGTCCTGAATACGGTCTGGGAGTGCCTCGAAAGGATGTCTTGTGATAAAATTGGACCCGTTTTTGGATATTTTTATTTTTTTGACTTTTGTTACCCTCGAAAGGGTCAGCGGAAGTGTACCTACCCACATTTCACCATGTTATAGTTGTAGGTCCTGCAAAACAGACACTGTGCCAGACTCCGTACTGCTACTGAGAATTTGGAAAAACCCAGTAACACCTTTGACCGACCCCGGAATCGAACCCGGGACCACGAAATCAGAAGACGCATACGTTATCCACTGGACCACGAAGTCTAATACAACGGAGAATATTGCAGTTTTCCTGTTCTGAGCAGTATCGATTGACTGGATTGGGCGGTTTTAATTCCTTCTAGATCGTGGACAACCGGAGTAGCATTATCGACTCTCCTGTATGTGAGCGGGAGTGTGAACGATCCCATCGTACACTTCACTATTCGCCATCATTTTCGTCTCTGTATCAAGGTAGCAGCTGGGATCTGATGCATTAGCATTACTCCTGCGATGTTCCTCTGTCAGCGATAATAATAAAATAAAAGTAGTATTCTGGCGGTTAGGTATATGTATTTCTTAAATTAGAAAAGATGTTATGACATTACATGACATAATACGAACAAGAAATAGCTCTGCTGCATCAAATTTGTGCTATAGTAGGTCAAACCTGCGATTGAGCATTCACAGCATCTGAATACAACGCATTTATATCCAAATCTTCACATTAATGTAGTAAAACTCCAGTTATACTTTTTAGCATATAGTTTATATAATTATATTAGATATAACACTGTATTATAATATTGCCGAAGAGCCACCGTCTGTTCGGTACCGTCGCCAGGAATAGAATGCCCGCTCTCGCCAACCGCCATTTTGAATTATTTCCATAGTCATGTGACTCGGACGAGTCAATCGACTACAAATTATTAAATTCCAATCGATATTAATTTTAATAAAAATGGGGACCTTACACTCGTCCATCCTGACCTCGTGTATGTCCCCATACACGCAATCAAGCAAACTTAACATAAACCTTACACTCGGCGAGAGGGGGCACTTACAATCACATTAAAGAATCCTGTAAACCCATCCAATTCTTACAGGCTTGGATACACGTTATCATTGCCGCAAACCCATCCAATTCTTACGACAACGATAACATACACAAATTTAATTCTGCGAACCCATCCAATTCTCGCAAAATTAAATGCAATGCTTGCTAACCCATCCAGTTCTAGCAAGATTGACATTCACCGACATGCAGTTCCTGCTAACCCATCCAATTCTGGCAGGAACTGCTACACCGCTTATAAAAGCTTACAATCCTGGTCAACCCATCCAATTCTGACCAATAAATTTTATAAAACACCGCTTATAAAAGCTTACAATCCTGGTCAACCCATCCAATTCTGACCAATACATTTTATAAAACACCGCTTATAAAAGCTTACAATCCTGGTCAACCCATCCAATTCTGACCAACACATTTTATAAACCGCTTATAAAAGCTTACAATCCTGGTCAACCCATCCAATTCTGACCAATACATTTTATAAAACACCGCTTATAAAAGCTTACAATTCTGGTCAACCCACCGAATTCTTACCAATACATTTTATAAAACACCGCTTATAAAAGCTTACAATCCTGGTCATCCCATCCAATACTGACCAATACATTTTATAAAACACCGCTTATAAAAGCTTACAATCCTGGTCAACCCATCCAATTCTGACCAATAAATTTTATAAACCGCTTATAAAAGCTTACAATCCTGGTCAACCCATCCAATTCTGACCAATACATTTTATAAAACACCGCTTATAAAAGCTTACAATCCTGATCAACCCATCCAATTCTGACCAATACATTTTATAAAACACCGCATATAATAAGTTAGAATTCTGTTCAACCCATCCAATTCTGACCAGAATTTTAACATAAATAATGCAATACTTGCTAACCCATCCAATTCTAGCAAGATTGACATTCACCGACATGCAGTTCCTGCTAACCCATCCAATTCTAGCAGCAACTGCTACGCCGCTTATATTAGCTTAGACATGTTATAAATGCAATGCTTGATAACCCATCCAATTCTAGCAAGATTGACATTTACCAACATGCAGTTCTTGCTAACCCATCCAATTCTAGCAGCAACTGCTACACCGCTTCACCGCTTATAATAGCTTACATTTTTGGTCAACCCATCCAATTCTAACCAGAATTTTCACATAGCAAAATAGACATGTTATAAATGCAATGCTTGCTAACCCATCCAATTCTAGCAAGATTGACATTTACCAACATGCAGTTGCTGCTAACTTATCCACTTCTAGCAGCAACTGCTACATAGTAATACGCTTATAATAATAGCTTACAATTTTGGTAAACCCATCCAATTTTGGCCAGAATTTTCACATAACAAAATAGACATTTCATAAATAAAATCATGGCTACATTAATAATTGTATCGTAACTTAACCAATACGGTTTTACAACCAACAGTGCAATATATCAGCTCATACAATAATTAGCGCAACATGTGTAAAGCACCACTATTACTAACCATTCAATTTTTAGCACAAGCTAATAACATATTATTATCATAGCGACATAACATACACAAGGAATTAATATAAATTAGAATGATAGGCTGTTTCATCACTGCTACAAAAATAAGCCTATAACAATACAGCTCTGGACTGTACCATTAATACCTAGGTATATTAATTTTATTTTAAATTAATAATTTGAGGGGGGGGGTGAAGCTACTCGCGTCAGTAGGAACTACCATCTTTTTCTAGACCCACCCTACACGTGCCTCCAAAACAATAACTGTTATCCGGTCAAATGGGCTATCGCCTATACATTCACCCCAAAGGACAATAAAAGCTACCGCTTAGTCATTAAAAAACCGCCAACATAGCCAACAACCACCAAAGATTGTGAACTACAACAGAGATCCTATGTAAGTGTGGTAGCCGCCGAGACCGTAACGCAGTCAAAATCAACACCAGCTTCTGATAACACCACTGATATTACTGGCAATCAACGAAATCCGACTCTTGAAAGCATACTCATAAAACAAAGTGAGACGATCGATCTCCTAATTCAACAAATGTGCTCAATGTTGGACCTTATCATAACTCTCATTACAAAACAACAAATTACTTCTCTAAACCTTGCAACGTGCAACATTAATGGCCTTGCACCTAACTCTCATGAACTTGAAGCATTCCTCCACTCCAACAAACTTGATGCATGCCTTATATCCGAAGCACATACAACCAATCGAAGCCGAATCTGCATCACCGGATATGGCGTGTACTTTACCTGCCACCCGGATGGCGGAGCTCATGCTGGTTCTGCGATTGTTATTAAAAATAGCATAAAACACTGCCTACTGCAGCCGTACGCGACTAATCACCTACAAGCTACCACAGTGCGCATAGAAGACGGCTATGGTCATATGAACCTCTCGGCCATATATTGCCCACCGCGACATTGCATAAAAGAAGTCATGTTCACCGAATATTTCCAGTCTCTGGGGAATCGCTTCATAGCTGGTGGGGTCTGGAATGCTAAGCACACCTACTGGGGATCACGAGTAACCGTTACAAGAGGTCGAGAACTAAAAAAGAGCGTTGATTCCAATCGACTTATACCATTATCTACTGGTGAACCGACATACTGGCCCACAGACGGCAACAAGATACCAGATTTGTTGGACGTTTATATCACCAAAAATATTCAACCCGAATTAGAGCGAGTGCTCCCAAATCACACCACATCACTTTCACGCCGCGAAAGAAACTATGCTCAACAGCAAATCCCGGTCAAGTACAGCGGTACTGTACGTACTCAATCAGAAGTACTCAATCTACCTGTGTGAAGCTCCCGGGCCTCCACTTGGATCAACGTATGACCTGGAAGGAGCATGTAAAACATAAACGGAACGAAGTCAACTTTCGTTTTAAAAACCTATTGTGGTTACTCGGTAAACATACCGCTCCGTCCCTGAGTAACAAACCCAGAGTCTACAGCTCAGTTATAAAACCCATATGGACTTATGGATTCCAACTGTGGTCCTCAGCCTGCAAATCAAACATCCAATGCCTCCAGAGCCCACAATAACATCCTCAGGACTACAAGTGGCGCCGCCCGGCCCACTCGCAACTCTGAGATCCATGAGTACTTGGAGACGAAAACTTCTGGAGGGGTTATGAGGCAGCTCTTTGTCGTCCCGTTCAAGACAGCATCGCTGCTCACCTCGGCCGTCCTTTCGAAAAGACCGCATCTCATCCTGTCTCAATGATGTCGGTCTATGCGACGATAACGGCATCGTCATCAAGTCAGAGAAAACCAAACTGCTAATAACACACTATACATATTTGCGACCATCAGTAGAACCAGTATTGTATACACACAACCATTCAAGCTTTCATAATTTATCAAACCGTCAATGTAAACCTATTGAAAAAGTAAACTGTTTTAAATACTTAGGCATGAAAATAGATGAACATTTTTTATGGTCCCATCATTTAGATAACCTTTGTGACAAACAGAGTATTACTTGGAAAATTCTATCATTTAAGCTTTAAAGTACCTAAAGGAACATTGAAATCCTTATATAAGTCACTCTAGGAGTCTATTATCGGTTATGCTTCAGATTGCCATGGTCTTACATTCAAAACATATATAAATAAATTAGAATCAATCCAAACAAAGTTTCTAAAATTCTTGTCAATAATAAAACTAGAAATCAGCATAAAAATGTCTACACAAAATTATTTAAAATTTGTAAAATACTACCAATTTCCCTAAAACATAAATACTTATTGGCTGTAAACAACCATGGCAGTCTTGTGCATAACTTGGAACATGTTACAAATAATCATAACACCCGATCGATGGCCTCTGGCAAATATATTGTACCAAGAGTGTTTAATTATTACGGTGGTAGAACTTTAAAAACGTTTGCCATATCCGCCAAATAATTTCCCAGAGGACATAAGGAACGAAAATAATAAAACTATATTTAAAAGGAGACTTAAGCAATATTACTTAGATAAGTGCTAGAATTTAAGAGTGAAGTTAGCTATAAGTAGTTATTGTAATTTTATTTATGTAAACGTTCTAATTTACTGTACGGAGACTGGATCCTGCAGTCAAACCGATGACACGGTTTTGTGGGACACTGCACTATTCCTGTATGAACGTGTGAATGACAAATAATTAAATAAATAACAAATATGCGACGTATTACGGTCGTTGCGACGAGAGTTATGCCGTCGGGAACTCGGTCGCCGACGACTCCGTTGCAAGTTGATTTCCTCTTCCAAGCGCCCGACTCCGTCTCGTTCTCTCTCCGACTTAGGATCCCCGTCCCGGATGCTCCGGCTGCAGACGCCGCGATGAGCAGGGCCACAGCTCCTATATATTAAGTGATGGAACTCGGATTTAATATAAAAAAATACTTTATTTAATTATTACAGCGTAACAGTGTATTAAAGATCTAAAATAGTAATCGTTAAAACTAGATTGACAATGGTATTTATAATTAATTAATGCTAAGATGACAATATACTTAACTAGAGCATTTGGAGGGGAGAGATGTGCTGGCAAAGCTAATATTATTAGGTTCCGTAACCTTAACTCCTCCCTCCCTAGGTGAGAAATTGTCTAGAGGCAGCTGTGTTGGCTCTGGACAATTTCGATTACAAACTACCTTGGTATGGAAACCACATTTATACAATATAAATCCTATTATTAAAACTATTATTACTACATATATTCCTAGTGTCCATACACTTATCTGGTCACTTATAATGTAACTTTGGATCTCACTAACACTGGCACTATATTTCGCTCTGGTTAACAAGTCCTTGATGTCGCCGAGGTCCACGCCCCGAAGGTCCATCTGCTTGGCTGGCGGGACAGCGTCACCACAAAGCTCAGGCATCTGTACTGGTGGCAGGCTGAAGAATACTGAGCTGCCATTGGTAGGTGTAGTAATATATGTGTCTGCAATCTGCAACGAACAACGCTGGCTTGGCAGGAGAATGTACGTGCCTCGTAGGTTGTACTTCCTTGTCTCATCGTTACAGTATTCTGTTGCTGTGATTTCCTTTTCTGAATAGATCAGCCAATGGTTGTCTGACACAGGCTGAACTTTGGTTTCCTCAATCTGCACCTGGTATTGTTGACATTCACTGAAATTCCCTTTCAAAAGCATCAGTTGTTCAATACACGTCTCAGTGTGGTATTGTAATACGTTCTCCTCTGTGCATAGATATTGTAGATCATCTATTTCTCTGCAGGTATCTACTACGGGCCTGTATTTCATTCTGTTCACTATTAGGTATGGGTATTTAGGAATAATGGCAAAGGTTTTATGTTTGGAAGGGTTGTATATTGGAATGGGAACAACTTTATAGTAAATATATGTGTTTTTATGTATTAATGGGATTTCTAATATAAATACCACTTTATTACTATCTACATACCCTTTAATTTCTATAGTTCCTTCTAATTTTACTAAATACTCATGACTTACTGGGTAAATTAATTGACTATGTTTTTGAACTTCTTTTAATATATCAAATAACTCTGTTGTATTTACTATAGATTGATGTAATATATGCATTTTACTAAAAGCTATAGCAGTTTCGATCTCGTATATAATTGTATAAATAGTACGAAAATTATTAAATATCTGGTTCAAACTATTCATGATCGTGACTAAATTCGAATACTTGGTTTGATTCTGAAGAAGTGACTGTAATTGTCTGATTTTATAGTTTAAATGTTTAGTATTAAAATTAATATCATCTGAAACGTTTACCAATTTATCAAAAGCCTTCTGCATTAACGAAACTTTCCGTTCCACTGAGTGTTCTCTATTATTTAATTTACTTATCTCTAAATCATATTTTCTAGCGTCTTCCGAATCTAAATTTCCCGTAATTACCTTAATAACTGACCCAAGAGGGTTGAGAATACCTCTTTTAACCCTAATAGTTGGCATAATCTGATGTAACCTATCCCTAGTTAATTCGATAAAAGATTCTATCTGAATTGATAATCCCATAAGTTCTCTATATGTTTCACTATTGCTAGTAGTAATTAATTTTAATTTAGTATATTCTTCTATATTATTATCTATTTGTAAAACTAATGAATTTAAATCTATGGTCTTAATAATACTCCAGTGACTACTCTTCATCAGAGCTGTTCCAATCTTCATCGGAGCTATCCCGGGGTTTTGATCTATTTTCTGGATATTCAAAGTTGTCCCTTGATCCACTAGGACGAGCAGGATCAACCACCATCTGTGGAGGGCGTTTTACGTTTTTTATTGCTACTCTAGTGTTTCTATTCTTAAGCTTTACTGGAACAATATTTCTATTTACGTTACCTATAACTTGAGCTTTCTCATAACGTGGTAGTTCTTTAGCTTTCCTAGTTCTCGTATTTTTCATAAAGACAGTTTCACCTTGTTGAATTGTCGGGGGTTCTTCACCACCTTTCTTGTCCCTAACTTGCGACTTATTACCTATCATTTGACAGCTTAAATGTTCATAAAGAGTTTTCAATCGTTTACGATGATCTTGTAAAATTTTCTGCATTAAGTTCTTATCTCTATCTATATCGAATGCATTACCCGATTCTGTATGCCCGAAAACAACTTCGAACGGTGTAAAATTCGTGGCACTATGAATAGTGTTGTTATAACCTAAAATTGCATAAGTCATAATAGAAGCAGCATCTAGACTACTTTGTTCATATCTTGCCAGCCTATAGATTTCAATTATTGTCGAATGGAACCGTTCAACTATCGCCATCGAGTTGGGGTTATTGGGGGTCCCTATGTGCTGCTCAATTTTATACAAACTTAACATTTCCTTTATTAATTCGTTATTAAATTCTGTTCCAGAATCACTACTTATCTTCTTTGGAATTCCGTACATACTAAAATATTTTATCAAAGCTCTCACTATCTCAGGGGTACTTTTATTGGGAATATGTATTGCTTGACCAAGTTTACTAAATGAATCGACAGCCGTTAAATACTGATTCTTTTCTATATATAATAGGTCTATAAAAACTTCTTGTAAAGGACTATCTGGCGTTTGCGTTAGTTGAATATATGGTTTTATGGGTTTTCTATCATACTTCATCTTACGACATTCCTCACATGCATTAATGATAGCACTAATAGTTTCCTTCATATTACTCCACCAATAATTTCTTTTTAGTTTCGTTAGAGTCTCTCTAATTCCCCTATGACAAGTTTTTCCTTGATGATACTTTATTACTAAATCTTTCTGATCATTTTCATCCGTTACATTCACCACTCTTTCAGTACATTCTATGAAATTTTGTGTTCCTTTTTTATATAAAGAAGTTATGACGTTTGCAAAAGTTGGTCTAAAAGCATGATTCTCAAAGTAAATGAAATATTTATTTTTATAATCTATGTATTCCTTAAGGAAACGTTTTACTAATTCGCTATTATTTAAAGGTAAATGTACTTCTAATATCTTTTGCTTTGAATTTGAGATGTCTTTTACACCAATATCATCTTTAAACCAAGTAAAAACATGAATTTGTCTAGCCTTAGTATCTATCGCTTCATTGAGGATCGGTATACCTTCATGTTCTCTATTAGAAATAGAATTTGCGGTAGCGCCATCACTTTCTGAATCCGACAACTCCATAGGTTCAACTTCCGGTTCTTTCCTACTAAGACGAGCAATTTCATTTTCTAAATCTCTCAAATGTTCTTGTAACTTTTGTTCTTTTTCGTCTACATTTACAATTACTGATTCACAATCTTCGTTCAAAGCATTAATTTTAACACGAGATAAGGCATCAGCGTTTGTATTCTGTTTACCTTTTTTATACTGAATATCAAACTGGTAGTCTTGTAACCTTAATCTCCAACGAGTTAATTTGCTATTAGGTTCTTTGAGTGAATTTAACCATGCTAACGGTCTATGATCAGTATAAATAATGAACTTTCTGCCATATAAGTAGGGTCTGAAGTATTTTACTGCCCAAACTATGGCTAAAAGTTCCTTCTCTATGGTACTATACCTAGATTCTGTATCACTTAATTTTCTACTGGCATATGCTATTGGCTTATCAGAGCCTACAATACCTTGCGATAACACCGCACCGACTGCAAAATTGGAAGCATCAGTAGTCAGTATGAAGGGTTTACTAAAATCAGGAAACTGTAGCAAAGGTGCGTTTGTTAGCAACTCTTTGCAAGTCTCAAAACTCTTTTTATAAGTTTCGTCTAAAACAATATTTCTACCTTTTTTTAAACATGCTGTTAGAGGTGCTGTTATCTTAGCGAAATCTTTGACGAACTTCCTATAGTATCCTATCAATCCCAAGAAACTTTTGATTTCGGTAACTGTTTTGGGTAATGGATACTTCAAAATGGCATCTATCTTATCGTTATTGGGCTTAAGGCCATCCTTAGTTATGGTGTGTCCTAAGTACATTACTTCTTTACGCAAAAATTCGGACTTATCCAGTTGGACTTTTAAATTAGTTTTTCTCAAACGGTCAAAAATTGCTCTAAGTTTGTTTACATGTTCCTGGAGACTGGTTGAGAATATGATGACGTCATCGAGGTACACCAGGCAATGTATACCCTGTAGGCCTCTAAGAACATTGTCCATTGCTCTTTGAAAAGTAGCAGGAGCTGTCTTCAAACCAAAGGGCATTCTATTAAATTCATACAAGCCAAAAGGTGTTGCAAATGCAGTTTTCTGCCTATCCTCTTTCTGTACTTCCAGTTGATGGTACCCTGATGCTAAATCTAGTGTTGAGAAGTACATACTCTTGCCTAACTTATCAAAAAGGTCGTTAATATTTGGCAGAGGATATTTATCGTCAACTGTTATTTCGTTAAGACGCCTATAATCGACCACCATTCGCCATTTCTGTTTCCCGGATGCATCTAACTTTTTTGCTACTAAATGGACCGGTGCACTCCAAGGAGAATGAGATTCTCGTATTACATCGTCCTTTAATAACTTGTCTACCTGACGCCTAATTTCTTCTGTTTGGGATGGCGGTAATCTATACGCCTTAACATTAATTGGATCCTCGTTAATCGTCCTAATCTTATGTTTAACTTCATTTGAGAAAGATAATGGTATGTCCTCGCAATAAAAAATATCCTTATATTCATTACAGATGTCCCAAATCGCCTTTCTTTCCTCTTCGTTCATATGTTCCAATCGCAACTTATTTAAATTATTTGATAATAATTCATTCAACTTATTCCTATCAGAACCCATATGATTAACCGAAATCTCGGCCGGTATATAAGGTTCAACCTTAAATGGGCTCGTGACGGTCAAAGTCATTTCGATATCCTTACAATTTTGAATAACTGTATACGCGAAACCATTTACGCAATTAACTAAGGCACATGGCATCCTAACTCCTTCCGTAAATTCCTTAAAATCTAATAGGGCATCACCGTTTTTTAAGGATACCGGCAAACTTACTTTTAATTCGCTCCTGGGCGGTATAGTGTATGTTTCCTTTTTTTCTAGCGAGTAAACAAACGGTATGGTACCGCATTTAGTATGCAAAGTCAATGATTTGTAATCGACCTTAGCATCCAATTGTTTTAATAAATTACTGCCTATTAGACCATCGTAATCATTAGCAACGGTGTAAATATAAAACTTATGCGTTTCGTTACAGTTAAAAATATTTGGCAAAGGAACAACGGCCACCTCAGAATGAATACTATTCCCATGGGTACTCACTACCTCGAAGGGTTCTTTGTAAATATTATTTTTAAAATGTTTTATAGCTAAACCTGGGTTGATAAACGACCTAGTACTGCCTGAATCTATCATAAAAACTGCATTACCCAGTTCTGGTATAATAATGTGCGGTAATGAGCGATAATTATTACAATTTAAAACTATTTTTTCTCTCTGCTTGAGGCTTGAATGAAAAAATTTTGCACTGAATTGCTATCGTTAGACGTACTTGGCTGTGGTTCCGAATCGATTTCGTTATTATTATACATCATAAATGAATCATTATTTGTATAATTAACACGTCTAGAACTGGCAGTTCGCATCGTAACATCGGTGTTTGACCCTGTCTTTGCAAACTGTGCATTATGCGTCGGCGACGATGACGACGGAATGTGCTGACTCTGCCACTGCGCTGGCCTAGTTACATGCGGCCACCGATTTACATTATTTTGGGCATTGTTAAATCTAAAATTATTGTTTCTAAATTGCGACGAGTTATTATGCGAATTGAAACCTGAATCGTTCTGTGAATTCGACTGATTGTTGCTAACCTGGGGCTTGTTAGGTGCATATGTACCGGACAACTGCCTCGACTGATAGTTTTGCCGTTGAGAGGTGTTATGAAATGATTTTTTAAAAGGGTTTTTCATGTCATAAACCGTTTCAAAGTTTACTTCTTCCAACACAATTCTCAATGCACTTTCTAAGTTATTAACGTTTCGTAAACGTACTAATTTAACTAAATGAGATGGTAAATTATAAAGGAAAACATTCAGTGAAGTATTATTATAAATATGATGTTTCGCTTGTCGTAAAGTAGCATCGTTTATCGTTTCGTTTACTTTAGCGATTAATATACTGCGAATATTCTGGATCCTATGGCAAAAATCTAAATAACTTTCCTTATATTGAATTTTCAGCGATTCTAATTCTAATACTAAACATTCTTCGGTTCTAGGGTCACCAAAATGTTCTGACAATAACGTTTTTAATTCATGCCAAGTATCAATTTGGTCCCTTTCTCCTACTAAATTAGCTGCTTCGCCTGAGAGCCTACTAGTAATCACATGGAACAAATATTCGTTTTGTGATTCGCCACCCTGGAAGGTGTTTAAAATGTATTCACATTTTTTAATAAAAAGTGGGAGCTGTCTCGCGTCTCCACCAAATACTGGGATAATTTTTATGAGTTCAGCTGGAACTTTCTCGATACGATCCATTTCTAACTATATATTCCACACACAATACAAACAAATAGAAAAAAAAAAAATTGCCTAAATATTTTATCACGAGATATAGATCGTAATAAAATTAAATGTTATCACGGCGTTTTCTAATCCCTAATAAAACACGAAAAATATAAATCCTAAAGTGTTTTACCACGAGATATAGATCGTAATAAAATTATATGTTATTACGGCGTTTTCCAATCCCTAATAACACACATACACATATATTTAAAACAAAGAGGATAAAATATAAAGGAAAAGTAAAAGGATAGTGAAAAGTTTTACTCACAGTCCCGTAGCTTCTCCCATCTCCTTGCTGGATTACCACGATAACACACTGCGTCAGCCTCTCGAGTTGAAACTTAATAAATTTATTTGTTCGGCGATCTCTGCTAAACCGTAGAGACAGAAGTTAAACTGTACTTGGTAGATTTTGATACGGTACAGAGAAACTGCAGAGATCCTACCGGCTGCGCCAATTAAGTGATGGAACTCGGATTTAATATAAAAAAATACTTTATTTAATTATTACAGCGTAACAGTGTATTAAAGATCTAAAATAGTAATCGTTAAAACTAGATTGACAATGGTATTTATAATTAATTAATGCTAAGATGACAATATACTTAACTAGAGCATTTGGAGGGGAGAGATGTGCTGGCAAAGCTAATATTATTAGGTTCCGTAACCTTAACTAGTGCGACCTCCACAGTCCACCTCGCTGCGCAGTCGACTCCCACCCAGCTCCTTCGCCATCGCGTCCGGATCCACCGGGCTCCGGGGTCCATTCCCGTCTTGCTCCATTTTCTTTAACTCAGAGACGAAAAGTTCGGTTTGAATTTGTATTTTTAAATAGACGGTAAATTATTTTTTAAACAAAATTGTCTATCTCGAAAACGGTGCGCGTTAGCGCAAAAATAATGAAAAATTCATACCCCTTTATAAAACCCCGCAGCATATTTCTTAGAATCCTTTTCTGACCTTAACATGACCTTGACCAGCCCAGCTCCTTCGCCATCGCGTCCTGATCCACCGGGTTCTGGCGTCTCCAAGTATCGGCTTGGTCCATTTCCTTAAAGTCAGAGACGAAAAGTTCGGTTTGTATTTGTATTTTTAAATAGACGGTAAATTTATTTTAAAAATATCGTCTATCTCGGAAACGGTGCGCGTTAGCGCAAAAATAATGAAAAATTCATAGCCCTTTATAAAACCGCGGAGCATATTTCTTAGAACCCTTTTCTGACCTTAACATGACCTTGACCAGCCCAGCTCCTTCGCCATCGCGTCCTGATCCACCGGGTTCTGGCGTCTCCAAGTATCGGCTTGGTCCATTTCCTTAAAGTCAGAGACGAAAAGTTCGGTTTGTATTTGTATTTTTAAATAGACGGTAAATTTATTTTAAAAATATCGTGACCCTGGACCTCCAAACCACAACCAATGATACACTTTATTTAATAATAAAAATAGACGGTCTTGGAGCTTCCTCCTCAAGACCATGGTTGCACCTTAATGTGACCTTGACCCTACGTTCACGGCACAAGCTAACCATAATCAAGTAGTATTCTTTTCGTAATTATCCGTTACATACATACACAGTCTCCCTTCTATATCCTCGAAGAGCAAGGCAGAGCTAGATATTGCTATACTAACTTTGACCAGACCAAAGAAACCCCAACAATACATTGCCCGATCCGGGCATCAAACCCGGGATATGTCCCACAAGAAAATTTATGCCGCGAGACCAACGAGACGGTAATAATCCGTTAGACAATTATTATTAATTACACTGTGAAAAGGGTAATTTTAGATTTGTTAGCGTTCAACCAAAATTTAAAATATTAGGCTGCACGTACAACGTACATTGTACGCTGGTAACTAGTTTTCTATTCCAATATATATTTAACAAAAGATCAAAACTAGGACGAATACAAAATACACACGTAAAATCATAATTTGAACTAAAACGAATATAAATTAATGTGAGCATGTAATTACCACTTCTGATTTGTAGTAAAACTCCAGTTATACTGTTTAGCATATAGTTTATATATTTATATTTCCGATATAACACTGTACAGATAGTAATAGATAATCTAGTAGCCTAGATGCGTGCTACTGGCCTTAATTTAGGTAACGTTGTAGTAACTGAATAGCATTCGAGTATTCTGTTAGATTCCTATTGTTAAACACCACCATGTGATTGTTTTTTTTTATATATTTGGTTCGGCCTTACACCGAAACCGTATGTTCTAGGCGATTTGGGAAAATACTAATATTGTGCACTGTATGAGGGCGAGTTCTGATCGCCTAGGATAGGAAAAGGGAGTGGAAGTTGGGAGTTATAGATACTGGGAGGAATGGGATTTGCAGCACACCTACCTTCGTTTTCTCGGCTCGACAAGATGGCTGTCGTCGGCTTCTACATCAGCGAGGAGTCGGGCTGTAAGCTGATCAGTCCGTCTGGATCCAACCCAGAACTACACAAATCACTTCACTTCAGCCGCGGGCGAAGTTTTGTTGCGTTTATAGTATAGAAGCGGTAAAATATGGTGGTAATTAGGTACACGTGTTCGGCGCGACACGGATGATTCTTGACTGTCTCGCAGCGTTGTTGAATTCTTGCGACCAATCAGCGAGGCGTGCCTTTGAGAGGGAAGGAATAAAAGGATCGCTCGTATTGGACGAGCAAGCGTAGAACGATTGACGTTGATGTAATTAATTCTCGATAGAAAGGTAGATGGCGCTACCATATCCCCCCGGCCCTAAAGGGTTGCCTTTAAAAAAAAAATTTAACTCAGCTATGTTGGGTGTACTACCGCATAACCCATCAATAGGCTAAAACAGCGATATGATAATAAAATTAATCTAAATTAACTTTAGCGAAAATTACAAACGCAATAATAGCGAAAACTACAAACTAAATACTTAAACTAAGAGGTAGATCCAACTTCAGGCTAGATCTCACTGAGTTGGAAGTGGACAGAGACGTACAACAGGGCGCACGTAGCTCCGCTTCGCGGTTTTCACGGTAACAACGCGGGTTGTACCGTCTTTGGAAGTATGCAGTTTCTCTACGATGGCTAACGGCCATGAAAGCGGCCGAGCATTATCATGTATTATGACGATCAACGTACCCTCCTGTATAGGTGATGCAGGACTATTCCACTTGGATCTAGCCTGAAGCTGGTAGAGATATTCCACACGCCAGCGCCGCCAGAACGACTGTACGAGATTATCCAGCAGAGTATGTCTCTGGAGCAAGCTTGAAGAGTCTGCTTCAGGAGCCGGAAATGACGATAATGGCACTGTGTTCAGAAGATGTGCAGGGCTTAACGCGGATGGTTCTGCAGGGCCACTACTCAATGCCGTGAGCGGACGCGAGTTGATCAGCGCCTCGACTTGTGCAAGGACAGTTAAAAGCTCTTCGTAAGAGAGGATCTGTTGACCTATAACTTTGAAGAGATGCGTTTTAATTACTTTGACCATGCTTTCCCAACATCCACCGAAATGTGGTGATGCTGGCGGAATAAACTTCCAGTCAATATAAATCATATTGACTGGAAGTTGTTCCTGAAGACGAGCACGATAAAAGAGAAACTTATAAAGGTCGCGTAAATAAGAGCTTGCGCCCACGAAACAAGTGCCGTTATCCGTATACAAACACTGTATAGGGCCGCGCCGTGAAAGAAATCGTTTAAGGGCTGCAAGGAATGACACCGTGCTTAAATCTGTCGCAACTTCAATATGCGTAGCGCGCGTCGTTAAGCATGTAAAAATACATAGCCAAGCTTTACGGCTTTTAACACCTCGACCACGCACTGGTGTATACTGCAGTGGTCCTGCGTAATCACAACCGGTATGTGTAAACGCTTTATCAACTTGATTGACGCGTTGGCTAGGAAGATCTGCCATAGGAGGGAAAGTCAGACGCGGACGAAATTTGAAACAGACGTTACATTTATGTATTCTTTGACGAATTATTCGTCGAGCGGCTAAAAACCAATATTTATGCCTAAGTAAGGACATAAGCAGCTGCGGACCAGCATGGAGATGCTTCTTGTGATAAAAATCAACAAGAAGGTCGACAACATGATCATGACGCGGTAGAATGCAAGGATGCTTGTAGTTATAAGGTTCATCCGAATTTGACAGACGACCACCAACGCGTATGACGCCGTGCTCAGCGAGAAACGGCTTGAGCCTAAGAATAGCGGGAGAACAAGGTACATTGTTTTTCAAATTTTGAATGTCGTTACTAAAATGAACAGCCTGTACAGCTCGTAGTAACTTACATTCTGCAATTTCAAGATCAGTACTTGAAACAAAAGTCCCATTAGGTAGGTGCCTAAGAAACCTACAGACATAAACGATGGCGCGGAGTAACTTAGACCACGACGACATGCGTAGTGCGAGTGCATAGATCGGAGATTCCGCAACCTCAGCAATCACGGGATGAGAAACAGACTTCCGTTCGGGTACATCTTCGTCTTCTGCACTGTGGTCAAAGGGTTGCATGGGCCACTCTGACGGATCATGGGAATTCCCAGAAGGTCCACGATGCCACAATGGATGATGCAGAAGATTAAGTGGAGTAACACCACGAGACAGGCAATCAGCGGGGTTCTCAATACCCGCGACGTGATTGAAACAAGTAGCGGGAACAAGTTCAATCAATTTACTAACGCGGTTGGCGACAAAAGTCTGCCAGCGGTGAGGAGATGAATAAATCCAAGCGAGCACTACTTTGGAGTCAGAAAATGCGTATATTTTATTAATAGGGTAGTGGGGCAAAACTATGTCTTGAACCTTGCAGAGCAACTGAGACAGCAGAAGGGCCGCGCACAACTCCAGTCTCGCAACCGAAATGGTTTTAATAGGCGAGACCTTGGACTTGGCACAAACTAACTGCACCGAGTAGTTAGAACCAATGCGGACTTGTAGATATTCGACTCCGCCGTAAGCACGCTCGCTGGCGTCAGCGAAACCTATTAAGTTGATGGTACATCCATCTACCAACCCAAGATGATGCAGAATAGTAATTTGACTGAGCGCGGTAAGCTCAATAAAAAACTGGCCCCAAGTGGCGACAATATGGCCAGGGGGTGTTTCATCCCACTCACACTTTGATAGCCAAAGTTCTTTGATCAAGAGCTTGGCGTACAAAATTGTGGGAGCCACAAAACTGACTACTAAGTTAGTATTTTTAAAGTTATTCCACAATCCGAGGCGTTTGAAATAATCCGAAGTAATGAAATTGCTCTGAGACGCGCTATCGAGCAGACAACGTACCATGTGCGGCGATCCATTAATATCATAAACGATAACTTGCGCTGTCGCTAACAGAACCGTCTTGGACGCCATACACTGCGGCTTGACCCCACGCTGATCATTATAGATGCGTGAGGGCCGTCCGCGCGTGCGCGTCGCCCGCGCGATGGATGTCGTACACAACGATATTTCATTCTAAGACGCGGAAGGCGCAGTTATCGTGGCCTGCACTTGCGACGTAAGTGTGTCAAGGTTACCGGCTTGGCTCGACAACGGACTACTTTTATCAAAGTGCAACAATGAGTGGTGTCGCTGACTACATGAACGACATCTCGTCTTACTAGAACAATCACTCGTTTTATGCTTTATACTTAAGCAATTAATGCAAGCTTTGTTATCTTTTACGCACTTGAAACGAGCAGTCGGATTTAAACCATTGAAGGCGGGACACTTATAGAAATGGTCGTGCACTATATTACTGCACAGATACTTCTGTGAATTATTATTATTAGATTCCGAGCATGTTACGTAAGATTGCGGATTAGGGACTGAGTTATTATTACTATTTCGCGCTTTATTCGACTTTTGTTTGCTATTATTACTATTAGACGAGCTAGCTGAACTAGACTGCGTATTATGAAATATTCGACACTGATCTTTGCTGAAAGAAATAAAACTATCTAGTGTAGGTATTTTATGATTGCGTTCCGTCATCTCGAATGCGCGAATTGTTTCAGTGTCAAACTTTTTTAAAGCGAGTTGAAGAAACATAAAGTCGGAAAGATCTTCTAATTTTAAGTTTTTAAGGGAATTAACTGCGGTTACAAAGTTGTCTATAAACAGCTGGAAATTCGAAACAGACGCGGCACCGGACAATTTAGGATTTAAAGCTTGATCAAAGTAAGTAGACGCTAGAACACGAGTATCTTGACACCTATCAAGTAGTGACTGAAATATGACCTGATAATTCTCAGCACTGGGTGTGACACCTGCAAATACGGATTGCGCCTTCGGTGACAGTTTACCTATTAAATAGTACAACCTGTCAGCATCTGTCAGAGAACCATTATCGTGCACTGTAGACTTAAAACTCGCATAGAATAACGGCCAATTTCGTATATCGCCATCGAATAACATGAGCGCAATTGGCGGCAGAAACGGGCTGTGCTGAATATTTACCCTCCAATTGTGATTGTATGCGCTTGATGATACAATAAAGATCTTCGAATGAGGTGTACGCCTGATAATTCGGCTATTCATCAGGATTAATATAAAGCAATCTTGCGTTATAATCGTCTAACAACTTATGAAAATCTGTTCGAATACTATCTACTGTCATACAATAACTAAGAAATGATTCCCTATTAATGTCGGAAGTAGCGGCAGTTTTCGAGCGCTCGTAAATGTTTTGAATACGCTCCAATAAAATATTGCGTTTTGCTTCTAAGATTGTCAGCTCTTTTTCTTCCGACATGCGTGGCTTCTTTTGTTGTGCCATGTTTACTTAAGTATAAGCTAATGAGACCGAATCAAAATAAGAATACCTAAAGTACCTTTTATTTTACCTAAGTAGGTAACACTTTAAGGCGGTGGAATTAAAAGGTGCTTAAAATATGTAATTTACAAGACAACTATGATAGTTCCAGTAATAATAATTGGGTTAGTAGGTAGCTACATAAAAATATATTACCTACGGATGCGTGCGGAAATAACCCTGTAACCCTCCGATCTATGCACTCGCACTACGCATGTCGTCGTGGTCTAAGTTACTCCGCGCCATCGTTTATGTCTGTAGGTTTCTTAGGCACCTACCTAATGGGACTTTTGTTTCAAGTACTGATCTTGAAATTGCAGAATGTAAGTTACTACGAGCTGTACAGGCTGTTCATTTTAGTAACGACATTCAAAATTTGAAAAACAATGTACCTTGTTCTCCCGCTATTCTTAGGCTCAAGCCGTTTCTCGCTGAGCACGGCGTCATACGCGTTGGTGGTCGTCTGTCAAATTCGGATGAACCTTATAACTACAAGCATCCTTGCATTCTACCGCGTCATGATCATGTTGTCGACCTTCTTGTTGATTTTTATCACAAGAAGCATCTCCATGCTGGTCCGCAGCTGCTTATGTCCTTACTTAGGCATAAATATTGGTTTTTAGCCGCTCGACGAATAATTCGTCAAAGAATACATAAATGTAACGTCTGTTTCAAATTTCGTCCGCGTCTGACTTTCCCTCCTATGGCAGATCTTCCTAGCCAACGCGTCAATCAAGTTGATAAAGCGTTTACACATACCGGTTGTGATTACGCAGGACCACTGCAGTATACACCAGTGCGTGGTCGAGGTGTTAAAAGCCGTAAAGCTTGGCTATGTATTTTTACATGCTTAACGACGCGCGCTACGCATATTGAAGTTGCGACAGATTTAAGCACGGTGTCATTCCTTGCAGCCCTTAAACGATTTCTTTCACGGCGCGGCCCTATACAGTGTTTGTATACGGATAACGGCACTTGTTTCGTGGGCGCAAGCTCTTATTTACGCGACCTTTATAAGTTTCTCTTTTATCGTGCTCGTCTTCAGGAACAACTTCCAGTCAATATGATTTATATTGACTGGAAGTTTATTCCGCCAGCATCACCACATTTCGGTGGATGTTGGGAAAGCATGGTCAAAGTAATTAAAACGCATCTCTTCAAAGTTATAGGTCAACGGATCCTCTCTTACGAAGAGCTTTTAACTGTCCTTGCACAAGTCGAGGCGCTGATCAACTCGCGTCCGCTCACGGCATTGAGTAGTGGCCCTGCAGAACCATCCGCGTTAAGCCCTGCACATCTTCTGAACACAGTGCCATTATCGTCATTTCCGGCTCCTGAAGCAGACTCTTCAAGCTTGCTCCAGAGACATACTCTGCTGGATAATCTCGTACAGTCGTTCTGGCGGCGCTGGCGTGTGGAATATCTCTACCAGCTTCAGGCTAGATCCAAGTGGAATAGTCCTGCATCACCTATACAGGAGGGTACGTTGATCGTCATAATACATGATAATGCTCGGCCGCTTTCATGGCCGTTAGCCATCGTAGAGAAACTGCATACTTCCAAAGACGGTACAACCCGCGTTGTTACCGTGAAAACCGCGAAGCGGAGCTACGTGCGCCCTGTTGTACGTCTCTGTCCACTTCCAACTCAGTGAGATCTAGCCTGAAGTTGGATCTACCTCTTAGTTTAAGTATTTAGTTTGTAGTTTTCGCTATTATTGCGTTTGTAATTTTCGCTAAAGTTAATTTAGATTAATTTTATTATCATATTGCTGTTTTAGCCTATTGATGGGTTATGCGGTAGTACACCCAACATAGCTGAGTTAAATTTTTTTTTTAAAGGCAACCCTTTAGGGCCGGGGGGATATGGTAGCGCCATCTACCTTTCTATCGAGAATTAATTACATCAACGTCAATCGTTCTACGCTTGCTCGTCCAATACGAGCGATCCTTTTATTCCTTCCCTCTCAAAGGCACGCCTCGCTGATTGGTCGCAAGAATTCAACAACGCTGCGAGACAGTCAAGAATCATCCGTGTCGCGCCGAACACGTGTACCTAATTACCACCATATTTTACCGCTTCTATACTATAAACGCAACAAAACTTCGCCCGCGGCTGAAGTGAAGTGATTTGTGTAGTTCTGGGTTGGATCCAGACGGACTGATCAGCTTACAGCCCGACTCCTCGCTGATGTAGAAGCCGACGACAGCCATCTTGTCGAGCCGAGAAAACGAAGGTAGGTGTGCTGCAAATCCCATTCCTCCCAGTATCTATAACTCCCAACTTCCACTCCCTTTTCCTATCCTAGTTGATCAGAACTCGCCCTCATACAGTGCACAATATTAGTATTTTCCCAAATCGCCTAGAACATACGGTTTCGGTGTAAGGCCGAACCAAATATATAAAAAAAAACAATCACATGGTGGTGTTTAACAATAGGAATCTAACAGAATACTCGAATGCTATTCAGTTACTACAACATTACCTAAATTAAGGCCAGTAGCACGCATCTAGGCTACTAGATTATCTATTAAGTCAATGTTGCTGTCACATTTCTACAACTTTGACACATTGCGTATATTTCACACAACTTTGAGTACATTAATTGCTTAAACAGTTGTATTTTAAAAATATACCGGTTTCCTTTAGGTTACTGATAATCAAATACAATAAAAAAGTTCCACCATAACCGTTTTTCAGTATGAGAATAGCCACAGTCCACCACGCTGCGCTGGCCTAGCGTGGGTTGGCTGATTTTACATATCTTTGGAGAACATTATGAATAAATCTCGCACATGCAGCTCTCGTCACGATATATCTTTTCCTTATCTGTTTAGCAAGCGATTATTAACAACTTAATCAACAAGTTATAAGTCAGAAGCTTCTGAAGTAGACATTTCTGTAAATAATTTATATAAATCGAAAAAGTAATAAACATCCTTTCAGAATAAAATATGCAAGTCAATCTACATGCTACACAAAAGCATCAACAGAACGCAATAAACGCCGACAACAAAAGGAATACATAGGCATAAAACAGCAAAAGATAAAAGAGTTTGAAATTCAAACGAGTCAAACGTTCTGTTTAGCCGCCATTTTAATTTGAATTCAAAAGTTGCAGAACATCTAACGTACGCATTGAGATGTGCAGGGCTGAATCGAGCATAATTTTTCGTATGTACGAATTACTTTATGAACTCGTTAGGTGAGCCTGATGTGAATAAAATAACTGTTGATACAGGACTTCGATTGACGTGTTATTTAGAATTAGCCCACTTTACATAGACACACATTGGAATGCGAGCAGTTAATTTTGCCGAAGGGTTGGCAGTACAAGTATTGGTTTGTATAGGTTCAATGTCACCTTGGAAATGTTTTAAAAGGAGGACAGGTTTCATGCTTTTAGTGCAAACATTCGAAGTGAAAAAATTGTGGACACATTTGGTTCGCAAAAAAAGGTCCAGCAACGTAGTGTTTAATTGAAAATAAAGGTACCGATCATACAGTAAGTTTCTATCATAAAATACCGTTATTCTTCTTAATCTTAACGCCACGAATATTCCACCACTAAACACAACTGAAAGTATCTGCACTTACAACATCCAAACAACTTTAATTTTCCATTTCGTCAAGCTCTGCTAAACCAAACATCACATAATCATATTACTTTGTTCTGTAATGCCTCGAATAGCATTGAAACTCGTCACTTAACGTAATATACGCAGGTAACTCTTAATGCATGCACGCCGCTTGTTCATACTGTTCGCACTTAACTTTCAGAGGATGTCATCAATTTGGGTAATGTATGCACATAATGTTTGTATGTGTGTTTATGTTATTATGATGTGACTAAGGAATTTCATAGTATTATCGAAGAAAAGGTTAATTATTATTTGGAGATAAATCTGATCCTAAAAATCGCAATTAGTTCGGAACTGTAAACTGTTATGTTTAATTTTTTCTTTCAAGTTCTTGTGTATTGTCACCGTCGTAATTACATATTTAATCTATTATTTGAACTTGCAACGGGTTGGCTTTCGATTACAAGCAATCAAATGAAGTAATCAAGTCCTCAAATAAAATATAAGTATAGGAGGTATACTTAATGGAAATGACTCATCATAAAATATGCCAATACTCTTAAATACCCTCGAAATTTCATTTGTCCTAGCTAGGATAGGAAAAAGGACATTTTTTTTGTTTTAGTACAAATTCCCTACCTACTCATAATTATTTTACAAAATAGCGTCCAAATTGCACCTACATTTCTATATTAAATTCTTTCTAACGAGACAAATCCCATTACCCTTTCGCCTATAGCAACTTTACTGATACTAAAATTGCCACCACCGAGAAATAGAAGTATTTGATTACGAACGCATTTAAGGTAAAGCGATAGAGTTAGAAAGAGACACAAAACAAGATAAAGTGTCAATTATATAAATTGGAGTGTGAAAAGTACAAAGTGATGCCGCCGGGTGGTTTCTATAGGAGAGAATGTTGACGAACAATTAGTGGGAACCCTATTAAGATGTTATTCTTTTTATTTAAAGTCTGGTTGAAATTATTTGACGATTACATTTTTAAAGCTTTGTCTTCTGTCTGGTTTTAAATTAAGCGGTATCTAGCTGATCTTTTTTTTTACTGTTAGGAATTTAAAACCTTTGTCTGATTTTACATTTTAAAATGCTGAATTTATCGCCTTATTATTAACCGTATAATATCATAAACCACTAAGCTAATTTAGTATACTAATCTACCATAAAGCTTGTTTGAATTGGTACTGAATTAAATTTACTCTAAGACCTTTCATATAGTTTGCTGTTGATTGTGCCGACAAAAAATAAATCACCAGATGAGTTTATCATGTTCTACATAATTAAGTTAATAGAACATTCCCCTCACACTATACAATACACCTACTTCTTCCTCTCTGCACCACCCAGTCAGGTAGACTGGTAGATAATGCCCATGGCATTAAGTCCGCCTATGTACTTTGTGTATATGAAGTTTTAAATAAATAAATAAAATAAATGAGTGCGAAACAAATAGTCTTGAAATGTATTTAAAAGAAAATACATAATCATTATCATCATCATCTATATTTATATATAAAATCCTTGCGTTACTGACAGACCAAGCACAGTCTATTGGGCGCAGAAAGCTAAAATTAGGCATGTTAGTTCCCTGGTGACCGTAGAATAGTTTTAAGTGGTAGTCTTTGTTGCTCTTAGCTATAGTATTAAAAGCATAACTTGTATCTTTTACTAATATCTTAATATATAAACTCCTTGCGTTACTGACTGACTGACAGACACGCTACAGCCGAAAGCACTAAGAAGGCATTTCCCGAAATTCCCACGGGATCGGCCAAAACGGATAAATTAAAAAAAAATGCAGGCGTAGCTGCTGGCGTCCTCTAGTTATTATATAAACCTGATGAGTTTGGTTGTTTGTGTGGTAGAACGCGCTAATCTCAGGAACTACTGGTCTGATTTGAAAAATTATTTCAGTGTTAGATAGCCCATTTATCGAGGAAGGCTTTATAACATCACGCTATGAGCGACGGGAGTGGAGCAGTAAGCCTTAAATAACGCGGGTGTAACCGCGGGCATCCTCTAGTTTAAAATAGAAAAATTCAAATTATTTTAAAAAGAATTCCTCTGATTATAGAAGTACCTACTACTAAGTACTAGTATAGAATTATACTAGGTGATGCAGGCTACTACGTCCGCATATTTTACTTTAATTTAAGAATTTTTTACCGATCCCGATTTCGGGCAATTCCATCTTAGTGCACACCTAGGCCTCCGAGGACCATGCATGGAAAGTTTCAGCTTATGGGGTCGAATAGTTTTGGCTGTCCGTTCTATGTCAGTCAGTAACAGAAAAAGATTATATTATTATATAAAGATTATCTGGGTCATAATAAAGTTTTCATAAAGTCCTTATCACTGCTAGCTATACAGTCAGATTAAAAGATTTATTATTATTAATTTCCTTTATTGTTATGATTGGAATAGAATTCATAGATTGAATTATTATTACCTGATTGTACTAATATTGTCTGGTTAGCACAGTACTGACTATATCTAATATCATTGGTAATATTCAACTGTAATTGGTAATCTGATATCATCATTGTTTATTTGATTCAATCGACTAATTAGTTCAATAATCTTAATTATGTTTTAAGATAGTCAGTCGTTGCATCGTATTCAAAGGAACATGAAAATCTGACGGTATTTTAGGGCGGTCTAAAAATAGTCCAGCGGCGATGAAAATGTTAGTATAATTTCCGTGCCGTTTTTCTAGAAACTGCTCTTGTGTATGGTAATCAATTACAATATAGTGTTTGTAGTAAGACTTGGCTTGTAGATCGTTATAGGTCGGCAAAGTGAAGTAACGCTTGCACAGATCACCATTTGGATGGATGACCTCGTGTACCATTTACATCAGAGCGCTACCTTGCTTCAGAGAGCACGTAAATTACAATAGTAGTAGGAACAACTTAGACATTGATTCTAAATTAGGCAGAACCTGTACTGTGGTAACCAGGTAACTGAAATAAATACAGGCCTAAATATTATATTATAGTGGGTGGGAATCAAACTCGGACTAACAATTAGATCAAAAGACTAGTCAGTGTCTTATCTATAATAAAGTTTAATACATTTCTTTAAATAATATACCACTTAAATACACACGAAGGGGAAGACCTAGGCGGACGTTCTCTGACCAGATTGGAAATATCCTAAAAAACGGACAGGTCAGAAGTACCCCAAACCGAAGAGCATGCATGAGAAACTTGATGGAAGTGAATGAAGCAAGAGAGGTATGTCAGGATCATTGCAAATGGCGTTCCGTAGTCTCTGCCTATCCCTCCGGGAAACAGGCGTGACTCTATGTATATACATATGTTAAATCCACACCAGAGTGTGTGAACACGTCGCACAGAAGGTTAAACAAATAGGCAGTCGGGTCACATAAACATTTGCCCGCCGCGAAAGCTCTTAGCATAGGAGACACTCCGTGGTTCATTGCGTAACTTAAGTGTGCAAATAGTAGTAAACTAAATATATTAAAATTAAAAAAAAAACATGTTTTAAAATAGATTATAATAACTTTATTGCCGATAAGATATTCATATTATTCTGAGTTATTTTTTTATTATAGCAATACATATTTAAATATTATTATTTTAAAATAAATTTAATATAATTACTTACGTTTCCCATGAGGCTCTTCCAGTTTTGTAGCAATTAGTTTCTGGTTTCTGTTATACAACAATATGTGTAGTTTTTGGTAGGCTTTTAAATATACAACTCTTGCACTAGAAATTTGTTCTGTATTTTGAAGACTACAAAAACGAAAGCAACGGACACAAATTGACTCGGACTGGAAATAATACTTAGTGGATCAAAGTGATGTTCTACATTGGGATCGATACCACAACACTCGGCAGTTTTACACGGAAAGGCAAAGAATTTGCCAGGATTATATATATATATATATATATATATATATTTACATCCCCATGTTGATATTGCGTCCTACATGGCGGTTTTTACCGATGATGTTGCGTCCGACTGACTTGTTGCGTCCTGTATACGGACGCAAGATTGACCATCTCTCAAATTCAGTCAGGAGCCATCAAAAGATCAGTACAATGCATGGGTGAAATATTGGCAAGGACGTAGTTTTGTCACGAGAGTGAATTTCGGCGTATTTTTTAGTTCCGCAGTGAGCCGCGCGAATTTTAGAGGCCACTACTGAGAGATGTATATTAATGGCGTATATTCATTATTTTGGTTACATACATCATGCCGATAATATTGCTTCCGTAATTCTTATTCAGTATAATAAAAAGTTTTTATCGATTCTAATTAGCGATTTAATTGCGTCCAACAAAACGGCGCAAATACGGAGATGGCTAGCATGAGGGGGCGGAGTTAGCACGCGGGTTGCAACCTGTTAGAGGCCCGCAGCGTAATTTTGTTTACACCGTTTTGACTAGCCAGCCGGGGCGGATGCAAAAACACTTGTGGTGTGAAGTGGAAGTAAATTAACCAGCAACATGAAAAGAAGTGCCAGGTTACTTTCATTTGCAAGTAACTATTATCATAAAGTTCAATTAAAATTATTAATAGGTAATAGGTAAATGAGTATTTTTAAGTAAATAACTTATTAAGTAAATAACTTGTAATCAAATTGTAAGCTGAGAGTAAATATTATATTTGTTGAAAATATACCAAGATATGTAGAGTATGTTTTATTTACGTAACTCGTACTTCCTTCAATAAAACAATTTTTTGCTGAATTAGGTAAAGCTATCAACAAAAGCTTTACATATAATTTACAATAATAAACATAACTATCAAACGATGTAACAACATTCCTTCTTTAAGTAAAAGGGTGCAATATTTTACGGTTTTATTTAGCTTGACCAGTTTGTTTGTTTGGGTCAAATTTACAACAAAAATATGCCTAGTGTTCTTGATTGAATCGAGAAAAAATTTGTAATTTTATGATTATGGTCTTAATATTGTACTTAATAACTCAGGAAAAATAAAGCCAAGGAATTGTATCGGTAATACCATCAAGGTATTACCGATACAATTCCTTTCTTCTTGATGCTTCCTTAGTTGGGCCCCTTGATGGCCCTTGGTTACTTCCCTTGATGCCACCTTGGTTATAAGCCGCGCCACACAAGTTAGCGGATGTTAAATAAGCTACAAGCTGCGCAATATCCAATCAACGCGCAGCTTTATGTGAGGTTCAGTCAGGATTGGATATTGCGCAGCTTGTAGCTAACTTCACATTCACCAACTTGTGTGGCGCGGTCTATACGTCCCTTATTATTTTCTGGTTGCTTCCCTTGATGCCTCGCCCGATATCCACTGGTTGTCTTTATATATTTCTTTACTCGTCTAACCTGTTATGATGATCGTGGAGTGAGTGGGTCAGTTGTCGGTGACTAATTATTTTTCACCAAAGATGGCACACAACCGATTTTAATCGTGTACAAAATTCGAATAGTTCACTCGAGTTGATATATACTACTCAAAACAAAATAAGGGCCACTAGTTTATTTACATTTAGGTGCACTTTAGTAAACTGAAAGTGACTGATAAGTAGCATTATATTGATATTACGAACTCTTTGGTGTTTGATCTCTTTTATGCTGGTGTTCGTGTTCCTAATTTGAAAATTATTGGTCATCATTCCAAGAAAAAAAAATTAAATGTTATTCTGAAGTTTTTCTTCGATTGTCTTCTTAACTTGTCTCGGTTATTTTAGGAAAAAAGTTTAACTTTTCAATTTTAATTGATTCATTTATCATCCCGCGTTAATCATGCCACCATTACGAAGGCACATGGATACAATTACGGCAACCAGAGCCATTACTATGATTCAAGAAGGCCGTTCTCATCGTTACGTGGGTTTGCAGTTGGGATATTCTTGAAGAGCTGTTCAAAATGTATGGGATCGCTTCCAAGAGACCGGCAGTGCTGCCAGGAGACCCGGTTCAGGTAGAGTTCGTGTAACAACAGCGCACGAGGATCAGTACATCCAACTAAGTGCTCGTCGTGATCGTACAGTTATGGGCCGTAAGTTACAACACCGCCTACGGCTGACAACGGGTATACGTGTCAGTGATCAAACTATACGTAATCAATTGCACGAAGACCAGCAAATGTCAAGACGACGAGTTGTTCTAATTCCTCTGACCAGGGTTCAACGTGCAAACCGTTTAAGATTCTCGCGTCAGTATTTGAACTGGGGGTTTAATCAGTGGGCAAGGTGCTTTTTACAGACGAATGCAAAATAAAATTTTTCAATGATCATCGGCGTGTTAGGGTGTGGAGACCACGCGGCGAGCGGCTGAACGATACATCGAGGATGTCATCAGGCCTAAAGTGATCCCATTTCATTCACACAAGGCTTCTGGAGTGTTTTGCTAAGAGAAGAGGACATACTCGTTACTAAAAAGAAGAAACAAAAGTGACAAGAACAGTATTTTGTATTTTTTCGGTGATTTCTTTGTTCATGTTTTTCATTAAATATGGCCAATTTCATTATGGACTTAAAAAACAAATCCTGATCATTATTTTAAACAATTGTTAGCCTATAAAATTATAACCAATAACATTATTTTGTAGTTACATAAGGTAAACAATTGTCTTTATTGTTTTCATGGGACAGCAAAAAATCTTAGTGGCCCTTATTTTGTTTTGAGTACTAATATATATAGCTTTTTTTTGTTATTCTTAATTTTTCAAAAACAGCTCAGCTGATTTCGATAAAATTTGAAAGGGACCAACATTGAAGTATGACCTATGAAAAAAAGAACCATTGAAAACGGTTTCTTATTGGAGGAGTAATCCGCGAAATAAATATACAAAAAAACATACAGTCGAATTGATAACCTCCTTCTTCAAGTGGATTATAAATCAAATATATTTGACTTGCAATATAATTCTTAAACTACTAGTACGATTTAAATGAATGTACCTCGCCATACGATATTCTCTTAGTTAGGTATTAAACATTCAGACGTCTAGGTTATCCATAATTATGGGCTAAATTGCACCTGGAATCCGACAACCTAAGATCGGAGATAGTAACGGCCATTGGATCGTTAAAAACTAACAAAGCGCCAGGTCTGGATCAAATTAAGTGTTGAAGGCTCTGGGTGAAAAAGATGTTGACACACTGCACAACATCTGCAACCACGTATAGTGGAACGGCAAGTGGCCCAAGGCCCATAAAAAAGGTTCGACCAAAAAATGTGATAATTATCGCACACTCGCTTTAATTTGTCATGCAAGCAAAGTCCTGTTAGGCATCATAAACAACCGGGTCCGGTATTATCTTGACTGGCAGATCCCGCAAGAACAGGCCGGTTTTGTCAAGGGAAAAGACACGCGTGTACAAATATTAAACGTCAGGCAAATTGTGGAAAAATGCTACGAGTTCGACACACCTGTCATAATGTGCTTCGTCGACTATAGTAAGGCATTTGACTGTGTCAACTGGGACTGTCTATTTTTATTTATTTAGGTTTGCTAACAATTGTAACAGTAATACAAGCAAATATTATATACATCTTACGATCTAGAGTAACAGTTACATCCAATTATAAGCAAACATTTACAATAACAAACATAAGTAAGTATTACTAATAACAAGTTAAAAAAAGTACGGATTACAGTTCAGTTTTTTTCTATATAGTATACCTTTTCCTGATACAAAAATTTGCCAAGCATACAGAAATACATTTATAAGAAAGTATTACATTTTATAGTTTTGCGATACTTAGTAAGAGAATCAGCAAATATATCAACATCGTGATTGCAGAGGTTAAGTAGCTTGCACATGCGAGGGACAGGAGAGGTAGAGCCTGAAACAGTTTTTCTGGGTGGCGGATAAAGGAGACTGATGTATACTCTAGGATATTTGTGTGGCACTCTAAAATTTATTCTATGAAGGAGTTGTGTACCGTCAATTTTGTTGCGGACAAGTTTATATAAGAAAACCAGGTCTAAATATTTTCTTCTCTTTTCAAGTGTTTCCATTCTGTATTTTTTAAGTTTATCCTGATAAGAAACCATTCTTGGGAAACGCGGGGGCGACAAGTGCCACAGAAATATTTTTTGAATTCTTTCTAGCCTTAAAATATGAACAGCATAATGCGGTCGCCAAACTACACTACAGCATTCTAAATGACTTCTCACAAAACTATTGTATAACAAAAATGTTGTATGAGGCTTGCGAAAATCCTTTCCATTTCTTACAATAAAGCCCAGTGATCTAGATGCTTTCCTTATGATCATTTCCAAATGAGGTACAAAGGTTAACTTTTTGTCTAACAAAACGCCTAAATCTCTAACGCAATCACATTCATTTAATTCTACGCCGTTGATCGAGTATTTTGGTGTTATTTGGTCAATCTCACGAGTAAACTTCATAAACTGACATTTATTTGGATTCAATTGCATACCATTGTTATGACACCATATAGACAACGAATCCAGATCTTTCTGAAGAAGTAGGGCCTCATTAAATGACTCTACAGGCTTAAAGATTTTAAGGTCATATGCGAATAGCAGGGCAGGGGTGAAAGCAGTCCGGCAGGTCATTGATAAACATATTAAATAATAATGGCCCTTAGTGTGATCCTTGAGGCACTCCTGAAGTTATGGAGCGTGTGTATGATTTGAAGCCATTCAATACAACCTTGGAGTCACGATAGCTTAAGTATGATTTTATCCACTTGTAGATTGGTTCACCAAATCCGTACATACATAATTTTCCTATGGAGGGTCTTATCAGAACTGGGTGTACCTCATCACTTGATTGCACTTCTGCAATCTTTATATCACAAGAACCAAAGTGTGGTGAGGATTGACGATACAAAATCTAAACCATTCAGTTTTGAAAAAGGAGTTTGACATGGCTGCGTCCTTTCACCCATCCTATTCAATATAAACGGAGAATATATAGTGAGGCGCACTTGCGATAGCTGAGAGGGAGGCATCACCGTTGGTGGACGCAAACTCTGTAATTTGCGTTATGCAGACGACACTGCCTTGCTAGCGTCAGATGACGCCGAGATGATCACCTTACTGGATAGAATGGAGCGCATCAGCAGTGAACTAGGTCTCTCTATAAACAGGTCCAAAATGAAGATCATGGTCATAGATCGCACAAGCAAGCTTGAGCCCACTGGGTCACTCAATTTAGAGGCGGTTAACAGCTTTATATACCTGGGTTCAAGCATTAGTAATAATGGTTTTTGTGAATCTGAGGTGCGAAGAAGGATCGGGATGGCAAAAGGAGCCATGGCACTGCTGTCAAAGATATGTCAAGAATATCTCTCTGAAAACCAAGATCAATCTTGTATGCACTCTGGTGTTCTCCATATTCTTGTATGGCGCAGAGAAATGAACCCTGAAGAAAGATGACCGTGATCGCATTGATGCTTTCGAGATGTGGTGCTGGAGGAAGATGCTGGACATCCCCTGGACAGCACACCGCACCAACGTATCGATCATACAGGAGCTCAAGATCCAGACGAGGCTTTCCACCATCTGCCTGCGCAGAGTTCTAAAGTATTTCAGGCACATTGCGAGGAAAGACAGTGATAACTTGGAAAAGTTAATAATCACTGGCAAAGTGGAAGTAAAAAGACCGAGAGGCAGAAGCCCGATACGTTGGATCGACCAGATCCGCACGACTCTTAACGCCACGGTATCGTGTATTGTAGTGTCAAGAGTCGTGCGGATCGCTCTCCACTCAGCAGCAGATAGGCATAGATGGCAGGAAGTGGTCCGCAATAGACTGTTTCCACGAGGTGGCCACGACCCTCAGCATTGAGGAAACCGACGCGAGAAGAAGGTTATCCAATCTCGAGTAAATAGGTAGGCAGGTATCTTCTGCGTCAGTGTGCTACAACCTCGACAATATATTTGCTTAACATCAGGCAGTACGTAGTACATCGATATGGTTAGAACAAGAATGCCGACTCAATTACGATTGTAATAAGCTTTTTTTATCCTGGATAACGCTCGTATTTAATCAGGGTGCACGGCATTGAACCCAAAAAAGTCGAGCAAAAAAGCTCAGTCGTTAGTTTTACTTTTACCGAAGCCATTCAGGCCATTTTCAAGTCTCTGTAACTTCGTTCTGGATAAAGCTAGACATCTGAACATTTCATTATCAAGAGAAAATCTTTATAATAATAGTAGATTGTCTGACAAGGGAGCAAAATGGTATTTTTACGGCGAGGGCGCTACTTTGAACCACGAGCGAAGCGAAGGATTCTAACGTAGACTCCTGAGCGCAGCGAGGGGTTCAAAATACATTGCCCAAGGGAAAAATAATTTGCTCTCGCGTCATATACTGTAGAGTAAATGACGCGAGAGCAAATTATTTTTCTACCCTTTTCTATGAGAAAATAAATAAGAGACGATGTTATGTAATTAAGGAATATATTTAATAAAATTAGACGTGTGAATATAAGTTAAAAACAATTACAAATTTATATTTTCCTCTTTCACAACCCGACATAGAACTCATTATTTTTGCAAAATTCAATAAAGTATGTACCTACTGATTACGAGAACAGAGTCGTAATTCGCGCGCTGTTTTTTTGTTAGCGCGGGTCACGCCCGTGCAGCCAATACGTGCCAGCCAGTTATTTATACAATTTACGTTCGATTTCTATGAATGATATACGTTCCAAATTCAAATCACTTTTCCGCCCGCTAAAAAGTGCTTAACAGAAAAGAGCTATTTTGCTCCAACTAAAAGACGAACAAAGCGACACTTTTCGAATAGAAGGGATGAAAAATATATTACAGAGTTTCATCCAAATCGAACTAGTACTTTAAAATTATTGATTGTCACACTCACTCAAGGGTCTTCATAAAATTCTAAGGTATTTCTAGCAGACATAGGTACAAGCTTGTAATTTTGATGATCATTATCATTAAGCCTAAAAAAATAAAAAAAATCCTTAAACCTTTAGAAAAAATTCAAACAAATGTACCTTTTTAATTTTGGTCTAGTTTTCATATTTTAGAATCTACACAAATAAGTTTGTGAACCTTTGTAGTACGTGGATTAGGTGTTAATTACTCCACCAAGATAACTGTGGTTTAGAATTCGGAATTAAGTTTATGTCCCTACTAGATTCAAATATTTTTGGCTATCTAGAAGTACTCGTAGGATAGGATCAGGGTAGGGATCGGGCAAGCACCGGGAAGGGACCGGCGAGGAGCATGGGTGGAGGTGCATAAGTCGGGGCCCGGGGGGTGGGGTTTCACGGGTGGAGGGCATAGGTTGGGGTTCACAGGTGAGGACACGGGTGGGGGTTCACGGGTGAGGACAAGGGTGGGGGTTCACTGGTGAGGGCACGGGAGGGTTCACTGGTAAGGGCACGGGGGGGTTCACGGGTGGAGTACATAAGTGGGGATGCAGGTGCGAACTCATGGGTGGGAGTACGGGTAGGGGTTCACGGATGAGGACAACGGGTACGGTGAAGGGGTGAAGGGTACGGATGGAGGTTCATGGATGGGGGTCACGGTGGGGTGCAGTGTAGAATAACACCCCATGAAGAGAGATGTTTGATAAAGACCATCACTAGCAAAAAGAAGTGAGATTTCAACAAAAACATTACATGTAAAAAGAACAACAACTTGAGCAACAGTTCTTCAGTATATAGTTGTGAGATCAAATATGGCAACTAATGGTAGGTACCATTCGAAACGGTCATGACGGCTGGAACACGAGAGTGTACGGTATCAACAAATATATCAGTTTAGGAGGAACCAGCATTATCAACACAATATATGGACTATATACCGAAAAAATATTCGGTATCAATATAACCTCTAATGTAGTAGGAAGTCATTTAATTAATGGAATGCTTATATTAAATACAGGAAAATATACGGATCCGATATAAACTTTAATTTAGATGGATGTAGGATAATCTGTAATACACATAGAACATATTCAGAAATATACAGTGCGTCACATTATTTCCATCATGAACGGACGCCAGAAACCAGCGAGAATTATTTGAAATTGAATATCTTCATTTCGTGTTTAATCAAAATTTCTTGTTGATAATTGAATTCATATGACTAAAGTGTACCTATATTCGCACAAATAACAATTGAAATCTCATTGACAGTGATGGACGCCACAAGGTTCGACTTTGAAATGACGCAAGAAGTCTTCCGCGATTTATATATATATATATATATATATATATATATATATATAGTCTCTGAGTAGCAGACCTCTGACTAGCTATCATGTAAGCTACTGATTCACAACCTTCACAAGCTATTATCAAGCATATCATCCTAATATACCTTTAAATTAATAAGTAAATGTCATGTAGGTACAGACCTATATTCATTTCAAAGACTTCATTTTCGCTATAACAGAAAATAATTTAAAGCAATTTAAATGAGAATATTACTTCATCACACCGTGCTAACACAATTTTCTTTCTAGGAATACAAACTAATTAATCTGTATGCATGCCGTGGTTTCTTAAGTCCCCAATCTAATTTACATTTTCATTATAAACACACGAAATCTCTAGAACACCAGTTGTGTCGTTACAAGCATTATTCAAAAGTAGAAATCCTTCGTAAACCGCTGCATAATAAATGTTTAAGTATCCTTACTATGGGCTACAAGTAGTGCGGTCAGTAGCGAGTACAGTTATTTACTTAAGAAATTTGTATTGTAGCACCACCATGTATCCTTTTTGTAGAAGTTCGACGTAAGTCTCGCCTGATTTGTGGCACGATACTACATTCACAATTTTATTGTCAGTTAAATCCAGATAGGTCGACGTCCAGCAATGGACTGCTAAAAGCTGCAAGAAGAAGAATTGTGAGTCAATAGGACTGGTTAGACTTGTTTGTATACATACTACATCATCATCATCAGATAACAAACCCTTTGTTATCTGATGATGATGTAATATGTATTCAGTTAGACTGCACAGATTGAGTAGTTGTCGACGCTGACGCTTTACCACCATGCAATATATTATGCTATAATGATATAGCAGAGAGTGTAATGTATGCTAAAAGTGTAATTATTACATTTCTCTACAACTTACGCTGCTACATTCTACGCTGTTTTTTAACTAGACCATTCCTAGAAACAAACTTGCTAACATGCTAGCCGACTGCGGGTATTCAAGATGCTCCAGCTATGCTAGTTTAACTTGAAGTCTACGTTTCAGTGTTGTGCGTCGTAGGACAGAGCGCGACATTTTGTGCGCAATAGCCTTCCCGCTAACTTACATCTGCCAGTTTTATTTCACCTTTTCTATTACTTACTAAGTATTAAAACCTATGGATATCAATGAAGAAAATATAAGGAATATTTCTTTCTCTTCTGCTTTTTAATCTTAAAGAGAAATATATTTTTGAATTCACACGTTATCGTTTATTTCATCAACATCAACCACAAAGTGTTATCAAAACTAAAATGAGGTTATTACATTAATTTTCTTTAGGTTGATACCGGATGTCCTCTAAAACTTGAAGCAAGTATTTTGGAGCTACACGTGTAGTTTGTAGGGTCTCACTAGTTTTGGCCCTCTGCGGGGACTCATATGCGTAATAAGGTTGGGCTACCCTGTAATATACAAAGTCAAGATGACAGTATGAAATTAAATGTCACGACTTTATTATGAGATGGGAGCTGATGATCAAATATTTAAATAACTTTACGCTATAGGAGGAAAATGTTCTCTGATATTTATGACAAAACGTCCCTAAATAAATAAGTATTTACTTGAACCGTCCAACTTTGTTATTTTTGTCATCACTCGGATATAAACAGTCAAGAAAAATAAAGCGTCATTTACAAACAAGCCATGAATTTATTTTCTGTGTTCTTCAAGCTGATTGGAAGGTTATTTTAGATTGTAATAGATGTGGCTATATTGTTTTGTGTTGCAATGAAAATATACATAATATATTATGATATACCTAAATGTTTTTTGCTCGTATCCTTTAAGCCTCGTATTCATTAGGGGACATTTGTCCCGCGACCTTGTCGCCCGACACGGATTCTACGTGTTGAGCGACGTCGCGGGGGACATCGCCCGACATCGCAGGCGACATCTACGTGTCGGGGAACAAGTCGCTTGTCGACGGTCCGATAGCGTCGACCTTGCGCGACTTCGTGTCCCTCGACAGTTTCCGACGGCATTTGACTTGTGAGGACGTGTGTTGCTATTTGTTCCGCGACTACCCGCGATTATAGCACACTTCGTTGGTCCACACTACCAACAAAACTGTGTTAACACTTAAGCGACATCTCGATCACAATGCCGGTATGTGGACGAGCGAAATGTCGGTCGACATTGTCGCGGGACAGTCGCACGTAAATGTCCTGCGACTGTTCGCGATAAGTCGAGCGACTTTGTCCCCTAGTGAATACATGGCTTTAGATGCATGAACGAGAAAAAGTTTATGTATATTCATGGTGTTCTATGACTGAATGTCTGTAATATCACCCATGATGTATACACTCAGCTTCTAAAGAACATTTATGTTTCACTTAGAGCTTTGACCGTCGTGGTGATAGAAAATGGATAGCTTTTACCTACGACACTGCCGATAATATCATAATATCCCAAAGAAATCTATAACAAACTCTTCTTTCTTATATTAATGAAGGAAAAGCTCGATACTATTAATGCCAAACAAAAAGCTATTGTTTACTTTGTTCGGTTTGATCTATAGGGGAACCAATTCAAATCACCCCATTAATTCTCAGAACCAAGTCGTTATGATGATAAGTTACATGACCTAAACGGAAAAGTTGTGAAAGATGGACATCGATCTCATTGTATCGTCCTAATATTTGCTTTTTTATCACTTTCTGTATTTTTAATCGTTGATAATAAATCAAATATCTAGGAAGATTCTTCAACAGAAGACCATCAAGGTCTTCCCACTCTAATTATTTCTCAAAATGCATGTGAAGTATTTCCAGAAGAGACAACCCTCAGACATGCATTTTTCCTCCTGATGTTTTCCGTCGGTCTTTAGCAAGTGATACTTAAAACTTAAAATGTACTTAACTTTATAAAATGTTAGTGTTGTGCTATGCGTTTAAATGCAAGACTCACTGCATAGAAGTTTATTTGTCTGACGACGCGGTAATCGTAGCCTGTGTAAAAAAGATATTAAAATTAATTTAATAATAAAGTATTTTTTTATTGAAATAAAAATCTGGTACATTTTAGAAAAACCCACCAAAGTGCATAACAGTTGGTTGGCGGGATTAGAGCTCGAATATTTTACCATATTATAAGAAATTATGTAATCGGTTTTACACTCTCTGTTGACACAGTGACTTTAAAGGCAATATAAAATATCTAACAATAATATCAGATAAGATGAAACATAAATAATAAAGTACTTACAATAATATTCACAAGTACATTTTTCAGTTATTTTTGTTTGTGTTCTCACTTTATTAATATTTGTTCTCACCCAGTTATGTTTGCTAAACAAGATAGGGGGGTTTGCTAGTTCTTTTTCTATAATAGTTTCTTACTGAGGGTATTACAAACTTTAGTACCTTATTATAAAATATAGATTATATATACTTCGAATTCCTGGCCCGATTTGCGTTAAAGTTACACACAGACTGAAGCAACTATCAATAATGTAAATGGTTGTTTCGAGTCTGGGTTTTCATTGTGTTTTGATTCTATGTTTGCAAAGCCCTCGCGACACAGCATTATACTAGTACGGGACATTACTTCTAAAACAAGTGATGTTTTTTTTTGGAACATCCCCAAAATATGTCGTTTTAAATATTGTCTCGAAGTATTATAAGCTTTTAATGGAATGCTTTAATCATGGCAGGAGGTTTATACCACGTGTTACTCTGTGCGGATAGCGGTAGCGACGACATTTTCCCGTTAGGTGGTTAGTATCGTTCTTCGATAGATATTTTAAGAATTTGCAAACGGGGCCCGTAAATAATGCCTCTATAGTTTATTTTCGTTCGATTATTTATTTACCAAAAACGTAATATGATAATAGAAATAAAGTAAGCCGTAGTTATATTGATATCAATAACGTTTATTGGTTATCAAACAATATCTTATCATTTACAGCTAGCTATAAATAACTAATAAGAAACGCTGAGGGATTTAAGATATAGCTTTATATCTTATTTGGAGAGTATTATCTCGATTTATTTTGTGTATTTTTTATATTAGAACAAATATTTTCATGTTATATTCTATTAATAACGTAACTTGAAATAAAGGTGAAATAATAAATTTGTAGTTGGTAAGTAAGCAGACACAAACACAACCTCTTAATCCCTAACTCTTACTCGACAAATGTTTGAACTAAGCAAACTATTGATTGATACAAAGCTTTGAGTAAAGTTGTAAACAATGGACTCTGTACATAAAAATAACGGTATGATTAAGCGAGCTTTCCTACTCGGGACATAAAAAATATCTTTACTCATTCTCATATGCCTGTAAAATAGTTGAGATTGAAAGAACTTTTTGATGATCCGCTCTTCAGTTCTCACTGCTGCCGACGTAGAGACATAAGACTTTAAACTATTGAGCTATTTAACCAGTTTTTTTATATTTTACTACAGCTAGAATAGTCAGTGTAATCGTAGTAACATCTTGTACTAACCGAGCATTCCTCATAATCTGACAAGCGAAATTAAACTCAGTATTCAACTATCTTAAGATCTTGTCGCATGTTTTTATTTCAATCTGTTTATTTGAATTCCAGATTTAATGGAGTATTTCGACTTGATACTTGAAATTGCTGCTTGAAATTATTTGTTTGTATTTTAATCCTGTAACTAAGATAAAGGCGCAGAGTATTCGAGCGTGTAAGGACAAGCTATGTTTTTTTCTTCACTAGGATCTCTTGGGACAACACACACACAACGTACATTCGAGGCCTTATCCCTAAAGCCAACGTATCAAATTAATCATCCCTTCTAGTTGCAAAATATCTACCGGTACCGATGACGGTTAGTCACCTTATAGTGCTGATAAACTCAGGTTTATCAGCACTATTAGGTTCGACATTAGAAAAATGCTCGCTGTTCTGTTACAAGTAAATGCTCAGGCATTTACTTGTAACAGAACAGCGAGCATTTTTGTTAAGTCGAACTGAACAACGAACAGAGCCGAACATTGCTACGATCTTTCTAGCAAACACTCTAATCAGTAAAAAGGTCAAAGCAAATGTACTGCCAATTCACTAGTATGCTCGCCAGACATATCGTAAGAATGCTCGCCGAAACACACTCATTTGTTTTTAAGTTTTGTAACATTCGCAAGAATGCTCATTACAGGTGAAGGCTCAAATGTATGCATTATTACATGCGAATTCCAGTACGTTCCATAGTAGCCATATTCACGTCTACTGTTAAACTTGGTTCAGTACATCAGCGTCACCGCGTTTGAATCGACAAAAACTGCATTGTCCGGGAGTATCGACCGTCAATATCTGGTCGCTCCATAGTGTTAACGATTCAGCGATACAGTTCTAAGGGCTGTGACATACACAACTCAGGCGAGGTAGGATTGCTGTTGGAATAATCAAGTGCATTAGCACTTGATTATTCCAACAGCTAAGGTATAAGCTTATTTTTAGCTCTTATGTGCCCTTTGTTGACCGTTGTTAATGTAGTTAAGGTTCAGTTTTGATTGTCGGGCTTCTGAATAAAATACACACGTCTTTACTGTATTGCGATTTTATTTGTACTGGTTAGGTGAACGTTAATTTTAATCGTTTATAGGGAACGAATGAACCGAACATACCGCCCACCAAAAGGGATTTTAAATACCTTTTACATGTGTTAAAGAAATGAACAATTATACAATCCAAGAGCATGCAATTCAGAATTCAAGATAAATTCAACTAATCGTGTTGGCTTTAACTCACTGATATAATACATAATTATGTACTTTGAAATCGACTACAACATTAGTTTTATTTGCAAAAACAAATTGAGAGCCTGATTGTAATTATAAAGCTAAGGTATAACAGCGAATATCTATATTAATATGAATTAATTAACAATTAATTTGAATGTGACAGTCAATTAATTATTATGAATTAACTGTTATCAATTGGTAGAAGGCAAAGCTTTGAGATACATCTTTTAACTGTTTTAGAGGCGCTCTTCACGCTATAAACCCTAGTGATGCCATCGGGTCCAGGATGTTTGTCCACAATGCGTCCCAGAGGCCACTTCCCAGGTGGTAAGGCTTCAGTTTTGATAAGAACAATTTGGCCAATCTCAAATTCTTCTTGCCTCTTTAACCATTTTGGTCTTTGTTGAAGTCTGGAAAGGTACTCAGTTTGCCAGCGATGCCAAAAGTTTGAAAACAATTTTTGACAGTATTGCCATCGTGATAAGCTTGATATAGAAGTATCATTCAGACTTGGTGATGGTATTGTAACTGGAGCTTCTCCAATAAGAAAATGCCCAGGCGTTAGGACATTGACATTTTCTAAGTCTGAGTCATCTAATGGGTACAGAGGGCGTGAATTCAGGCACGCTTCAACTTGACAGAGCAATGTACTCATTTCTTCAAATGTCAAGTTTGTATTCATGATCCGTTTGAGGTGATACTTCATAGACTTCACCCCTGCTTCCCATAGACCTCCAAAATTAGGGCTGTATGCAGGAATGAAATGCCATTGCGTGCCGTCGGACACCAGTAGATTGCATACATCTGCGAACTCAAGGTGTGCTTCTTTAAAAGCTTCTGCGAGCGCTTTGTTGGCTCCGACGAAAGGCTCCTATGAAAGCTTCTGCCGTCAGATCTCCCACCAGCTCAAGATGAATAGCCTTTGTCGACATGCATATGAATATGGCGATGTAGGATTTATTCGTCTTCGCACCTCTGCCTTTAGACATCAAGACATCATAAGGACCTGCAAAGTCTACGCCACTGTGAAGAAATGGTCGGGCTGGTGTTACTCGCACCTTTGGCAACTCTCCCATCAATTGTGTGCGAGATCTTGCATTTAACTTCGCACAAACTAAGCATTTGCGTATATATGCTTTTATTACACATTTGGCTTTCAGAATCCAGTATCTTGACCTCAGGTAGTTTAACATTAGTTGTACTCCTCCGTGCAGAGTTTGTTTATGAGCGTTAGCAACCAATAGTGAGGTAAGTGAGTTCTTATTATCTAATACTATAGGGTGCATATATTCATGTCCTAAATAAGCGTTATTCAATCTGCCGCCCACCCTGAGTATCATTTTAGCGTCGAAGTATGGATTAAGTGCCTTCAGACGACTTTTATTTTTAATCTTATTCCTTTCCAGTAAATCTCTAATTTCTTCGTGAAATATAATATTTTGTGTGATCCTTATACAGGTCTGCAAGGAATCTTCCAGCTCGTCAGCGGTGATTGGCGAGTCAATATCCTGGTCACATTTTTTCTTGAATCATAGAAATCTCTTAGCATAGATAATACTTCTCAATAGTTCAGGTAAGTTATCAAAATTTTCAAATTTGTTATATAGTGACTCTGTCTTTTCTGTTTCAGTTATCCAGTAAGTATTAATGGTTTTCCTTTTCTCTAGCTCTATATTTTCATCGACTATTGTGCTCATGTGTATTTCTTTCTGTTTCAGATGTTCGGGACCGTGCCACCAAAGCATGTAATTTCTCCATGATGCCACTTGTTTCCGATATTATCAAGTATAGTGATCACTCGATTTCTAACAAACGTTTGCCATCTGTTGGGATCTCCATTAAGCCATGATAGCACTATAGTTGAATCAGTCCAACAGAATATTTGACTCTTTGGGATGCGCATTGCTTCACTGATATGTTTCAACAATTTCGACAGTAGAACGGCTCCGCATAGTTCCAGTTGCGGAAGAGATAATGCTTTAACGGGAGCTACCTTTGTTCTTGCAGCGATAATGGCAGTCTGATAATTACCGCTGACTCCTCGGACTCTCAGGTAAGCGACTGCTGCATAGGCCTTCGTTGATGCATCGCAATACCCATGAATGGTAGCATCTGTTAGGGTTTCTTTGGTAGCGTGTAGCCACCTACATAACTTTATGTGCTTTATGTCTTCAAAACTGTTTCTTATATTCGTCCATTCAGTTTTTGTTTCAGGTGAAATTTCTTCATCCCATCGAACCTTTTGAAGCCATAGCTTTTGGATCATGATCTTTGCCAGCAGCAGTGCAGGAGCGAGCCAACCAAGAGGATCAAAGAGTCGTTGAACTTCTGCTAATATTCTTCTTTTTGTGATAATTTCAGATGCGGGTGGTAACTTAACATTGTATTTCAGTACATCTTCTCCCATGTTCCAAGATAAGCCCAGTGTCTTTATTAAACCGTCCAACTTGATATCAATATTAACGTGAGAGCTGAGCTCCGATGGATGAAATTCCTTAAGAAAATCGGAGCTGTTGGATGCCCATTTTTGCAGAATAAATCCTCCTTTCCCAAGAATCTCTTTTACATCTTTAGCAACCTTAATTGCCTTTGGAATCGTGTCCTGGGACGACATCAAATCGTCCATATAAAAATCGTGTCTAATAGTGTATGTCGCTTCAGGATAGCTGTCGCCTTCATCAATTGCAACTTGGTGTAAGGTCTTGACTGCAAGGTAAGGTGCACATGCCGTGCCGAACGTGACGCGTAGAAGCCGGTATTCTTTGATGGGCTCATCTGGACTATTACGCCAAACAATTCTCTGGTAATCTGTGTCTTCCTTTGAAACCAGTATTTGTCTATACATCTTTTGTATATCGGCAACAAACGCAATCTTCTTCAGGCGCTAACGCATGACAAGTGACCTCATGTCATGTTGAAGTTGTGGTCCAACTAGTAGCTCATCATTGAGTGATATGTTATTACTACCCTTGTGAGATGCATTGAATACTGGTCTGAACTTTGTAGTCTCACTTTCTTCTTTAACCACTGCGTGGTGTGGTAAATATACTGCTGGTTTATTCAATTCATCTCTTGGAACTTCCTCCATGTGATTCATCTCACTGTATTCATTAATTGCTTTTGTATATTCCTTTTTCAGATCTTCATTATTTGTGAAACGTTTCTCTAAGTGTAGTAATCTTCTTATAGCTCCTTCCTTTGTATTACCATGCATTGATTGCGGTTCTTTGATTTTAAATGGTAGTTTGACTATGTAGCGTCCGTTTTCATTTCGTGTATATGTGTTTTTGTATATTTTCTCGCATTCTTCTTCTTCTTTGGTGAGCTTGTCTTTTGTGTCGATTTCAACTTCCCACATAGATTTTAATATATTATCCAGATCTAACGTGTGATGCATTACAAGTATATGGTTCTCTGAAGCTTGTGCTTGTATCTTTCCAAATAAGATCCATCCCAAGCTTGTATTTTGGGCACATGGAGAGCCAGGTGGACCTTTGATTATATCAGCCTTCAGGATTTGAGCACAAACTTCTACTCCTAACAGCATGTCTACTCGCCCCGGTGAATGGAAACTCGGATCTGCCAAGGTGAGTTCTTGTAAGTGCGGCCAGAAGTGCAGCGTACCAGTAATTGTTCTGGATGGTAAGTAGGATGTTAATCGTGTTGGTATTACATAAGCAGAAACATCAAGCTTGAAGTCATCATCACATCTTGAATGAAGCTTGATATATACCATATGACGGACTTTAGTTTGTGTTGTTCCAACGCCAGTGACTGTACCCTTCACAGATGTCCTTTTGACCTTTAACAGTTGTGCAGCTCGTTCAGTCAAGAAATTTGCTTGCGAACCTTGGTCGACTAGGGCACGCAATATTGTGCTATGTCCCTGATCATCTGTCACTCGAACCAATGCTGTGGCGAGCAAAGCTGTTGACTTCTCTGACACAAAGTGCGTAGATATGGCTACCTCAGGTTCATTGGTATGTTCCGCCTTTTGTTGTTGTTGTTCTTCTTCAACTTGACTGTGGTGAGTTTTCAAATTGTCTGATTGACAGCCGCTGGATTGGTGTAACAACGTGTGATGGCGGCGGTTGCATCTTCTGCAGGACATTCGATTGCGACATTTCATGACAGAGTGTCCTGACATCAGACAATTGAAGCATAAATTGTTTTTCTTAATAAAATCACTGCGTTCGCTTGGTTGTAAATTACAGAATTCCTTGCAATGACACAAGGTGTGGTCAGCGTTACACATACGGCATGCTTTGTTTGGCGATGGAACTGCCTTCTCTTCTATTGATGTGGTATGGAATGTCTTTGTTTTCATAACCGTCTGCTCCTTCTTAACTGCAGGCTGCACCATCTCAAGTGTACGGTACTTAGTCTCAAGGAACATCCTTAATTCATCCCAAGTAGGTAGCTCAGCAGCTTTTTCCTTGTAAGATTCCTCTTCCCAGGCCGTGTGCGTGTCTACATCGAGCTTCTGTACAACTAAATAAATAATCAGCTGATCCCAGGTAGGTAATTCTTGATTTTTCAGACTATTTAAACACTGAGAGGTCGTATCCAACAAGTTTTTGATTTTTTGTAGCTGATGGCGTGCTAACTTTCTTCTGGGTAAATAATTTCTGCAGTACGGAGTTGACTATCATTCGTTTATTTCCATATCGTTGTGCAAGTATGTTCCAAGCCTGATCATAATTATTGTCGGTGACGTTAACGTATTTCAACAATGCTTTAGGTTCACCGACAAGGCTCAACTTCAAGTAGTGTAACTTCTGAACATTACATAAAGACGTGTTGTTATGTACCAGCGAGGTGAACATATCTCGAAACGTAGGCCACTCGTCGTAACACCCGGTAAAGGTTGGGAGTTCAATACGCGGTAACTTGACACGTGGCTGCGACGATGTTAATTCCTTGGTTTGAATGTTTGTTGTTTTTGAAGATATCGACTCCAACATGTCTTTCAAATCGCCTTGTAAACATGAATATAAATCTTCGACAAGAAAATAATCTTCATTTGCGAAATAAGAAACATCATAACGTTTACATTTAGGCGTGCAGTTCACTAATTCTTGATGTGTTGTATTGAACATTCGCCAGTAGTCTTCTAAACATTGTAACTTTGCTTCTATATAACCTTTTGTCAACCTTTGCTTCGATTCCGTCGCACTCTTGCGCACGGAGTTAGACGACTTACGTAAGGTTGTCGATTTAAGTGGGTCAACGGCGCGTAGTAACATCAACACGCGCCGAGGTGCATGCGTCAATACATCGGTCGCAAGCTTCGCATCAGCAGTTCTGTCGCCGTGGAATATTGTGACTGCTGAGTGCGCTACACAAGCGCCCCGCAGCCCTGCCCCCGACCCGGCGACTCCTCCATGTATCGCCGCGCGACCTAGATCATTAAACGCTCAGCAGGAAACTGCGAGCACCCCTGTAGCTACGAAGTCCAAACCGGAAAAGGCGACAAACCAGTCTGACGTAGCAGATGATGGTTTTGTGACGGTGCAGAGGAGAAAGCGACGTCAGAAGACCGTCAAGAACAGCTGCGGCACGGCTCCTGTGGAGCCTGGTGCAACCCTGCGCGCTGCCGCGCCGAACACACCCGTGTACATAATTCTCGCCTGCACTACACCACTAAGGCGGAGGACATTGCGGAGTACGTGCGCTAAAAGTTGAACTACATGCCGAGAGTACAGCTGCTGGAGTCACGGCGCAACGTCAACTTCAAGGCGTTTGTGGTGCGGATCCCGACGTGCTTTCTGCCTCTTGTTATGAAGGAGGACTTTTAGCCGAAAGGTGTGGTGTTCCGTCGCTTCCGCGGACAAGTGCCACAAGAACGCACAGCAATAACGTGGCCGTAAGCGAAGCATTATTAACATAGTATATAAGTATAATATTTACTAACAAAAATTGTATATTGTATGTATGTTAGTATGTAAGGTATCTTAATAAAAAAATATCTATGTCAACCCATTGTCAAGTACCCATAATACAAGCTCTGCTTAGTTTGGGACTAGATCACTAGAGCTCTGGCAACTGTAACCGCCAGACGTCAATAATTTTTAGTTCCGTAATTAAAAAAGTTTTAATATAATTTTAATTGATTATTTATCATATAAGTTAGTATATATTGATAAAATAGTGACAAGAAGTTATTGTTAAAATTGTGTTTGTAAAAAGTATAATATCTACACGGCCAAAGTTCGAGCGAACAGAACGGAGACTTGGTGTCAACGGACGGATTTGAATTTACATCTGCTACGACTTAAACCCGGGGAGTATAATACTTATTAAAACTTACTCAACACTCCACAACACCGAATTACTCGGCTCAACCCCGTGTGAGCTACGTCCAACACACATCTGGCTCAGTTCTGTCTCCTTTTGCTTGACTATATGTGGAAGCAAAATCGAGGACTAAACAACAGCCCCAGACAAACACAATCTACAGATACACTTCACAATTACTACACTGTTTATTCTTGTCTGTAATTCAAATATTTGTGTACTTTTCTGTATTAGCTATTATTGGTTTAAACCTGTAACTTGTATACCTACTTACATTTTATTAATAAGTTGATCAAGTTCATCAGCTGAGATATTTCAATAGAAACCTTGTAAAAGTATTAGATAATTACTCTAAAGTATTCAAATTACCTAAATTGTTCTCAATTTCTTAGTTTCTACAATTAATTAATTTAATATATTTTTTATTCATATACCCCCCTTTTCTTTTGTAACTTTTCTTATTTATTCTGTCTATACAATAATACTCAAGCCCCATCACATCTCTTCTCTTCTTTGACTTTGCTCAGCTGTTTTCTTATGTTTTAGGTAATTTGTAATCCTTGGCAATGTCTACCCATATGATGACTCGGAAGGCAACGGCCAAGGAGGTGGAAAATAAATTAAGAATAACTCTGCTCGAGTTAAAGAAATACAAGGACGACAACAGTCAATTATTAAGGGAACGCATTGACTGTGAAGAAGAAATTAAAATTGTAAATGACCGTATATCTGAGCTGAAGACACAACTCACGGAGCTGCATATAGAGCATATGGATGTCTTGGATCAATGGGACAGACTACGAGAAGAAGTAAGGTGTTTCAGCAGCTGCGACGAAATTTACTCCAGACAACTTAGCCGCAATGCGGAGTTAGAAGCAAGTCTCAATGAGGCTTATGGCAGAATTTCAACTCTAGAAGACACAATTGCGGCCTTTAACAGTACTGCTACTCACAACTTATTCTCTGAGCTCCTGGGTGACAAAATTAATGTGCTAAAAGCTCTTAAATGTAACTGTTTCAAAAAATGCCTTAGTAAGAATAAATTTAGAAAATTGTTTAAGTTAAATAAATTAATTAAGAAACTTAGATCTGGTCCTAAGTGGTCTACCAAATTGAGTCAGTATGCACAAGATAACTGTAAATTAAATAAAGAGTGTGAGTCTCTTTTATTAAAGCTTGAGGAAACAAATGAAGAATTAGTTTCTGGTAGGTTGTTATATGAACAACACACAAGTGAGTTGCAAGCACAAATATCAAATCTACAAGCTCAACTCACTAGAACTATAATGGAACACCAGAATGAGACTCATGAATACATCTTAAAATATGAAGAAATTTCAAGAGTTGGTCGAGAAAATTTAAAACAACTTATCTCATTATCCAACTCTAATAATTACTGTTCCAGTTGTACAACTAAGTGTGCGACTACACCTGCTGAATCAATAGAATTGAATGTACATGGATGTCAGTATAATACACAAAACAAACTGCATCCAGTAAAGACTGACAGTAAGAATGTAATAATTTTTTCAGACCAACTGGGGGTGGGTTTAGGGAGCTTAATTGATCATTACACTGAGCAACCAGTACAGAACTTTTGTTCACCTGGAGCTCAGTCTTGTACCCTAGTTGATAAGATTAAGAATGCCGACTTGAATGCACAAACTACTGTCATCATATTGTATGGTGACAGCTCATTAGTCTCCAAAAACAGTCTCATAGAATTAACAGACTTAATGATAGATGTTAGCACAAAAATAGGATGTAGCTTTATTATTTGTGCATTGCCTTATTCATAATTATGCTCTCACAGATGACCAAAACAGGCAGATAGGCAAATTAAATCTATTATTGTACAATAGGACATGTCATAGTGACAGGATTTTATTTTTTGACACTAATATTTTTATTAGTAATTTCTTTTTAACAAAAGATACTATGTATCTTTCTTATGTACATAGGCGACAACTTGCTAAATTATTAGCATTTAATTTATATACTGACAGGAGTACTACGAGAGTACTTAAGAATTTGGTAGATAATAGTTATACCAATAGTAGTATTGACACATCTATTAGTTTAAATTATTAGATGAGACAACAGATAGGCTTTCATGTGTTTTAAACTTAGTTCATCAAAACCTACAAGGCCTATCTGGCAAAGAATTAGAAATAGATTTATTTTTAAATAAACATAAGATTGATATCTTATGTATTACAGAACATTGGTTGCGAGGTGACCAATTAATATTTAACAATCAACATTACTCAGTTATAAGTGCATTCGTAAGAAAGAAGGCTATTCGTGGTGGCTCTCTAATATATGTATGTAATAGTTTGAAATGTAAAGAACGTAAGGATATAGCTAAACTTTCTATCGAGCGCACTGCTGAGATTTCTTGTGTTGAGCTTGAACAACATATTATAGTGTGTGTGTATCGACCACCTCAAAGCGACTTTACTCAGTTTGAAAGCATTATTGAGGATGTCTTTAAACACATAATTTCTAGTAGGAAGTCTATAATCGTATGCGGCGATTTTAATGTCAATATGTTAGAAAAATCACCAATTTGTACTAGGTTAGTTAGCTTATTTAGGTCATTTAATTTAAATGTTTTGTTCTCTGAACCAACTAGAATAACATCACATTCGTCTACATGCTTAGATAATGTTTTTTGCAATTGTCTTTATTTAAGTAAGGCTGTTTTAACTGACTTGACATCGGATCACTGCGGGCAAAAGGTTGTAATTCCAACTAATACAACCCCTAAAGTACAAGAAATTACATGTAGGCCAATGACCTCTGCTCGCCTAAAACACTTTAGTAATGATGTTGCTACCAAGATCGCCAGTATTGACTTAACCATTGATGATCCTGATGAATTATATAAATGCTTATTTAAAATTGTTAATGATGAGTACAATAAAATTTTTAAACTGAAGAAGCATTAAAGTAAATTTTTGTGATTGGGCAACAGTAGGTATATACAAAAGTAGAGCTAGGTTGTATGATCTATATGGTATGAAGAAATACAATTTTAATCCTGAATTTATTCAATATGTTAGAAATTATTCAAAGGTTTTTAAGAGGACATGTGCTTTAGCCAAATCCTTATATTTAAGCAATAAAATCAAAGAATCCAAGAACAAAATTAAAACTACTTGGAGCATTATTAACAATGAGACTGGTCGAGCTAAATTGGTAGATAACAATTATGAATTAAAATTTAATGGTGAAATTATTACTAGGAAAACTGATGTTGCTCAGACATTTAACAATTTCTTCATAAACATACCAGTGAACACAACCAGCTGTCTAGATTCATGTCCAAACAAAGCAGAAATGTTGGTTAGGGGCAATGTGAATGAGTGTGATGTGCTTTTTAATTTTAAATATATTGACACCAATGACATACTGAAGGTATTCAAGACGCTTAATAATAAAAAATCTGTTGACTTATGGGGCATTTCTGTTAAACTTGTGCGACAAATTATTTCTAGCTTAGCTCCATATTTAGCTGCAATATTCAACAGATGCGTAGATACAGGAGTATTTCCTGATCTAATGAAACACAGTAAAGTAATACCATTATTCAAAAAGGGATCAAAGAGCGACCCTAGTAATTTTCGGCCAATTTCTATCTTGCCTGCTATTAGTAAAATTTTTGAAAAGATTATTTTGCATCAACTAGAGAGCCACTTTCACACAAATAATTTATTTCACAGTGAACAGTATGGCTTTACTCTCTACTCAACTCAACTCGAGCGGTATCGATTGGAATCTATTGGAAAATTGTAACAATAACTCCAAACTGACCAACAACGAAATCTTAATAGACTTCACTTGTGTTAATAAGTTAAGCCAGTTTAATTGTGTAAAAAATGCCGCTGGTCGCGTACTTGATCTGGTTTTGTCTACCAATCCGCTATGCAATGTAAGCCAAAATTTGTTTCCATTAAGTAATGTTGATCAATACCACCCGCCGCTAGACATTGTTATTTCCCTTGACAAGGAGGCTAGGCTTCCCTATAATACGGCCAATGCAAGACCGAATTTCTATAAGGCGGATTATGAGCCCGTTCGTAACTTCCTTAAAGATATAAATTGGGATGAATTGTTCGGGTTACAGAGTGGAGTGAATGAGATGCTAGGGATCTTCTACGACATTCTTAATACCGCCATAAAACAATTTATACCTATACGTGAACCAAAAAAGCAAAAATTGCCTCCGTGGTTTAGCCGTCAATTAATTAAAATGTTAAATAGAAAAAATAAAATAAGAGTACGCTATAAAAAATACAAAAACCCGTTAGATGCGATAGAACTGAAACTGATTAGCAAACGTTGTGAGAACCTAGCTATAACTTGTTATAAAAGTCATATAAATAACATAGAGGATAATTTGAAGAAGAACCCCAAATTATTTTGGAGTTATGTGAAAACCAAACGAGGTGGATCCAGTGCATATCCCTTGACGATGACGGATGGATTAGTCACGGTTACAGATGGATCGGAAATATGTGAGTTATTTGCTAACTATTTTTCTTCCGTATACGATGATTCTCTTGATGAAAATGTACCAAATTCTGAGCTGCTTCAACATTTAGATAATTATAGCCTTAATTTAACATGTCCATATATCAGTCACGAAGCTCTGCTCAAAAAATTAAAAAGCATCGACGTTAAAAAAGGCGCTGGACCTGATGAAATTCCTCCTGTTTTTATTGCAGCATGCTCGTCTGAATTGGTTCTGCCACTTTATATCATTTATAATAAGTCTTTATCCACCGGTACATTTCCCTCAAAGTGGAAAATAGCAAAGGTGGTTCCGGTACATAAATCAGATAAAAGTGACGTCATAACCAATTACAGGCCCATCTCAATTTTATCCTCGTTTGCCAAAATCTTCGAATCTCTAGTCTGTTCCGTAGTTCAAGACCATTTAAAACTCTACTTAAGTGACCACCAGCATGGATTCGTAAGGTCTCGATCTACATGCACTAATTTAGTACTTTTTACCGAATTTTTAATAAAGTCCATCGATGCAGGTCACCGAGCTGACGTCATTTACACAGACTTCAGCAAGGCCTTCGACAAAGTGCCTCATAAAAGCCTAATTTCTAAACTTCGCGCATACGGAATTTGCGGGTCCTTCTTGGAGTGGCTAAGCTCTTATTTGATTAATAGGGCTTTCTTTGTTGTGGTCAATGGTTACCAATCATCTACGAAAAGTATTGTCTCTGGTGTCCCGCAGGGCTCAAATCTTGGACCTGTTTTGTTTAATTATTACATAAATGATGTTTCTAGTTGTTTTCAATCTTCGGAGGTGTATATGTATGCAGATGATCTGAAGTTTGTTAGAGTTATTAAATCCGAGGAAGATAAAAAATGTTTGCAAGGTGACATTGATCGCATTGTCCAATGGTGTAATAGTAACAATATGCATCTTAACTCAAAAAAGTGTTTCCATCTAACATTTTCGAGACAACACAATTTAATTCACGCTGAGTATTTTATCAACAAAGACAAAATTACTGAAGTTGACACCATTCGCGATCTTGGTATAATATATGACAAAAAATTAACTTTTGCTCCACATTTAGACAACATTATTAAAAGAGCTTCTAAGCTACTAGGCTTTGTCATAAGGACCTGTAAACAGTTTCGTTGCAGCAAAACAAAGATACTGCTTTATAATAGTCTCGTTCGTAGTGTGTTAGAATATAACAGTGTAGTGTGGCGGCCTCATTATTCCACACATTCATTGCGTATTGAACGTGTTCAAAAGCGTTTTGCCTGGCATCTTGCGTATTCCTGTGGTACAGTTAAAAAACTAGCATCGTATAAAACTAGACTGAAGCACTTCCAATTAAGTTCCATTACCAAGCGCTTACACCTCAATGACGCAATGTTTGCTTATAAAATATTTTCCCATAAAATTGACTGTCCCCCTTTGCTGGCCCTTTTTAACTTTCGTGTCCCGTACAGGGTCCCTCGCAGCTCTATCACACCACTATATCCACCTCGTAGGAGAACTGTGTTAGGCGCCAATTCTCCCTGCGCCAGATTTTGCAAGACAGTAAATAGTTATAGCGATGTTATAGATCTACATTCTGACTCCCTCATTAAAGTAAAAAATGCTCTTAGCCGCTCAACTAGCATTGAATAATATTTATGTCATTTGTCATAGTCCATATTACGTGGATAATGTAATGTGCGGTGGCAGTGGGTGTGATGAAGGTACCTATATCAGTACGATATACTTTTATCATATCTATTGTCATCGTGGTGAATAGGGGCGCGTGAAGGTTCTTAAAGTAATCTAGTAACCTTCACGTTTTCTATTAATATATTATATTTCTGCCTGTACAAAATTGTTATTGTTAGATGTGTACCTAAATCTGCGTTGTAAACTTGTTTAACTTTTAATTATTGTGCATGCTGTGTTTACCTTTAAGTGATTGTTGCACTGTTATAATAATTTAGATATATGTGCTTTAAAATGTATCCAGTGAAAACAATTGTTGGTAAACCAAATAAAATAAAATAAAATAAAATAAAAATTTACTAAGGGTCGCTCCACCGTTGATGCCGGTGTAACTTTGTTAAAGCATATTTTTAATGCTTGGGAAAACTCGAAGGATGCCATTGGTGTTTTTTGTGACCTATCAAAGGCCTTTGACTGTGTGGAACATAATACGCTTTTACTTAAATTGAAACTTTATGGTATTAGAGATACCGCACTCAATCTTGTTGCCAGCTACCTTAATGATAGAATTCAGTATGTAGATGTTAATGGGAGTAGGTCTCTAGGTTTGCCAGTAGGAATGGGCGTTCCACAGGGCTCTATTCTCGGTCCATTTCTTTTTTTAATATATATTAATGATTTGCCGTTCTTTGTACAAAATTTATGTGATATTGTTTTGTTTGCCGACGATACGTCACTAATTTTTAAAGTTGATCGTAATTTAAGTAACTTTGATACCGTCAATAACACTCTTGCACAAGTATTAGATTGGTTTTCGACAAATAATTTGGTACTCAACTCAAGCAAAACCAAATGTGTTAAATTCTCTTTGCCTAATGTCAAAAGTGTTCCTACTAATATAATTTTAAATAAGGAAACAATTCAACTAGTCGAATCAACCGTATTCTTAGGTGTAACTTTAGATTGTAAGCTTCAGTGGGGCGCCCAAATATCCTGTCTCGCAGTAAAACTTAGTTCTGCAGCGTTTGCAGTTAGAAAAGTTAGGGAATTCACAGATATAGATACTGCTAGACTAGTTTACTTTAGTTATTTTCACAGCGTAATGTCTTACGGAATAATGTTATGGGGTACAGTTGCTGATATACAGACTATTTTTGTCATTCAAAAAAGGGCCATACGTGCAATTTATAAGTTAGGTGCTAGAGATTCTTTACGTGATAAATTTAAAGAAGTAGACATATTGACAGTTGCATCGCAATATATATATGCTAACTTAATGTACATTAAGAAAAACTTAATTCTATACCGCAAAAATAGTGATTTGCACAACGTGAACACAAGGAATAAGCATAAACTGGTGGGAACTAACTACCGTCTACATAAAGTTCAGAACTCATTTGCGGGGATTGGTATACGATTTTTCAACAAATTGCCTCTTGAAATAATGAATTTACCCATGCACAAATACAAACGGACAATTAGGAACTTTCTTTTACAAAGGGGTTATTACACTATTAAGGAATTTTTAAATGATAAGACACCGTGGGGATAGGCTTAGGCTTGTTTAACTCACGATTATTTTATTTACATGTTAAGTGGAGGGGCCTCGTGAACACATGTTTTTTTTTTGCAGGATTTGGATATTTTTATGATTTGTTGAATGTAGTTTAACATTATTTATCTCTGATCATATCATTGTTCACTTGTCACCTTCACAAAATTCTTTCTACATTTGCATTCCTTCACGCGTTCCACTAACTTATGTTAATAATAACGATCTGGAAAATGGAGGTAATTGGCGGTCATGGTCAGTATGCCAACAGATTGTTTCTTACTGCTGGTTCGTATACCGTTGTCGTCATGCTCACTAAAATGTCATTTCTTGTGGTGGCGTCGTGTGTCGGGTCATCCCTGTCCCTCTAATATGGCGAAAGGGATGATGGCTGGCACATGCGTCATACTCGTGAACGGGTGCTACTTGCGATGACTGGTCGATGACGGTCTTGGGGGCTGGTATTAGATTTTAATATTTAACTGCATCATTTCCATCATGGTTCTGATCACTTTCGCGGATTGCCTGCATTATTAGGTATATATAATGTAAGTGGATGCTCCTGTTTCACCATGTCTATTCTGAGGCTAACCAAAAGTATTATGCTTGAGTATTATGATGTACAGTAAATATATACAAGTGATATAGAAGGTGTAACAGTTGCAGCACCTTACAAAATGTAAATTGTGTATAATGCAAAACCTGGCTTTGAAAAAGAGTGACCGTGAGTTTTATTGCCCGTTCTTTCTCATGGTTCTACCTATTGCTTTGCGAACGTGGCAGTAAATGTAAATGTAGAAGCATACAGTAATAATGTTTTAAATTTGAGTATAAGTAATTATTTTATAAATTTTTTATTTTGACGTTCATAAGCGTCACATTGTGACCCAAATGAATAAAGGATTTTGAATTTGAATTTGAATTTGAATTTGAAATAAATAAATATAAAAAAAACTTTTAAGGCTTTTCTTCTGTAACATCACATTCTTTGTACATACGTAATCGTATTAGATAACCTAACAGTAGGTACGTAGTTACTTCTCTTAATGCAATGTGTCGTCTGAAAACAATTTGCTTCGCCGCATGCGGTCTTTCTTTCATTACCGGCACCCATCTGGGTCCTTAGCGGAGTTACCAATACACGACTAAAGAAATATAATCTTTATCCCAAAGATTATAATGTTCAAATTTGAATAAGATATTTTGTTTTGTACTGTGTTTCTCTCTTGAAGTAAAGACGGATAGTTTGAAAAGGGTCTGGTATGTTTTTAAAGTGAATTATTTTAAAGAAACGAGTACGTTATTGGCATGTAGGGGGTAGTAAAATTTGTTATTTTGACGCTTCGGTTAATATTTAGGGTGCTTGATGTTTGGTATGCTTGCTTCGAAGTAAGGGGATCGTAAAAATCTGCACGTGTGCATTGTACATGAATTTTGTTTTATGGGGTACGGTGTTTTATGACGTAAACGGGAGTAGAATTAAGTACACTAGCTTAAAGTAATCCATTAATATTAACTGCTAGATGAGTTAAATATTCGTATAGAAAATATTATTGTATTAATAAACACTTTAATGACTTTGACTGGTCCGTTAGAGTTAAAGTCTCCTTTAACTGTTAAAAGAGTGGTCGACTGGTCGTAGGCTCTATTCCTTTGTAATGAACGATTCTTTGTTTTGCATCTAGATAGAATTTATCTATACATAATGTTTAGCAATATATAACATTTTTTACAGGCTCCTGTTAGTGAATCGATGAAGATAATTATCTGGTGCGATCCAAGCTTCTTAATTCTTCAAAAAGTTTAAAATAATAATCTGACAAAAAATTAAAGTATCTGTAACCAGTACTTGTATTTAAAATGAAATAAGTGGAAGACCTATAAGAATCTGCAAACATTCCGTAATCTAAAAGACGTAGGTCCTTTAGATTACGAAATTCAGGTAGATATTTTATTTGTTTGTTTAAAAGTTGATTTTAGCAAAGTTATTTTAATACATACTCAAGGCTACAACGTACAAAAAACGTCCTACAAAATACACCGCTTAATATCTACCACGTCGTGTTTTATAATAACGTGACACATGACAGACTCGTCAACATATTTTAATTAACAGCCGCTGATTGACATTGATTGAATTAGATACCGGGTGCTGAAATAAGGGCAGATTTATGTGACGGGAGTTTAACAAGCCTTTGTAGGCTGTTGATAGGTATGTGGCGTTAATTGGTTGTGATTATATTAAATAAAATGTTTTGTATTTCTTCTTTAAACCTAAGATAGCTGGTTGTAATAATTGAGATTCAGAATACGGAATTTCACCATGCCATATCATCCCATGGGTGTCGTAAGAGCCGGCAGAAGGAGCATGTTATGCAGAGAAAAGCACTGTAAGAGAAGGAAAACTTGATACAAACCCTATAATAACCCGTTTGGCTAGCGTGGTATAGTAGGCCAATTCCTCCTTTCAAAGGAGAGGCCTAGTCCAGCAGTGGACTGTTAAAGGCTGATGATGATGAAATATAATCTGTTCCACTTCTTGGGACAGGCATCTTCTGTGAAAAGGATTAGGTAATAGTCTACCATGCTGTCCAAGTGCAAGTTGGTAGACTTTATAGTAGAACATTATAGTAAACTCGCAGGTATGCAGGTTTCCTCGCGATGTTTCACATAATGATTTTGCAAAGTCGCTGGTGCGCACTGTACGTTTAAATCCAAGCAATCTATAATATTAATCTCTCTACCCGCTTGCCCTCTCAACATTTTTAAGTGCTTACTCAGCATCGACAAATTTCAAGTGCGCGCCGCCACTTGAAGACGGCCGCGCTTAATAAATTAGTTTTTGTTCGATTGTTAATAACGTGAGAGGAGTGGTGTTTGATTTTTCTGCAACCTAATGAATGACTCACTCTAATGGTATGCAACAAATTACGTTTGAATGAAATGTTTACTTTAGGCGAGCGGCCGTAACGTAAACAATGTCGTCTTTAACGACTTACTCGACACTTTTGTTTATCATAATAAAAGTATTAGCTGAAAATTGCTTGCTTTTGTTTTTTCATATACTTGGTGATATTATCTATGTAATAAAATAAGTTATAGCAATACTTGCTTAAAAATATTTAGATGTAAGCATTTGAAAAAAAAATATTTCGCTGACTTTGCATTCCACGCGCGGGGCGTAATTATGGATTAAAAACATCATTGTAAACAAATTATGTAATTATATATGATACTTTTATGTTTTAACCCATCAGCTCTTTTAACTCCTTACGTCACTTTTTATGGTGTTTATGTTTTGATCCGTTGATCGTAAACATGGCGCGTGTTATCGCGCACTTATGAATCACTTCAGATAAACATCCATAAAAAACAAACGAGACCACTTATCGTTGTTCTGTAAGCTGTGTTGTTTTTATGAATAGTTTTCCTAGTTGCTAATACCAATAAGATGACAAGTGGATCGTCATAAGTTTCTAACAAGATCTGATAAGATTTCGTAAATGTGTTTTCAGGTCTCTAAAAGGTTAGGGCGTTATAAATGAATGTTTTATCCATAAATGTCGTAACTACTTATTATAACACCATGAACAAGATATATTCTTCAATAAATAAAGCAATAAAGTATGTTCAGTCTCACAGTTTTGTATAAACAGACCTTGAAATACGATACCGAGATAAGCCGACGCGACGGCTGTGTACACGTCGCAAGTTATAAGCCATGAAAATAATTTTTACATGGCTTACAACTTACAGAATTGCTATGAAAGACTAGGTAAAATATCACTTTATTCATTTCAAATACCTTCTTTGATAATAAATGAACGAAATTTGTATAATAAATAAATAAACTAAGCAATGGATCAAATTACAAAGCTCTTCTACGTTCACCCTATTATGACCCATATTGCCATAGCGGTAACGATCATAACTGCATCACTGCACTAGACGCAGCCACGCCTCGTACGCAAGTGAAATGTGGCATTTTGTTTTTTTTTTTTTGGCTCTTAGAAAGGTGCCAGTGCTTATATTCGTTTTAAAACACAAGCTAAATTTATCTATGGTCTCAATAAAAAAAAATCGTTGAACAAAAATCAACCCAATGAATTAGAAAATTGGGTTTTAAATGCATCGCACCGGCTGAACGCCGGCGTTCTCCACGCTTTGTGAGCATATCGAGAATAATAATAGTTTGAACGCCGGCGGTCTCGATGCTGTTTAAAGGTTAATTGTAAATTAACTGATTAATTATGAAGTTACATTAAAAAAATAAATAAATATTGTGTATTACTTTAATTCTAGACAAAAAATTATCGTAAAAATGGCATTTTTTTTATTTAATGTCTCTCTTCAGTCGTACATTCTTGACAGAGTGGTCGTGGCTCCGTGATGAATGTCATGAGTGAGTTGTCATGCGGGTTTTGGGTCGTCTTCAGCCTTCTCCTTGGCTTCTGAAGCCTTTGCGATGTTTCTCCATCTGTTACGGTTCTTTGCATTGCGTGAGCACTCTACCACGGAACTCTGAGTGACAGATTTAATTAGGTCAGTCCAGCGCGTAGGTGATTGCCCGCGAGAGCGCTTGCCTTCCACTAAGCCTTGGATGACCAGTCGCTCCACGGAGTTCTCATTTCGTGATACGTGTCCGAAATACTTGAGGATTCGCATTTGCACAGTCGACGCTAATCTGTTCTGAATTTTCAACTGTTTAAGTATGGACACGTTAGTACGCCGCGCGGTCCAAGGTATCCATAGAAGTCGTCTCCAACACCACATCTCTAGCGCATCAATTTTTCGGCGATCATTCAGCCTCATTGTCCATGTTTCTGCGCCATAGAGGAAGATTGGGAATACGAGACTTCTCATTAGACGCACCTTGGTAGCGATGGTGATGTTGCGATTTTTCCAAACCTTTTCAAGCTTGCCCACAGCAGTTCTTGTTATGGCACATCTCCTTCTTATCTCGTCTTCACATCCTCCAGTGTTTGTGATAGTGGAACTAAGGTAGACGTAGCTCTGGACGACTTGACAGTTGCCAATCGAGAGTATTTCTGGTTTGTTCAGTTCAGCTCGGTCCACTATCATCATTTTGGTCTTGTTCCTGTTTATCGCGAGTCCGAAGGAGAGGCTTGTGGTCTCTAGGCGTGTCAGTAGTTCCTCCATGTCATCTTTTGACTGGACAAGAAGTGTTGTATCATCAGCGTATCTAAGGTTAGATATTTTCCGGCCCCCAATAGAGACTCCTTTATCCCACTGGTCCAGTACAATGCGCATGATGTACTCTGTGTAGATGTTAAATAAAAGGGGCGAGAGAATACATCCCTGTCTTACTCCGGCCTGTGTTTTGAAGACTTTAGAGTGCACACCGTCGATCCGAACAGTTGCCGTTCCATCCACGTAAAGCGCCCGTATGAAACGTATCAAATAATTGGGGACTCCCATAAGTATAAGCACGTCCCAAAGTTTCTGCCACTTCACTGTGTCGAAGGCCTTGCGAAAGTCAAAGAAACATATATAGAGTGGGGTGTTAAACTCTCTTGCTTTCTCTATTACTTATCGGAGTATTAGGATTTGCTCTCTTGTTCTGCGACCTTTGACGAATCATGCCTGCTCAGGAGATATTTCACCTGACAGAAAAGTGAGCAGTCTGTTATTAATAATATGCAGTAGAACTTTGCTGGCGTAAGATATTAACGCAATCAGCCTATAGTTGCTACACTTCTTTGTCGATCCCTTCTATGCAATGGTATGAACACGGAATGTGACCAGTCGTGTGGCCATTTTGCTGTCTCCCAAATACGATTGCAGAGGGTCTGCATCATGTCCACACCGAGGTCACCCATTGCTTGAAATACCTCAATAGGGATATCGTTATCACCTACAGCTTTGTTCTTTTTCAGGTGCTTAATTGCAGCATGAACTTCACTCCTCAGTATATCCGGCTCATTCTGAGCACTGGATTCACGCGAAGAAGTGGCGTTAGGTGGAAGTGTGTTGGTGTCCGCAAAGAGTGACAGGCAATAATCTTTCCACACGTCAACAATCTCCTTTATTTCAATCACAGTCACACCGATGGAATTTTCGATCGCCCAAGTTCTTTATTTAAACTGCCGAGTGATACAACGGATTCTTTTAAAAAGGTCTTTTGTTTCACAGCGGTCTGCGTTCCTTTCTAGCTCTTTGCAGATTTCCTGCAAGTTATTGTTACGGTCCCGTCGACATGACGCTTGAATTTGGGCGCCAATGAAATTTAGGTCTGTAACTAACGCGCCTTTGACATTTAGCTCTCGACGACGTTCTACAAGGAACCAGGTGTCATCAGACATTCAGTCTTGGTGTTTATTCATGGCGCGTGTAGGTTGAGTATCATGAATTGCTGCCCTAATTTGATCTTTCGCGCATTTCCATAGATAATCAGGGTCACTGTCAGTCGCTCCCGATTGCCATTGACTAGGAAGGCGGTTTAAGAACGCAGGTTTATCTAGAACTTCTATCCTTTTATTAACTTTTCGGGGAACAGTGTTTCGCAACTTCAATCGGAGACTACATACCAGAAGTTGGTGGTCAGATAGACAGTCCGCTCCGGGTAATGTATGTGCGTTCACGATAGAACTCCGTCATCTGGTTCTTATTAATATGTAGTCGATCTGATTCCGATGCTTTACGTCCGGGGATGTCCAGGTGTAAAGCCTTCTACGGTGGTGTTGGAATACCGTGTTCATTATAGTAAAGCTGCTGTCGGCAGCGAATTGTAGGAGACGTTCTCCTCTGGCATTTCTTTGGCCGAGGCCATAATGTCCAATAACACTCCTCAAGCCTACGTCCATAGTTGTTTCACCCACTTTAGCATTAAAATCGCCCAGAAGTATCAGCAATTCTCGCTTAGGTATTTTAGCTATTACCGATTCTATGTCATTATAGAAATCTTCTACATCTTCATCCTTTGCTGAGCTAGTGGGTGCGTACACCTGGACGATATTGAGTGGGGTCGGTGACGCACTGAGCTTCATAGATATTATCCTTCTACTCACTGGATTATAGCCTAAAACTGATTTAGTCCATTGTTTGGAAATTGCAATAGCCTCTCCAGCAAGATTACTTGTGGCATCTCCTGAATAATAGATGGTATGCTATTCCAAGTCTTGGTGGCCACTACTCTTCCAGTAAGTCTCACTCAAACCGGTGATAATGTTACCACATCGCTCGAGCTCCTGGTCTAATATTTTAACTTTGCCTTTATCAAGGAGTCCTCGAACGTTCCAGGTACCAATGCGGGTGTTCTTTCTTAACTGTATGTGTACTCTTCGAGTCGCATGTTTTCCGTGGGATGCCTGGTTGCCTACATTCCCTCGGCCGGTAGCCAATTTCACACTTCGAGTCCCGGAAAACTCAGAGCGCCAGTCGCTACGCGGGTCATCAGGCAAAGGTACTCTAGTATTGACTTGCATTTCATCACGTAACTCTCGTGGGAATAGATAATGTAGTACTATCCCGTTGCTTTCTACATCGTGGTACTACAGACTCAGTGTCTGTAGTAATCTGTTGGTGAGCCAGTCCGGAATAACTTTCTTTACGCCTCACTACAGTACTGATGGGCACCGATGCCCTCCATCAGGGTCCAGATACAAAGCCTCTGTGGCTCGCCTCTTCCGCTGTATTGACCGTGCTGACATCCATTGTCTCCGCTCGTTACACCGTTGAGGTCTTCACCCGTAACCCTGGGGACGGGCTCCGCGTTATACCTCGCAGAACTGGGTCCCTGCTGAACTTCGCCATCTCCATACTCCGGCCTACTGAAGTAGAAGATGTCCACCCCCGCGATTAGGACGTACCAGACAGGACTTGCCTTAGTGAAGAGTAAAGAAGATGACTCTACTCTCCCAGAGGCCGGGTTAATGGTCGTGTATGAGGCCACACCCAAAGGCATTAATTTATTTAATGTAAAAATGTTTAAATACATATGTATGTATATAAGGTTACATTTATGCGTTGTATTTTTTTTTATTATGAGTATATGAATAAACCTTTGATAAAATATATAATACTCATATTATTTATGAGATATTAGTTATCGCATATTTTGGCGGGAACTTCAGTTGTTTTTGCGGGAAAAAGTTAACACCTGTGCAGATTCCAATAAAAATAATTCTTATCAGATTCTTATCAGGATTGGGTTTTATACTTGGAAATCTAGTTGGAAAGAAAGTTATCTAGGTTTGAATCTGATATATAACATAAAACGGTATTTAAAAAAAAAAATGAAAATTGGCGCCAATTAAAAAAAAAATCTTACATACATACATATCGTCACGCCTTTTATCCCCGAAGGGGTAGGCAGAGGTGCATTTCTACACCCACTTTTCGCCAGATATACTTTAGTCCCACGTAATAAGGGGCGAGCCTATTGACGTACCGGGCACATTTCCAGACTCCGTGCTGCTACTGAGAATTTCGTGACAGAAAAACCCAATAACACTGCCCGACCCAGGAATCGAACCCGGGACCTCCCGATCCCACGCGCACATTTATGCCGCGAGACCAACGAGGCAGTCGTATAGGGGTTTGATGTCGAGTTTTCCGTCTCTACGCAAAGATGGTATTTGCATCGTGTTATCCCTTAGTCGCATCTTATGACACCCACGGGAAGATAGGGGGTGACACTTGTATTCTATGCCGTCAACCACACGGCATAAAAAACAATCTTTATTTTATTTTTTTATATTTAATATTAAAATGTTTCTTTTCATTATATTTATTTCCTCTAAAAGTAAATTAAATAACCTTTCTAACCGTGTATAATACTTATATACCTTCCATAATAAAAAACGATGAGAAAAAGGAATATGTCAGAAATATAAAATCGCGCTCAAAAATGGCGGGCAAATATTTCTAATTTTCACTTTATACTGCCCTTGCGTGGGCTTCAACCATATTATATGGTTTTAATTTATATCATTCGAAAGCTCATTTAATTACGCGTCTATTGATATAAGCAACATACCGCAATCGGTTAAGTTATCCGAGTTCCACAAACAGATAAGTGCGCAGCGGAAAAGCGTGGGAAAAATTACAGTTTACGCGCTCATCTGTTTGTCCAAAAAAGGGACAATAGTCACTTTGCGCGGTCAAGCAGCTACGTAACTATCGCTCCTGTTATGAAAATATTAATTCGTTAAATTAAATTATAAGATAAGTGTGAAACGAAATTCAGATATATTTCAATAATTCTTAAGCCCATTGAATTTGTCTGATAACAATTCATGTTAATTTTGATCCATCGATATCATAATAATGTTATAATTTGCCTATAATACCATGCCATGTGATTTTTTATCACTTGGAGAGTCCCCATGCAAAATCGTCTGACCACCCGAGAAGCTCAAAACTATTATTATATAATTAAGTATATGAAACTAATTTGCAAAATTACAAACTGCCATAATTCTGCATAAAGCAATTAAGGGGTTAAGGTGTCATAGATCAATGTGTTATGTATTGATTAATTATCTTAGTCACCAGTGTCATGTGTTTAATTATCTCTGTACTATTTGGTGCCCAGTAATTATAGTACCACCCCATGGATGTGAGGTAATTAAGGACTATACGCTCTACAAATAATTACGCTGAGGTAGGCCGCAACGTAAACTTGGTTCTTAATCGATTTCAAGCACTTTAGAATGATTTACTGCGTACCTATCTAACTGTGTGTATTAACATCTTTGTGTTACTTACCTTCTGTTATTTCATCTCGTGCAATTTCTGAACGCATTAGGTATCATGCTACAATCCAATAAACCGCCATATTAAATATAGCAAGAACACTATGTGTATAATATTAAATGAAATAAAATGAAATGAAGTGATTTCTGATGATAAAAAATGAAATGATATGATTTGAATTTTGAATTGGCTATTATTTTTTTAACACAACTCTCGCACTGGGACCAACTCCTGTGTTGCGGGGGATTTTAAAACATTCAAATAACGGTCACAATAAACTACATTACTACCTTAATATAGAATATTTAGTCCATATTGGAGTATACATAATTATTGCATTACTGACTGACAGACAGACAACGCACAGCCAAAATTATTAGGCACAGGAAGCTATTTTTTCGCACGCCTCGCCTTTTTTGACATGCCTCTCCTCCCGCGACCGCGCCCGACTGCGAGGGACAGACAGAACTTTCCCCTGCATCCGCACCGTTGAACGTATCCTGCGCAGGCCCCTCTAAGCCCATGCGGAGCGGCCACTCTCTCTTAGCTTAACCGCGGGTGTCCAATCCGCGGTTACTGAGCCCCCCCAACAAGACAAGGTGGAGATCCCACGGGGGGGAGGCGCAAGAACTGGAATTTGGTAGGCAGAGGTGTATTACAACACCCGCACTTCGCCAGTTATATTTCGATCCCAATGTTATAGGGGGCGAGCCTATTACCATCTGCCGGGCACATTATTAAGCGAGCGATAATTAACATTTTTAATACACACATAACTTCGAAAAGTCAAAGGTGTGTGCACGGGGTACCTGGGAATCGAACCCGAGACCATATTCTCAGCAGTCCGTAACGTACACCACTGGGCTATCACCGCTGTTAAATCAACTCATACAAAAATTAAACTTTAGTCTGGACAACCTGTGTAAAAAAGCTGATGTTTTTTTCGGTTTTTGGCAAAGTCATCATGATCGTCATATCATCATGATCATGATCGTCAGTCCCGGTGGCATACTAGATAAACGCCTTGGAGCCTGGAATCCGTTCTTTAGTCTAAACGGATATGACAGAGGTTTCTGCAGAACGACTGCCGTTTGATCTACGCAACCCATTCTGGTAGTCACAGAACGAACATTGTTCATAATAACGAGTACCTATTATCACACACGAAATAGTTTCACTTTACTAATAGCGGGTTCCAATATTCGATTCACCCATGGATTTTGATATTCGAGATTCGTGTTTGACATATTTTGTATGCAGCTAATGTGACAAACGAATCCAAAATCTTAAAAAATGGATCGATCGAATATTGATTTCGGTAGTAAATTGAATGGGCAAGCGGTAGTCTCCGAGCACTAAATTGCGAAGCCGGGAAGGCATTTTTTTATAGTTCAGAAAGCATAAGGCTTTGACAATAAGCCCAAATTACTGCCTACTTACTTACAAAATTTGATCAGCGAGTCTGTTGTATAAACTTCATGCATATTCGTATTTTATAATATCTACTGTTAATTTTATAAACCTCATTACATTTGAATAAAATGAAAACATTTCATTACGGATTTTAATGTTTCAGTACGAAATTAATTTATGAATATAGAAATTCAATTATTTAAATTAGGTAGTTGGATTCAATTGATTTTACTAATATGCCTGACATGGGTTCGATTGATTTAAATAATATGGCTGTCATGCAATTCATTCTGCATAACATCTACATAGATAACTATATTTTGTCACTGACATCACTGACGGACTGACATATTTTGATATTTTCATTTCATATTGCATAATTATCACTCGTTAAATAAACTTGTATCATGTATATGTTACTGTTAAAGCCCGAAATGGAGTAATTCTTATGATTTCCCAGTAAATCCAAAAGTCATTATTTTCAAGAGTTGTTAGTAAATATCTTCTTGGGTTTACGCGAATGTTACACATTGAAATTAAACTACAGTTCACGGATTTTATCGCGATGTATTGGTTTCACTAAGTTATTACATTTGAAACTAATGATCTAGAAATTATATTTTTAATTTATTACTAGCCGACGTTTCGAATTCTTTACAGAATTCATGTTCACGGCAGACTGAGGTGATATTTGTCTTTTTCTTGAATGTATAAGTTATCTCAAAGTACCCGAACATTTTTCATCTACTGGTGTTACTATTTACGCAGAATGAGCTCACAGTGTCCTTAGGTCTTCTGGTGACTTTGTCCTTCTTGGGTTTCATTAGCCTTATGACAGGGTCCCAAGCTGGAGGAACATTCCAACCATCTTCCCTATTGAAATTAGGGTGTTTTTTAATTTCAATAGCCTCTCGTATCATCCTTGGAAGAAAACGGTGTTCTTTTGCGAGTATCTGTGGTTCATCAAATCGCAGGTAGTGGTTGGGTCCTTGTTCCACATGTTCACACACAGCAGACTTTGTTGAGCGTTTATGTTTTATGTCAGCTATATGTTCTTTGAGTCGAATGCCTACGCTTCTCTTGGTTTGTCCAATGTATGAAAGCCCACATTCACAGTCAATTTTGTAGACACCGGCCTCTTGCAAGGGTAACTGACACTTGACAGATGGTAATAATTGACTGATCTTAGTTGGCGGCTTGTAGTAAGTTTTGATAGAAGCTCGCTTTAAGATGTAGCCAATTTTGTCGGTCACGCCCTCTATGGTCTTTCTCGTGGTTTTACCTATTGCATTGCGAACGTGGCAGTAAATGTAAATGTAGAATCATCTAGTAATTAACTTTAATCTTTGACGTTCATAAGCGTCACTTTGTGACCTAAATGAATAAATGATTTTGAGTTGATTTTGAGTTGAGTTGAGTTGAATAGTTTTTCAGATTTATCTGTTAATAATAAATAGTTAAGGAATTATATTATAATTCTCGTTACAGGGACTGAAATGATCGAGTTCTACCCCCTGTATTAAATAGACTATACCTCATAGTTATAGGTTCTACTTATAAACATATAATATCTATTTCTAACAAACGCTTAAATCGGATAAGTTGTGGCCTTCCAATAGCAATCAAATGTATTAAAAATTTCTTAAGACAAAATGGACGCTCCCCAGAACGAAAAATACATGTAAGTCCAATAAGTGAAGTACCTATAACCGACGCGCATGCATGATGAGGTTAATGAATGTCAAGGAAGTGAAAGAGGTATGTTTGAACCGAAGCATGTTGCGTTCCATAGTCTCTGCCTACCCCAATGGGAGACAGGCGTAACGATATTGATAGATAGATAGTGGGGTTGACTTTCAGAAAGGGTATTTAGAAAATATACAAGGTTGTACAAATATTGTGTATTCAACGTGATAATATATATGTAAGTGGCCAAATAATTAAAAAATAACAATAAATCTCTGACATAAGTAACAGACAAGAAAATTTTTTTTACATGACCAATGCAGTACAGGCAAAAATAAGAAAAAGTAATTAATTTGATCATTTTAAATTTAACCATACAATACAAAAACATCTTTGTATTCACCTTCATTCCCTGTTTACCTTTAACCTTCACTTTAGGTACGCATAATCACACATATAGTGGCCACCAAATATCGAATTTCAATTTTCCCTCGGAAACATTGAACCTCGGTCCAAATGCCGTGCAAAAACCCTTTCGACGCAACCACTATGGATCGGTGACAGGGAATTATTGGGTAGGGCTTGACGACCCGAATGCTACACTACAATAGACTCTGAGTGGGATTTTTCTATGTAGCTTCGTACTTACCTACTCTGAACGAGTTTTTGTGGAGTTGATAGAATGTTTTTTTTTTGAGGTTTGAATTAGCGATTGGAGGGTTCTTCTCTTGATTGTATTTTCGTGTGTACGTGGTGTGATTAAGTATTATTTTATTTTCTTCTTACTTTATTTTCAATGTGTTTAGTACTTTTGATTAGCGAGTCTGATGATTTCATTGGCTACTGAGCCGAATAAGTTGGCATGAGCAGCTTTGATAGAAATTTATACTTTCACTTTATTTACATTGCCAACATGCTCATGGATCATTTATAATAACGATATAATAATATGTATATTCTAGGAAAACTCATACACGGTCATTTGATACCGAACTAAGCAGATCTGTTTCGTATCGTTTTATGGAATTTAACACACCTGAGTGTATATTTTTAAATGCATTATAATTATAGTATACATTTTTATATTCGATTTGACAGGTAGAAAGTTTGACGTTTTAGTTGTTTTTACTACTAACACGTCAACAACATGAATGGCGGACGTACTGTTTGACGTAATGCTCTCTGATTGGTGTTTACTGTCACAAGCATAAATACATTATTTTTAGTTTAAGAATCCTAAAAATAACATTAATCTTACCTTTTTATAACAAATAATAAACTTTATTGACATCTTAAAATCATAATTAATCTGTATATACTACAATCAAACCGATTTATTCTTAGTGGACACAAGCCTATTACACCCAGAAACAGACCAAATAATTGTACTCATCAGACTAAGATTCTGGGAAGTCGTTTATAATCGCTAAGCAACCTTACCATCATTGTTCGTTAGTACGTTTAATTATTCCACGTGAGGTTTATTCCTTATTTCGCAACTTAAATAACGTTTATTACGGTACAAAACATTCATTTTAAATGTTTTTATGTGTTAGGTTTTTGCCGTTGTGTCTAAAGGATAGGAAATTATATTCTTTCTGTTTTTTTTAATAAATTGTTAATTTTATTATCGCTTGACTCACGCCTCAGAGAGCACATTATACCGTCAGTCACGCCTATCATAAGCCTTGTCAGTCTTTATAGGGAGTGCGTACCCTCAGATAAACTGATACTAGATACCTTGGAATATCGCTATCTCTTTAGACGGCAGTCGCTCTGTGGAAAAGCTTCTATTCTGTCATATCTGGTTAGATTTGAAAGCGGACCTCAAATTCAAATTCAAACTCATTTATTCATATAGGTTACGAATACAACGCGTATGAACGTCAATTCTTTTTTTTACAACCAGGTTCGGGATGGTAGGGCTATGAGAAGAGCTTGGAAGAATTCATGCCACTCTTTTAAAAACAGAATCTTAATTTTACAATTTGTGGTACCATGATTGCTGACACAGTACCATTATTGCTGACCTCGGGTTCCAAGGCTTTTACATCTTGGATGCAACCGGAATTACGCTTGGACGATGATGATGATTATTTTTGTTTTTATTTTTCATCGACATGGTTACAGGACATGAATGCTAGAACAATCATTTATGTACCAAATAACAGTCAGCTAGCAAATGCGAGGTCTATGTCAAAGGATCACGATTACAAATATAAACACAAATTTGAAACATAATACTCATACAAAACACGTGTAAAAATCACTTACAGCCATTCACACATATACACAGACACTTCAACAACAAGGACTTATAAACAAAAGCGGAATAAAGTAAGCTTTCGTAAAAGCAGGAAAAATGATCCCACCGAACATAGTGAAACAGAATCAGAGTTCGTTTAGTTTTTCCATTAGAAGTTCAGCACGCAACCGAAGGATTACATTGCAATATTGTTTTTTTTTATCGGCTCTTTATTTTGTTAGCGGATTTTGTTGGTCACTCCGATTTGTGTCTCTATCTTTGTATGGATTATAGGGGTTTTAAATTGGCCGTATTGTTGAAAATAATGGCTTTGATTGGCTTTTATAGATTGTGACTGCACTTTTATTCGATTTTGCCATGTGAGTGTGTGGCGTTAGCTCAGAGTTATCAGATTGCCCAGAGATCTCCGATATGGCCTAACGACCTTGTGGTAGAAACCGGGACCGACAGCTTAACGTACTTTCTGAAGCACGGTAGTGTTCTGGTCTAAATACCACACGCGGTCACTCATCAAATTGGCGACATGTACAAGCTTTTCTTAACTTCGCCGACCTAGTACGAACAGCAAACTAAGTCTCGCTATGAGCGTTACACTTAAAGCGTATAGCTTCAAGCGGTTGCCACGCCATTAAGAATGCGCCGTATGCGGTGCGTCTCAAAATTGTATTTGAATTTGATGTCCTCACATGAGACAGCACTTGTGCACAAATTATTTTTTCGGGTTTGAGTGTAGTAACTGAAGAAAGCAGTGATAGCCTACTCGTAGTGGAGACACCAATAGACTGCCATGCAGAGGGTATCGTGTTCGAATCCACGGCGCGCACCAATGACTTTTCGGAGTTATGTGCGTATTGAATTGTTAATTATCGCTTGTCCCGTGCCTCACAGAGCACGTTAAGCCGTCGGTCCCGGCTGTCATGAAGATCTTTGACAGTCGTTATAGGGCATCAATTCCTTTAAATAAATTGACACTAATATAAAAATAAACATTAGAAATAAACTTAGCCTAGGCCAAGTTTATTTCTATTATAGCAAATTTTCAAACAAAGTTTTAACGCCTATTGTATCTCCTTGGGAGTGGAAAATATTTTTTTGCCTAGTGAGTGCTTACTTAGTATTTTCTTTGATTTTTGAATGTTACATATTGAAATTAAACTTCAGTTTACGGATTTAACGCGTTATATTGGTTTCACTCGTTATTACATTTAAACTGAATGGTCTAGAAACCACATTTTTATTACTAGCCGACGTTTCGAATCCTTTACAGGATTCATGTTCACAGCAGACTGAAGTGTTTTTTGTTTTAATTTCTTGAATGTATAAGTTATCTTAAAGTACCCGAACATTTTTTTCTGCGTAAATAGTAACACCAATAGTTGAAAAATGTTCGGGTACATTGAGATAACTAACCAATTTTGTCGGTCACGCCCTTGATGTATGGGAGGACAGCAGGTTGTCTGTCTACTGTGGCTGGTTTTTCTTTCTTCTGGGATCTGTGACAGTGGCGCGGCGGTCGGAGCTTGTTGACTTGCAGAACTTGCCTGACATGTTGAAGCTCAGGTTCCAGGTGTTTCTTGTCACAGATCCCGCGGGCTCTCTGAAACAGAGACATTCCTACAGTAGCTAACTGTTTAGGATGGTGGTGAGATTCACCGTCTAAAACTTGTATGGGTCTTTTTCCTATACGCAGTATGGCTTAAGGAGTTGTTTTTATTCCTTTTAATAACAAGTACATCTAAGAAAGCTAAAGAATTGTTTGCCTCTAATTCCATTGTGAACTGTATTTGGTTATTAATAGAATTTAGATGGTTTAATAGGGAATCATTATCAAGCATGGTGTCATATTTAATTACTATGTAAACTGATTAATGCATTTATTGTAAAAACAACATTGAAATACTGATTGTGCCAATAAATTATTATTATTTCAACAGGGGAGATGGTTGGAATGTTCCTCCAGCTTGGGACCCAGTCATAAGGCTAATGAAACCCAAGAAGGACAAAGTCAACAGAAGACCTAAGGACACTGTGAGCTCATTCTGCGTAAATAGTAACACCAGTAGTTGAAAAATGTTCGGGTAGGTACTTTGAGATAACTTATACATACATACATACATAGACTCACGCCTGTTTCCCCGAAGGAGTAGGCAGAGGCATATTAAACGCCCACTTTTCGCCAGTTATAACTTATACATTCAAGAAAAAGGCAAATATCACCTCAATCTGCCGTGAACATGAATCCTGTAAAGAATGCGAAACGTCGGCTAGTAATAAATTAAAAATGTAGTTTCCAGATCACTCGTTTCAAATGTAATAACTTAGTGAAACCAATACATCGCGATAAAATCCGTAAACTGTAGTTTAATTTCAATGTGTAACATTCGCGTAAACCCAAGAAGATACATTATGGAGAACTCTCAGACATGCAGGTTTCCTCACGATGTTTTCCTTCACCGATTAGCAAGCGATAATTAACAATTTAATACGCACTTAACTACGAAAAGTCATTGGTGCGTGCCGTGGATTCGAACCCGAGACGCTCTGCGTAGCAGTCTGTCGGTCTCTCCACTCAGCTACTTACTACTTACATTTAATTTGGCCCTTTTTAAATACGTCCCTAATTTGATTGACATGCGTCGGTCTTGGGCGTTCTCTACCGACATCTCCATTAATTCTTACTCGATACACTTATTTCATCCATCCATTCCAAATTTCAAAATCATCGCAACATTCCCGTCTCAATCATTGTCCCTCCATCCTTTTTTAAACCACAGTTGACGATCATAAATCATTAAGGTAATATTTCTATCTATCTTTCGTGCGATAGTTCTACTGTTTGTAATTTACAGTTCAGTTACGCGCTCTTGCCTTGTGACTTCGAGTGTATGTTTTGGCTCTCATTCAGATTCATGACTATTTGCAACAACAATACCACTGGATGGTTGACGACATTATTTGAGATTTGAGAAAACGATGACAAGAAATTTGAAACGTCGCAGTAGGTAAGTCTACAACGACATTTTATCCTCTTGTTCATGGTCGTATTGAATTATCGAAATAATTCCTTTAATATTTTATAATTTCTACCAATAGAAGATATAATTTTCTCATACTGTATCTTCTTTCTCTTAGCGTTGTCCCAGTTTTCTCATACTGTATATTAGATTAAAAAAGTCAGCTGGCAATGAGATTTTTTAAAGTTGATAACCGAAAGTTATTACGTGTTTTGCGAGTGACGCAATTCCTTTAACCGATTAAAATCTATAAAAAGAAAAGGCAATTCTCTTCCTCTACAAACAACTATTTATGAATCGCACGAAGTATTGTCTATTATGGGGATCGAACCCACAACTCTCGACATAGATATCGACATACAGTGATACGGCTCCATACCATCTAACCGACCATGTAATCACCTCATCTCAGTTTCTATTCTTTGCGATGTCAATTAAAATATATTTTCCAGATAACATAGCTCACACAAAATTTATCGCTATAGTAATAAAGAGATAATAGTAAGAATAGACCACTAAAACAATTTCGTCGGGTATACATGAGACTCGTGACTGCAATATAAATTCCCAGGAAAACTTATACCTACGGTTACTTATCAAAGAGAAAAAAAGATGCAGGATAAAACAGAGCTTCAATAGAGGGATAAAAGCAGAAATGGTGCCAGCCAGGAATTTCATATCCGCGTCGGAAATTTGTGCTGATTGCGTGAATGCTTTCAAACTTATACTCAAAAAAATTGAAGCGTGGCAGGGTAAAGCGTGGAACAGTAGCCAATGGTCCTGCGGGTTTTATAGTTTATTTTAACAATGGTATAGAAAGTATGTGTAAGGGTTCTCTATAATGTTCTCGAAAGACATGTGAAGTCATTATACAAGTTTATATAGTCGGTCTTACTCGCGATAAATCATATATTTAAGGCATAAATACCTCGGTTTTTGCCAACGTTTCGTCTGCCTTGCTTCAGCCGTGGTCGCGACGGGACTGATGAGCTCAGCGCCGTCCTTTTGTGGTGCGGGTTTTGGCACCTACCCTCACTTGTTTTTTTTTTCAGGTATTTATGCCTTAAATATATGATTTATCGCGAGTAAGACCCGCTATATAAACTTGTATAATGTATACTAATCGCAAAAGTTTGAAATCGTTTATGACATGTGAAGTCTGCCAACCCGCACTTGGCCAGCTGGTAGATTATGGCCTTACCTTCTCATAGTGAGAAGTGTCCAGCAGCGGGATAGTCTATACACAGGGCTGATGATGATGATAAAAGCTATGGTGGCTTTACTAGTCATTTTAATCTTAGATAATGAAATAGTGAATATGACACTGCGCCGGGCATGATTTCGATCCACACAGGAGACTATACTGTTTTTTTTTATAGACTCACGCCTGTATCCCCGAAGGGGTAGGCAGAGGCGTCATAGGTATTACACCCACATTTCGCCATGAATTTTTAGGCCCCACGTAATAGGGGTCGAGCCCATTGCCGTTACCGGGCAAATCACCAGACTCCATGCTCCGTGCTACTGAGAATTCGGAAAAACACAGTAACACTATTGACTGACCCGGGAATCGAACCCAGGACCTCCGATCAGCAGTCACATACGCTATCCACTAGACCACGGTGACTATACCTTGATCGATAAATTGTTGGTTCGCGTCTGAGTATACTTTGTGTTCGTTGGTTGTCCGTCCCCCGCAACACAGCATTTGTTCTTGGTGTGGGAGAGGCTAAAGAAACAAATATTTCTGATTTGACGTAAATAATGTGCGTATGTAGTCATCGGAGTAAAAACTTAATTGATTTCTGTAACATTTTGACCGATTATTTTTGTAATTTGTATAATTACATAATATGTGATATCGGTCTCGCGATTAACACAAACAGATAGAAATACAATGTCTGTCTGAGATAATTACAAGGTTTTACTTAACTTGCTTCTTAGTTGGTACGTGTACACCAAATATTGGAAAATGTATTAAATCTGCTTCCTGTCATCCTAAAACTCATATTAATATCATTTCAGTTTTGATGCAAATGATGACAAGCCTAAACTGATTCTACGTCAAGTACCTATTGGTTTCAGGACAAGGCAATTCTCAATGACTTACAGTATAAAGCTTTTAAAAATATTTTATATACCTAGGTACAATTTCATCGAATACATGCGAAATATTGTTCACAGATTTTATTGGCGTTAAATGGCGCGTGTTGAACTTCAATTGATTTTGAATTGCCTACACAATAGAATAGATGGTACAATATTAAGATATATTGTGCACTTAATCAACCCAGGATATTGTCTAATCTGAACTATTATCAATAGCGCCTTTGTCTAATACAATAGCAATATTGCCGAAGTACGGACCAGATTAACCTACAGATACAATGTATTAAAGGTTATAACAACGGTCGTAGGCATTGTTTCGTTTTTTTATTATTTTAAGTTATAGCCATATCGCAATAGGCATAAGATGTAGTTTGATCAACCTACTACGAGTAAAAGGTGTGTATAAACTATTAAAAATGCCGGCAGCTACGCTTTAATGTTTACACCTATCCCGTGGGAGTTTCGAGATAAATTAGTGCACACCTCCGGTCCCCAAGGACTATACATGCCCATTTTCAGCTTCTTGTGGCCAATATTTTTGGTTATGCCTTGTCTGTCAGTAACTAAGTAACGCAAGAATTTTATATATACAGATCTGGATTTAAAATGTTACATCATCTCTTGATAAAAACATCTTTATATTTCATTTATTCGGTTAGTAATGCTATCTGGACGGTAATGATGATAGTGGAGGGAGAAGACAAGGAAAGCAGACCTCACTATCAGCTGAGAATTATAATGTTTAAGAGAGAGCGAAAGAGAGAGAGGGAGATGATGGTAATGTAGATCCAGAGGTGATTACACCGGCCATTTGCCTTATAACTGAGGACTTAAATGACCCTCAGATCCAGATCCACTTTTGAAAACTACACATATTTAATTGGTTCCTTTGTCAGAGACAGCCCAAACCTTGGCACATTAATTCAAGCAAGACGATCATCGACATTAATTCCGCTAACAGTTTAAAACTTCGTTTATTTTTATACTTGCAATATGATCCTTTCATGAAATGATTGCTAGCAATTTTACTAAATAAATAATAAAACCGAATTATTTATGAACTTTAATAGATACATCAACAATTACAATAAGTGGCGATCAAATTTCGTCTCTTTGTAAAGCGGAAATAGCAGGAACTTATTACCCTGAAATTCGGCTCTAAAAGCAAATGCCGACACTATTTCTCAGTAGTAGTACTAAGCTGGCCTCAGTACCTACCTCGAATATTACTACAACGAATTTCGAATTTTGTCGAAGATTAATATTTTTCTACTCGTTGTTCCAATCACAGCCAAGCTATTCAAAGCCAAAGATAAGCTTGTTTAATGAATAAGGGTTCCTTTATCCTTTTCGGCACACAGAACCATAAAAACGGAACAAAACGTACTTTATCATGACCTGTTCATGAAAAATCTCCATTCGGCTTTTACCATTCAATTTTGAATGTTGACCAACGGTAGGATTATTTGGGGCATTTCGGATAAAATTGAGTATAACATTTGTACTTTATCTAAATTTTATTTTGAATTTGTTTTATTTTTCGACTTTGTTGAATGAAGAGCTTTAAATTTCTTTGCTTTTTTAAATGCCATTGCTTTTTCGAGTTTGCGGTCTGATTCTTTGGTGGTTTCAGTATTGTTGTGAAATTAATTAACAAACTGCTTATGCTGGCCATACACGTAACGATATACTTGCGCAAGCTTAGAATTGTGCAAACACACGTATTTCGGTGGTGACCACAAACGGCTCAAGTATGCTTGCACAATTGTCATTTGAGCCATATTTGTACAAGCGTGCGTACCTGCAGCGATATAAAAAAAATTTAAAGTGATCTACCGGGGGGTTTATAATATGTGTCGGAGGGATTGAGTAAAAAACGCGATATTATAATTTCACCAGTGAAATTGTAATTATACATATTATAGTCAATAACGACTGGTTCGCATAATTTCACGGACTCTTTTCAATGCTATTGTAATTTCACTGGGCCGCAATAGTGATATTATAATAATCTAGGTCCGCAATAGTGATATTAGAATAACTCTAGGTTTATTATGAGTTGAGTTTGTCAGTCGCACAGATTTACGAATGTGCTACAGTGACCAATCTGATGAAACAAAGAAACAGTTAACGGAGCCCTGCTATGCTAGGCTACTATACATATTTATGTTTAGGGTCACAAGGAAACCTAACATAACCTATTAAGGTGACGAAACTTATGCTGACCTGGTTTTGGTTTTTAAAAAACTTGTCTCTTATTTCCCAACTCTATGTTTAATACTGCTGGTAACGAAAACGGACCAATCAGCAATGTCTCTGATAATCTAACGGCTTTCTTAGACCAGTGTTATTGTCAAAATATTCCTGCCTTACGATTTCACTGTATCGGTCTAGTGAAATGATAATGGCACTGAAATTAGCCCGTTAAATTGTAAGTAATACAAACAATTGACTATAATCTGTGTAATTATAATGTCACCAGTGAAATTATAATATAACGGTTTTTGTAAAATCCCTGCGACATTTATAAATATTAATAAATTCTTCTAAAATGTGGCGAACTCCATGCCCCTCAGTAGTTTCGTCCATTTTCACTCAAAAACGACGTGGGTGCGCCGATGCTCCCACACTTTCATTTAAACTTGCGCCAACATTAGTTTGCACAAGTTGAAAATTGAAATTTTGAACATTTAACGGAAATTGTAGAAGTCAAAAATTTGCAATTATCTCACAACTTTAAAATTTTTGTGGTTACAAAACTTAGAAAGTACCTGTATAAATTTTACAGATAACTGCGAGCCCGATTTTGTTATAAAAAAATAAATGGGTTCTTTAATGATTAGTGGTCATCAAATCTCTTTAATGACTTTTATTAGACGTTATCTTCCAATAATTATACTCATCAATTTTAATAGGTGCTTCTCAGTGCTTTCGCGTACACTAGAAAGTTTTAATTTCTTAAATGTATAAGTTATCTTAAAGTACCCGAACATTTTTTTCTGCGTAAATAGTAACACCAATAGTTGAAAAATGTTCGGGTACATTGAGATAACTAACCAATTTTGTCGGTCACGCCCTTGATGTATGGGAGGACAGCAGGTTGTCTTTCTACTGTGGCTGGTTTTTCTTTCTTCTGGGATCTGTGACAGTGGCGCGGCGGTCGGAGCTTGTTGACTTGCAGAACTTGCCTGACATGTTGAAGCTCAGGGTCCAGGTGTTTCTTGTCACAGATCCCGCGGGCTCTCTAAAACAGAGACATTCCTACAGTAGCTAACTGTTTAGGATGGTGGTGAGATTCACCGTCTAAAACTTGTATGGGTCTTTTTCCTATACGCAGTATGGCTTAAGGAGTTGTTTTTATTCCTTCTGATAACAAGTACATCTAAGAAAGCTAAAGAATTGTTTGCCTCTAATTCCATTGTGAACTGTATTTGGTTATTAATAGAATTTAGATGGTTTAATAGGGAATCATTATCAAGCATGGTGTCATATTTCATTACTATGTAAACTGATTAATGCATTTATTGTAAAAACAACATTGTAATACTGATTGTACCAATAAATTATTATTATTTCAATAGGGGAGATGGTTGGAATGTTCCTCCAGCTTGGGACCCAGTCATAAGGCTAATGAAACCCAAGAAGGACAAAGTCACCAGAAGACCTAAGGACACTGTGAGCTCATTCTGCGTAAATAGTAACACCAGTAGTTGAAAAATGTTCGGGTAGGTACTTTGAGATAACTTATACATACATACATACATAGACTCACGCCTGTTTCCCCGAAGGAGTAGGCAGAGGCATATTAAACGCCCACTTTTCGCCAGTTATAACTTATACATTCAAGAAAAAGGCAAATATCACCTCAATCTGCCGTGAACATGAATCCTGTAAAGAATGCGAAACGTCGGCTAGTAATAAATTAAAAATGTAGTTTCCAGATCACTCGTTTCAAATGTAATAACTTAGTGAAACCAATACATCGCGATAAAATCCGTAAACTGTAGTTTAATTTCAATGTGTAACATTCGCGTAAACCCAAGAAGATACATTATGGAGAACTCTCAGACATGCAGGTTTCCTCACGATGTTTTCCTTCACCGATTAGCAAGCGATAATTAACAATTTAATACGCACTTAACTACGAAAAGTCATTGGTGCGTGCCGTGGATTCGAACCCGAGACGCTCTGCGTAGCAGTCTGTCGGTCTCTCCACTCAGCTACTTACTACTTACATTTAATTTGGCCCTTTTTAAATACGTCCCTAATTTGATTGACATGCGTCGGTCTTGGGCGTTCTCTACCGACATCTCCATTAATTCTTACTCGATACACTTATTTCATCCATCCATTCCAAATTTCAAAATCATCGTAACATTCCCGTCTCAATCATTGTCCCTCCATCCTTTTTTAAACCACAGTTGACGATCATAAATCATTAAGGTAATATTTCTATCTATCTTTCGTGCGATAGTTCTACTGTTTGTAATTTACAGTTCAGTTACGCGCTCTTGCCTTGTGACGTCGAGTGTATGTTTTGGCTCTCATTCAGATTCATGACTATTTGCAACAACAATACCACTGGATGGTTGACGACATTATTTGAGATTTGAGAAAACGATGACAAGAAATTTGAAACGTCGTAGTAGGTAAGTCTACAACGACATTTTTTCCTCTTGTTCATGGTCGTATTGAATAATCGAAATAATTCCTTTAATATTTTATAGGTTCTACCCATAGAAGATATAATTTTCTCATACTGTATATTAGATAGGGTGCATAGGGTTCCCACCAAGAACTTAGGGTCCCAAGCCAACCTCACCTGCAAGTGGTGCACCTGCCGATCAACAGTAACACTATTGACTGACCCGGGAATCGAACCCAGGACCTCCGATCAGCAGTCACATACGCTATCCACTAGACAACGGTGACTATACTTTGATCGATAAATTGTTGGTTCGCGTCTGAGTGTACTTTGTGTTCGTTGGTTGTCCGTCCCCCGCAACACAGCATTTGTTCTTGGTGTGGGAGAGGCTAAAGAAACAAATATTTCTGATTTGACGTTAATAATGTGCGTATGTAGTCATCGGAGTAAAAACTTAATTGATTTCTGTAACATTTTGACCGATTATTTTTGTAATTTGTATAATTACATAATATGTGATATCGGTCTCGCGATTAACACAAACAGATAGAAATACAATGTCTGTCTGAGATAATTACAAGGTTTTACTTAACTTGCTTCTTAGTTGGTACGTGTACACCAAATATTGGAAAATGTATTAAATCTGCTTCCTGTCATCCTAAAACTCATATTAATATCATTTCAGTTTTGATGCAAATGATGACAAGCCTAAACTGATTCTACGTCAAGTACCTATTGGTTTCAGGACAAGGCAATTCTCAATGACTTACAGTATAAAGCTTTTAAAAATATTATATATACCTAGGTACTATTTCATCGAATACATGCGAAATATTGTTCACAGATTTTATTGGCGTTAAATGGCGCGTGTTGAACTTCAATTGATTTTGAATTGCCTACACAATAGAATAGATGGTACAATATTAAGATATATTGTGCACTTAATCAACCCAGGATATTGTCTAATCTGAACTATTATCAATAGCGCCTTTGTCTAATACAATAACAATATTGCCGAAGTACGGACCAGATTAACCTACAGATACAATGTATTTAAGGTAATAACAACGGTCGTAGGCATTGTTTCGTTTTTTTATTATTTTAAGTTATAGCCATATCGCAATAAGCATAAGATGTAGTTTGATCAACCTACTACGAGTAAAAGGTGTGTATAAACTATTAAAAATGCCGGCAGCTACGCTTTAATGTTTACACCTATCCCGTGGGAGTTTCGAGATAAATTAGTGCACACCTCCGGTCCCCAAGGACTATACATGCCCATTTTCAGCTTCTTGTGGCCAATATTTTTGGTTATGCCTTGTCTGTCAGTAACTAAGTAACGCAAGAATTTTATATATACAGATCTGGATTTAAAATGTTACATCATCTCTTGATAAAAACATCTTTATATTTCATTTATTCGGTTAGTAATGCTATCTGGACGGTAATGATGATAGTGGAGGGAGAAGACAAGGAAAGCAGACCTCACTATCAGCTGAGAATTATAATGTTTAAGAGAGAGCGAAAGAGAGAGAGGGAGATGATGGTAATGTAGATCCAGAGGTGATTACACCGGCCATTTGCCTTATAACTGAGGACTTAAATGACCCTCAGATCCAGATCCACTTTTGAAAACTACACATATTTAATTGGTTCCTTTGTCAGAGACAGCCCAAACCTTGGCACATTAATTCAAGCAAGACGATCATCGACATTAATTCCGCTAACAGTTTAAAACTTCGTTTATTTTTATACTTGCAATATGATCCTTTCATGAAATGATTGCTAGCAATTTTACTAAATAAATAATAAAGCCGAATTATTTATGAACTTTTATAGATACATCAACAATTACAATAAGTGGCGATCAAATTTCGTCTCTTTGTAAAGCGGAAATAGCAGGAACTTATTACCCTGAAATTCGGCTCTAAAAGCAAATGCCGACACTATTTCTCAGTAGTAGTACTAAGCTGGCCTCAGTACCTACCTCGAATATTACTACAACGAATTTCGAATTTTGTCGAAGATTAATATTTTTCTACTCGTTGTTCCAATCACAGCCAAGCTATTCAAAGCCAAAGATAAGCTTGTTTAATGAATAAGGGTTCCTTTATCCTTTTCGGCACACAGAACCATAAAAACGGAACAAAACGTACTTTATCATGACCTGTTCATGAAAAATCTCCATTCGGCTTTTACCATTCAATTTTGAATGTTGACCAACGGTAGGATTATTTGGGGCATTTCGGATAAAATTGAGTATAACATTTGTACTTTATCTAAATTTTATTTTGAATTTGTTTTATTTTTCGACTTTGTTGAATGAAGAGCTTTAAATTTCTTTGCTTTTTTAAATGCCATTGCTTTTTCGAGTTTGCGGTCTGATTCTTTGGTGGTTTCAGTATTGTTGCGAAATTAATTAACAAACTGCTTATGCTGGCCATACACGTAACGATATACTTGCGCAAGCTTAGAATTGTGCAAACACACGTATTTCGGTGGTGACCACAAACGGCTCAAGTATGCTTGCACAATTGTCATTTGAGCCATATTTGTACAAGCGTGCGTACCTGCAGCGATATAAAAAAAATTTAAAGTGATCTACCGGGGGGTTTATAATATGTGTCGGAGGGATTGAGTAAAAAACGCGATATTATAATTTCACCAGTGAAATTGTAATTATACATATTATAGTCAATAACGACTGGTTCGCATAATTTCACGGACTCTTTTCAATGCTATTGTAATTTCACTGGGCCGCAATAGTGATATTATAATAATCTAGGTCCGCAATAGTGATATTAGAATAACTCTAGGTTTATTATGAGTTGAGTTTGTCAGTCGCACAGATTTACGAATGTGCTACAGTGACCAATCTGATGAAACAAAGAAACAGTTAACGGAGCCCTGCTATGCTAGGCTACTATACATATTTATGTTTAGGGTCACAAGGAAACCTAAGATAACCTATTAAGGTGACGAAACTTATGCTGACCTGGTTTTGGTTTTTAAAAAACTTGTCTCTTATTTCCCAACTCTATGTTTAATACTGCTGGTAACGAAAACGGACCAATCAGCAATGTCTCTGATAATCTAACGGCTTTCTTAGACCAGTGTTATTGTCAAAATATTCCTGCCTTACGATTTCACTGTATCGGTCTAGTGAAATGATAATGGCACTGAAATTAGCCCGTTAAATTGTAAGTAATACAAACAATTGACTATAATCTGTGTAATTATAATGTCACCAGTGAAATTATAATATAACGGTTTTTGTAAAATCCCTGCGACATTTATAAATATTAATAAATTCTTCTAAAATGTGGCGAACTCCATGCCCCTCAGTAGTTTCGTCCATTTTCACTCAAAAACGACGTGGGTGCGCCGATGCTCCCACACTTTCATTTAAACTTGCGCCAACATTAGTTTGCACAAGTTGAAAATTGAAATTTTGAACATTTAACGGAAATTGTAGAAGTCAAAAATTTGCAATTATCTCACAACTTTAAAATTTTTGTGGTTACAAAACTTAGAAAGTACCTGTATAAATTTTACAGATAACTGCGAGCCCGATTTTGTTATAAAAAAATAAATGGGTTCTTTAATGATTAGTGGTCATCAAATCTCTTTAATGACTTTTATTAGACGTTATCTTCCAATAATTATACTCATCAATTTTAATAGGTGCTTCTCAGTGCTTTCGCGTACACTAGAAAGTTTTAATTTCTTAAATGTATAAGTTATCTTAAAGTACCCGAACATTTTTTTCTGCGTAAATAGTAACACCAATAGTTGAAAAATGTTCGGGTACATTGAGATAACTAACCAATTTTGTCGGTCACGCCCTTGATGTATGGGAGGACAGCAGGTTGTCTTTCTACTGTGGCTGGTTTTTCTTTCTTCTGGGATCTGTGACAGTGGCGCGGCGGTCGGAGCTTGTTGACTTGCAGAACTTGCCTGACATGTTGAAGCTCAGGGTCCAGGTGTTTCTTGTCACAGATCCCGCGGGCTCTCTAAAACAGAGACATTCCTACAGTAGCTAACTGTTTAGGATGGTGGTGAGATTCACCGTCTAAAACTTGTATGGGTCTTTTTCCTATACGCAGTATGGCTTAAGGAGTTGTTTTTATTCCTTCTGATAACAAGTACATCTAAGAAAGCTAAAGAATTGTTTGCCTCTAATTCCATTGTGAACTGTATTTGGTTATTAATAGAATTTAGATGGTTTAATAGGGAATCATTATCAAGCATGGTGTCATATTTCATTACTATGTAAACTGATTAATGCATTTATTGTAAAAACAACATTGTAATACTGATTGTACCAATAAATTATTATTATTTCAATAGGGGAGATGGTTGGAATGTTCCTCCAGCTTGGGACCCAGTCATAAGGCTAATGAAACCCAAGAAGGACAAAGTCACCAGAAGACCTAAGGACACTGTGAGCTCATTCTGCGTAAATAGTAACACCAGTAGTTGAAAAATGTTCGGGTAGGTACTTTGAGATAACTTATACATACATACATACATAGACTCACGCCTGTTTCCCCGAAGGAGTAGGCAGAGGCATATTAAACGCCCACTTTTCGCCAGTTATAACTTATACATTCAAGAAAAAGGCAAATATCACCTCAATCTGCCGTGAACATGAATCCTGTAAAGAATGCGAAACGTCGGCTAGTAATAAATTAAAAATGTAGTTTCCAGATCACTCGTTTCAAATGTAATAACTTAGTGAAACCAATACATCGCGATAAAATCCGTAAACTGTAGTTTAATTTCAATGTGTAACATTCGCGTAAACCCAAGAAGATACATTATGGAGAACTCTCAGACATGCAGGTTTCCTCACGATGTTTTCCTTCACCGATTAGCAAGCGATAATTAACAATTTAATACGCACTTAACTACGAAAAGTCATTGGTGCGTGCCGTGGATTCGAACCCGAGACGCTCTGCGTAGCAGTCTGTCGGTCTCTCCACTCAGCTACTTACTACTTACATTTAATTTGGCCCTTTTTAAATACGTCCCTAATTTGATTGACATGCGTCGGTCTTGGGCGTTCTCTACCGACATCTCCATTAATTCTTACTCGATACACTTATTTCATCCATCCATTCCAAATTTCAAAATCATCGTAACATTCCCGTCTCAATCATTGTCCCTCCATCCTTTTTTAAACCACAGTTGACGATCATAAATCATTAAGGTAATATTTCTATCTATCTTTCGTGCGATAGTTCTACTGTTTGTAATTTACAGTTCAGTTACGCGCTCTTGCCTTGTGACGTCGAGTGTATGTTTTGGCTCTCATTCAGATTCATGACTATTTGCAACAACAATACCACTGGATGGTTGACGACATTATTTGAGATTTGAGAAAACGATGACAAGAAATTTGAAACGTCGTAGTAGGTAAGTCTACAACGACATTTTTTCCTCTTGTTCATGGTCGTATTGAATAATCGAAATAATTCCTTTAATATTTTATAGGTTCTACCCATAGAAGATATAATTTTCTCATACTGTATATTAGATAGGGTGCATAGGGTTCCCAGGGTGCATAGGGTTCCCACCAAGAACTTAGGGTCCCAAGCCAACCTCACCTGCAAGTGGTGCACCTGCCGATCAACAGTAACACTATTGACTGACCCGGGAATCGAACCCAGGACCTCCGATCAGCAGTCACATACGCTATCCACTAGACAACGGTGACTATACTTTGATCGATAAATTGTTGGTTCGCGTCTGAGTGTACTTTGTGTTCGTTGGTTGTCCGTCCCCCGCAACACAGCATTTGTTCTTGGTGTGGGAGAGGCTAAAGAAACAAATATTTCTGATTTGACGTTAATAATGTGCGTATGTAGTCATCGGAGTAAAAACTTAATTGATTTCTGTAACATTTTGACCGATTATTTTTGTAATTTGTATAATTACATAATATGTGATATCGGTCTCGCGATTAACACAAACAGATAGAAATACAATGTCTGTCTGAGATAATTACAAGGTTTTACTTAACTTGCTTCTTAGTTGGTACGTGTACACCAAATATTGGAAAATGTATTAAATCTGCTTCCTGTCATCCTAAAACTCATATTAATATCATTTCAGTTTTGATGCAAATGATGACAAGCCTAAACTGATTCTACGTCAAGTACCTATTGGTTTCAGGACAAGGCAATTCTCAATGACTTACAGTATAAAGCTTTTAAAAATATTATATATACCTAGGTACTATTTCATCGAATACATGCGAAATATTGTTCACAGATTTTATTGGCGTTAAATGGCGCGTGTTGAACTTCAATTGATTTTGAATTGCCTACACAATAGAATAGATGGTACAATATTAAGATATATTGTGCACTTAATCAACCCAGGATATTGTCTAATCTGAACTATTATCAATAGCGCCTTTGTCTAATACAATAGCAATATTGCCGAAGTACGGACCAGATTAACCTACAGATACAATGTATTAAAGGTTATAACAACGGTCGTAGGCATTGTTTCGTTTTTTTATTATTTTAAGTTATAGCCATATCGCAATAGGCATAAGATGTAGTTTGATCAACCTACTACGAGTAAAAGGTGTGTATAAACTATTAAAAATGCCGGCAGCTACGCTTTAATGTTTACACCTATCCCGTGGGAGTTTCGAGATAAATTAGTGCACACCTCCGGTCCCCAAGGACTATACATGCCCATTTTCAGCTTCTTGTGGCCAATATTTTTGGTTATGCCTTGTCTGTCAGTAACTAAGTAACGCAAGAATTTTATATATACAGATCTGGATTTAAAATGTTACATCATCTCTTGATAAAAACATCTTTATATTTCATTTATTCGGTTAGTAATGCTATCTGGACGGTAATGATGATAGTGGAGGGAGAAGACAAGGAAAGCAGACCTCACTATCAGCTGAGAATTATAATGTTTAAGAGAGAGCGAAAGAGAGAGAGGGAGATGATGGTAATGTAGATCCAGAGGTGATTACACCGGCCATTTGCCTTATAACTGAGGACTTAAATGACCCTCAGATCCAGATCCACTTTTGAAAACTACACATATTTAATTGGTTCCTTTGTCAGAGACAGCCCAAACCTTGGCACATTAATTCAAGCAAGACGATCATCGACATTAATTCCGCTAACAGTTTAAAACTTCGTTTATTTTTATACTTGCAATATGATCCTTTCATGAAATGATTGCTAGCAATTTTACTAAATAAATAATAAAACCGAATTATTTATGAACTTTAATAGATACATCAACAATTACAATAAGTGGCGATCAAATTTCGTCTCTTTGTAAAGCGGAAATAGCAGGAACTTATTACCCTGAAATTCGGCTCTAAAAGCAAATGCCGACACTATTTCTCAGTAGTAGTACTAAGCTGGCCTCAGTACCTACCTCGAATATTATAATATTATTATCGACGACCGGTTGGCGCAGCGGGAGTGTAAGCGACTGCCACGCCGAAGGTCGCGGGTTCGATTCCCGCTCAAGTCAAACATTTGTGTGCGTGAACATGGATGTTTGTCTTGGTCTGGGTGTTTCTATGTATAATATGTATGTATTTACAAAAAAAAAAAAGTATATATGTATGTTTATCCATTGTCTAGTACCCATAGTACAAGCTCTACTTAGTTTGGGACTAGATGGTGTTGTGTGAATGTGGTAGAATATTATTATTATTATTATATTATTATATTACTACAACGAATTTCGAATTTTGTCGAAGATTAATATTTTTCTACTCGTTGTTCCAATCACAGCCAAGCTATTCAAAGCCAAAGATAAGCTTGTTTAATGAATAAGGGTTCCTTTATCCTTTTCGGCACACAGAACCATAAAAACGGAACAAAACGTACTTTATCATGACCTGTTCATGAAAAATCTCCATTCGGCTTTTACCATTCAATTTTGAATGTTGACCAACGGTAGGATTATTTGGGGCATTTCGGATAAAATTGAGTATAACATTTGTACTTTATATAAATTTTATTTTGAATGCGTTTTATTTTTCGACTTTGTTGAATAAAGAGCTTTAAATTTCTTTGCTTTTTTAAATGCCATTGCTTTTTCGAGTTTGCGGTCTGATTCTTTGGTGGTTTCAGTATTGTTGTGAAATTAATTAACAAACTGCTTATGCTGGCCATACACGTAACGATATTCTTGCGCAAGCTTAGAATTGTGCAAACACACGTGTTTCGGTGGTGACCACAAACGGCTCAAGTATGCTTGCACAATTGTCATTTCAGCCATATTTGTACAAGCGTGCGTACCTGCAGCGATATAAAAAAAATTTAAAGTGATCTACCGGGGGGTTTATATGTGTCGCAGGGATTGAGTAAAAAACGCGATATTATAATTTCACCAGTGAAATTGTAATTATACATATTATAGTCAATAACGACTGGTTCGCATAATTTCACGGACTCTTTTCAATGCTATTGTAATTTCACTGGGCCGCAATAGTGATATTATAATAATCTAGGTCCGCAATAGTGATATTAGAATAACTCTAGGTTTATTATGAGTTGAGTTTGTCAGTCGCACAGATTTACGAATGTGCTACAGTGACCAATCTGATGAAACAAAGAAACAGTTAACGGAGCCCTGCTATGCAAGGCTACTATACATATTTATGTTTAGGGTCACAAGGAAACCTAACATAACCTATTAAGGTGACGAAACTTATGCTGACCTGGTTTTGGTTTTTAAAAAACTTGTCTCTTATTTCCCAACTCTATGTTTAATACTGCTGGTAACGAAAACGGACCAATCAGCAATGTCTCTGATAATCTAACGGCTTTCTTAGACCAGTGTTATTGTCAAAATATTCCTGCCTTACGATTTCACTGTATCGGTCTAGTGAAATGATAATGGCACTGAAATTAGCCCGTTAAATTGTAAGTAATACAAACAATTGACTATAATCTGTGTAATTATAATGTCACCAGTGAAATTATAATATAACGGTTTTTGTAAAATCCCTGCGACATTTATAAATATTAATAAATTCTTCTAAAATGTGGCGAACTCCATGCCCCTCAGTAGTTTCGTCCATTTTCACTCAAAAACGACGTGGGTGCGCCGATGCTCCCACACTTTCATTTAAACTTGCGCCAACATTAGTTTGCACAAGTTAAAAATTGAAATTTTGAACATTTAACGGAAATTGTAGAAGTCAAAAATTTGCAATTATCTCACAACTTTAAAATTTTTGTGGTTACAAAACTTAGAAAGTACCTATATAAATTTTACAAATCACTGCGAGCCCGACTTTGTTATAAAAACATAAATGGGTTCTTTAATGATTAGTGGTCATCAAATCTCTTTAATGACTTTTATTAGACGTTATCTTCCAATAATTATACTCATCAATTTTAATAGGTGCTTCTCAGTGCTTTCGCGTACACTAGAAAGTTTTCAGAAATATTTATATTCTGATTTTTCTTTATTTCAGATTTTCGATAAATTTTCATATAAATGTTTCATATTAATTTTCATTTAAAATTCACTCATACCAATACTATAATTGTCAAAATTCGAAAGAAACACAGGACAGTGGCAGTTTAAATAGTGACTTTTTTTACAGTTTAACTTACAGTTAGCAATTCTCAAGAATATGATGACCAGGTTAGACTCAAACACCGTGATTTCATCCCCATAGCTATTCACATAAATACTGGATCCTATTCGCGGCAATTAGGCGACATCCCATTCGACGCATTTCAGGGGATAATTGGAAGTGCCTTGAAAGGATTTCTTGTTATGAAATTGGACCCGTGTTTGGATATTTTTATTTTTTGGACTTTTGTTACCCTCGAAAGGGTCAGCGGAAGTGTACCTACCCACATTTCACCATGTTATAGTTGTAGGTCCTACAAAACAGACACTGTGCCAGACTCCGTACTGCTACTGAGAATTTGGAAAAACCCAGTTACACCTTTGACCGACCCCGGAATCGAACTCGGGACCACGAAATCAGAAGACGCATACGTTATCCACTGGACCACGAAGTCTAATACAACGGAGAATATTGCAGTTTTCCTATTCTGAGCACTATCGATTGACTGGATTGGGCGGTTTTAATTCCTTCTAGAACGTGGACAAGCGGAGTAGCATTATCGACTCTCCTGTATGTGAGCGGGAGTGTGAACGATCCCATCGTACACTTCCCTATTCGCCATCATTTTCGTCTCTGTATCACGGTAGCAGCTGGGATTTGATGCATTAGCATTACTCCTGCGATGTTCCTCTGTCAGCGATAATAATAAAAGAAAAGTAGTATTCTGGCGGTTAGGTATATGTATTTCTTAAATTAGAAAAGATGTTATGACATTATATGACAATACAAACATGAAATAGCTCTGCCGCATCAAATTTGTGCTATAGTAGGTCAAACCTGCGATTAAGCATTCACAGCATCTGAATACAACGCATTTATATCCAAATCTTCATATTAATAATATCTGTACGATTTTTTCTGATCACCAAAACGCAAAATATTTATTTTATTTTATTTGGAAAACATACATAAACTAATTGAGTACATATTTTTATAACTATTAACCATTTATACGTTTTCACATTTATGTATTTAGGTCTTGATCATTGAAACGTTCCATACTACATAGTGGATATAAATAAAAATACACAAAAACAATATAAAGATAAAACATGAACACACAAAAGCAACAACAATATTAAAACAAAAAAAACAAAAAAACAAAATTAAAGTCAAATATAACACCTGTTTTAGGCAATAGTAGACATCAAAAGCAGCAAAAGGAGTCAACAACAAGAAAGCAATATATAACACGCTGATAAAGTTCACGGATTGGTATCGTATATATCAGTTGCAAAGATACCCACCTCAAAAGTATAATGTTTATTGGTCGACATTGCCATTTAACTCCAGACGATGAACACAATATTCCAATCCTGGAAGACTCTCGTAAATTTTATACAAGGGTTGAGCATATTTTATCGTCTATTAATTGGCAACGGATATCGAAGCAAAATTTTAATAGCAGTGACAAAGAGCACGGATTGAAATTGTGCATTTAGTTTCACTAGACATATAATAATATGTGCTCGAATCGTATGTCGTTGAACGTTCAACAATCTTTCGATGTGAAAAAAAGCACACTTATTCGCAGAAAAAAGCAATTGATTGATTATAATTTCGCAATCAATTATAGAAAGTTTATTAAAATGCGGTTAAATTTATATTATTTTGACTTAAAGTGTCCGTGCAAAAAGAGTAATATTGGTCCAAAATATTTTATTTTATGTATTGCTTCCATATCACACAAAAAATAAATCACGAAAGCAAAGTTTAATTTTACCCGTAGTTTATAATAACAATGTATCTATTCGAAAAATATCAATCGTACCTAATACCAAAACCAATAACCAATTTCAGAAAAGAAATTCAAAATCAAAGCTACTATTGAATTGTTTTCACAGCAACTTTTATCAAATAATAGACTATTTTATAATAATTTTAAATTATGTTCTTTAGTCATTTCAAACGTAGGCCAACGAATTCTTGCAAATATATAGAATTATTCTGGCAAAGGATATACAAAAAACATCAAATATTCAAATTACTTACAATTATGATCATCACCTTCAGTAATCTTTTTAGCAACGAACAAGCACCTGATCAGCTCACACATTTTTCAATCGACATCATGAATAATTTGTGTTCGCCCAAAGGCGATGTTGGTCCGAAAATATTTTTTTCCCAAGGTTCAGTTGGAAACTCAATTTCTGTATCGAGCTACTCACTGAGTCGAATTCGTAATGTTTCCATACGTTTGTTACGAGTGAAAGACGGATGTTGCGATAAATCTAATCATGTTAGAGCAAGACAGATTGCATTTGCAGTTGCTGTAAAAATCTAAGATTGTTGAGATTGCTTGAAAAATGAGGTGAGGAAGCAAGGAGACGTATTGACGGTGATATACGTTAGAATAAGGAAAGTGTAGATAAATTTCTGTTAGCGCTTTGAAACCCTTGTGATGTGGTACTTGTTCAAAGAAACTATTAAGTTGGTCATTGTTTTGCCTTACCTGGGGGGTAGAAAACATAGTGAGGACCTTCAAGTCTGAGAGTTCTCCTTAATGATCTCAAAATACATGATAGTGAAATCTGTCAATCCTTATTTGAACAGCGTAGTGGACAATGCCCTAATCCTTTCTAAAGTGAGAAAAGCCCCATGCCTGGCAATGGGATAGTTTATATAGAGAGCTGGTGATCTTGACGAAATTATGTCATGTTACGTAATTTCAAACAATATGATTATGAAAATTACTGAGAATTAAAATGTTTAAATCTTTTCCTTTATTTTGCAGTTCTGATATAAAAAACTACTGTTAGTAAATAAAGTGTATATGCACATCAATAATTCAGATTTCTATTATCCTACACGAACTTGCACTAAATTACTTGTAGTAGATAATGGTTTACGAGTAAATTTGCATTTGCAGCTAGCACAATTCTCTGGGTGCAAAAAATTTATAGCTTCTATTCACCATGTACACCATGTTTGTGCATAAATGAATAAATAAATAAATAAAACTGTCTCTGCTTGTAAAATATACAACTACGCTTATATATTCCCAAGACAGATACTAATTTTACCTATCATCTTTTTAGAGTTCATAGGTATAACATTATAGACACAACATGGCTTTAAATAATTTTCCGTTAACTGGTCGACCTACGACTGCGACTACATATATTCACGATTAGGTATACAAGAAAATAAAAAAGTATCATATAAATACATAATTACATATTATACATAGAAACACCCAGACCAAGAGAAACATCCATGTTCATGCACACAAATGTTTGACTTGAGCGGGAATCCAACCCGCGAGCATCGGCGTAGCAGTCACTTACACTCCCGCTGCGCCAACCGATCGTCAAAAATGATCTCCATAGAACATCACTATCCTTTTAGGTTGTGGAGATCAGACGGCAGTCGCTCTGTGGAAAAATTATATTCTGTGATATCTGGCTGAGCTCGGGTTCCAAAGCGTGTACGTTTTGCATGCAACCGGTATAACGCTAGGACGATGATGATGATGATGATTTTCTAACTGTTTTTATTTTACATCGATAGGGTGGTAATATTAATTGGTAATATTATTATTTGGTAATATTATTCTAGAGCATTCTAATATGTACTAAATAATTTTGGGACTCTTCAAATAGAGATTGTAAAGATAAATAAAATAAAAATGATGCTTGGGCCGATATTGCTGCAGAATTGTATATGTCGCAAAAGGAAGTGGAAACGAAGATGCATACTCTACGCTCACAATTTTCCCGTGAAAAGAAAAAAAACGTAGGTCATAAAAAAGAACTGGAAGCAGTGCCGAAGAAGGGTTTAAATCAGGTGGCTGTGGTATGATCCATTACAATTTCAATTACATGGTGCAAGGACGTCTGGAACATCGGATATGATGGGAATTGTGAGTACCTACCAACATCTTTATATTATTTGCCTACCTACCTACTTCAGTATTTTAGATTATCGTGTTGTTCATAAATAAAATAATATTTCTTTTCTATTAAATTAGACCAAGTTTAAAATAAATGTAACGTTTAACAAGATAGGTAGTTTCATAGATAATACAGATATACTATAGTTTTTAAAAGAATTTTTATGCGTTTCATACATGTTGTATAATTACGAGAGCAAATTGAAAATGTGTATTTTTTTTGTTGTTGAGACATAAATTGATCCACGCGTTAGAATGTAAACAACCAGAATTGTTGATGTTTTTGTTCTACGAACTTTTTAATTACCTTATGCAAAATATGAAAATATTATTATAAGTTAATGAGGAATGTTAAACAAGGAGGTGTCTAGGTTTATTTTGATCAAAAGGACACTATAACACTATTAGAATAAAATTAAAATAACAATAAAAATACACACGAATTTTTACAAACTAAATACAAAAACTGTAAAATTTTGGCATAAAAAATTCGTCAGCATCGTTGTCAACGGGAAACGTGCCCAAAAGGCTGGCTGCATTGCCACGTTGAATGGCAGTGCTAACTCTTTGAGCTAAATAAAAGTCAACCTTTTGGTCAAATGTGAAGTCGACTAAACGGTTACCGTCGTTAATCGCGAAATAGAAGACGGGAACTTGGGCCCCATGACCCTAATGTTTCAACCCCAAACGGCTCAGATATATAATTAACAGTAAGGTTTATATATTTGCGCCGTTTGAGATTTTCTGCAGCTGCATCAGCTGCATCAGCACAGCCCGCCGTACTAAGAAGGTGGGATGGAGCAAGGGTGTCGACACAGGTTGCATCCCACACCAGAGACCTTTCCATGGCATTATAGACATTCCATCCTGTCTCTTAACATCGTCGCGTGCCAAGCCATTGGGTTCTAAAACAGTTGGCACTCCGGTGATGGTATCTAGGTAGCTTTAAGATTTGTTTGAAATGAAACACAAAACTCAATATAATAATCAGAAATTTATTTGAAAAAAAAGGAGGTAGGTACTATTTTATTATGCATGAGAATTTTGCCATGACACACTACCTGAAAACTCGACATCTTTCGATGCACCTACCCCAACACAGACACCAGAACCCCAAGTCCAAACTGTAACTGGTGACGAGTTGCATTCTAGGAATATTGACGAAATAAGTTCCCATTTGGAAGATGACACACAATAACTTGATATGATTTGATTTAAATATTTGATAAATATTTGACTGATTTGAATTTATTTTATTTTACTTACATTTACATAGTCCTTCAAAACATTTGTCAGTGCCTGACAAACTTCTGGTATGATCTTGCTGATTAATTGTTTTGATACTTTAAAAGTATAAGACAGTGAGCCATATGAGTCACCTGTTCAAGAAATCTCAAAGTTATTGCTAGTCTTCTTTGGGGCTCAATAGGAAGCCGAAATTTCGTTTCCTGTCTTGTTATTACTGGTCCAATCAGTATCAATAACATTTCAAACTCATAATATGTTGTCATTCTGATGAAATTCTGAAAAGACCCATCAAATTCACGAATGTCATGAAGTACGTAATTTCTATTTAAGTGATGATTCCGAATCCACCACCTGTTTTTTTTTTCTAGTAGTACTCTTATGAATTATTATGTAAGCAGCATTGAACATCACTACCTCCTCGGGCGACATCCTAGCAACAACTGAAAAGTGTGGACGACCACGTTTTAGAAACAGTGTTTACTGTAAGCTTGGTGATAAACACGACATTAACAGTTTATCAACAAATGTTGCCTAATGAATACAAGGCTTGACAAGTACCTACAGCTAACAGATACACGTATACACAGAACACCTCAACAAAAAGGTACACTTATATACAAAAGCGGAATAAAGTGAGCTTTCGTAAAACCAGGAAAAATGATCTCACCGAACATAGTGAAACAGAATCAGAGTTCGTTTAGTTTTTCCATTAGAAGTTCAGGACGCGAACAAGGATTACATTGCAATATTGTTTTTTTTATCGGCTCTTTATTTTGTTAGTGGGTTTTTTTTTGTTCACCCCGATTTGTTTTTCTATCTTTTTACGGATTAAAGGGATTTTAAATTGGCCGTATTGTTGAAAATAATGGCTTTGATTGGCTTTTAAAGATTGTGACGGCGCTTTTATTTTTATTTTGTCATGTGAGTGTGTGACGTTAGCTCAGGGTATCAGTTTGCCCAGAGATATCCGACATGGCCTAACGACCTTGTGATAGGAACCAGGACCCACAGCTTAACGTACTTTCTGAATCACGGTAGCGGTCTGATGTAAATACCACATGCGGTCTCCCATGAAATTGGCGACATGTACAAGCTTTTCTTAACTTCGCTGACCTAGTACGAACAGCAAGCTAAGTCTCGTTATGAGCGCTACACTTAAACGTAGAGGTTCAAGCGGTTGCCACGCCACTTAGAATGCGCCGGATGCGGTGCGTTTCAAAATTGCATTTGAATTTGATGTCCTCATGAGACAACACTTATGCACGAATTGATTTTTCGGGTCTGAGTTTAGTTACTGAAGAAGGCAGCGATAGCCTAGTGGAGATACCAACAGACTGCCATGCAGAGGGTATCGTGTTCGAATTCACGGTGCGCACCAATGACTTTTCGGAGTTATGTGCTTATTGAATTGTTAATTATCGCTTGTCCGATGTCTCACAGAGCACGTTAAGCCGTCGGTCCCGGCTGTCATGAAGATCTTTGACAGTCGTGGTAGGGCTTCATTCCCTTTAAATAAATTGACACTAGTCTAAACCATAGAATATTGCTATCCTTTGGGTTGCGGAGGTCAGACAGGCAGTCGCTCTGTGGAAAAGCTAATATTCAGCCAAATCCGGTTAGACTAGTAAGCGGACCTCAGGTTGAAACTGGGATAACGCTAGGAGGATGATAATGGTCTGAGTGTAGTTACTGCCCGTCGATTTAATGTTTGTAAAGTTCCTCTCCATTATTGCGACAAATATCAAACGTTCCGTATTCTCGCATATATCGTTAATTTAATTTTGCGTGTGTGTGGTCAACTCTGTTGTCAGAGTTTCCAGACCGTCCGAAGGCATGGCCTATCAATTCCTTCTCTAAGTCAAGAATCGTAATCGAATCTAAACGAGCCCTTCGAAGCACGGTAGCGCTTTGGTGTAAATTGCGCTACGAGTGGTTGCCCATCCAAGAAGTGACCTGTACAAACGGTACTTAACTTTCAGGTCTATTACGACCAGTAACGTAAGTCAAGATAAGCCATTAGTGCTTTGAATACATGCATCTCAAAAGGGTTTTCTCTACGGGAATAAGTAGTTTGAATACACCTACTTCCATTTAAGTGGTACCCTAGATGTTACTTGAATATTAACGACTTATAATTGTAGGATTTCTCTATCCTTCGTTGATGTAAATATAGCTTGTAGGAATTGAATAGATGGTTAATTGTCGAAGTACCTAAAGAGTAACTTCTAGTTAGGGCTGTCTACAAACTACTTGAATTAGATAATTTACCTAACAAGTAATTAAGGATTACTTGATTAAAGATATTCTTCGTCGATTCTAAGGTTGTGCTGTATATTTTCAAATTCCATAAAATTGAATGTCAAGGCGGCGATAGCCCAGTAGTATACGTAACGGACTGCCCAGAATTACTTTTAGTGCAGGTGAAAAGTTGACGTAAAATAAACAAAGGAGTGGAGAATTCGATACGTTTAAAGAATTTTCCACTTGAAAGAAGAATTGCCTGTTCTCACCTGCTATGTGAGACCTAAATACAGACCGCCTTATTACAAAACATGGACTAAATCTAAATCAAGGTTTAGTACTAAACTTACCTGCGTAAAATTGATTTTACGTGCACTATAGACCCATTTTCGTAAAGCTATTGACATTAAAATTCGTTAGAACGAATGTCGAATAAAAATAAATAACCACCTTCGTCAAAAAGTCTTTTTAAACATTCTCCATTAAGGTTTAAACCTGGTATTATATTTAGACCTTGTTTTGTAATAAGGCCCACAATGTTTGCGTAAACCCGGGATTATGTTGACCGTTCAAGGACTACCCGACAGATATGTGCTTCATTCATTAGAGAATAGGGTTAAACGCACATCCATGTTCATACAATACGCATTGATACTGACGTTATTCTGATCAATTCAAAAAAGAGAAGAATTTTTGCGAGTAGGCGGCATATAATAATATGTAGAAAGAGTGCATTTGATAGCACGTCACTAAAACGACATTTATCTATTACACAGTTTGTGTCAGTGTTTAAAAAAAATGCAAGATATTTTAAAAGCTGGCAACACCGGCAACGTAAACATTGGCGCAGTATTTAAAATTGTATTTTTTGAGAATAAATAAGTTATAATCCTATAAAACCGTATAAGTGAACTCTAATTCATGTTATAATTCAGTGGTAACGTTTGCTGTTATTTTGATAAAGATTTAAACAAGTTGTAAACTTATAATAACATACATACATACATATACTCACGCCTTTTTCCCGTCGGGGTAGGCAGAGACAACAGAACGCCACTTGCTCCTATCCTTACAAACCTCACGCGCTTCCTCTACACTCATTACTCTTTTCATACATGCTCGCCGGTTGCGGGTACTTCGGACCTTTCCGTTTCTTAGGATGTCTCCAATTTGGTCGAAGAATGTCCGCCGAGGTCTGCCGCGACCGACTTGCCCACACACATTTGCCTTATATATCTGATTCGTCATTCTTTCTTCACTCATTCGCTCCACGTGTCCAAACCACCTAAGCATTCCTTTCTCAATCCTTGTCACCACATCTTCTTTCAGTCCACTGCTCTTTCGTATAGTTGCATTCGGAATTCTATCAATCAGTCTTACCCCACACATACTACGCAGTGATCGCATCTCAACTGCGTTAATTCTACTTTCATGCTTTTTCTGCCAAACCCAGCTCTCACTTCCATACATCAACGTGGGGACAAGCACTCCATTGTGAACCGCCAATCGTGCGTCTTTTGGCACCGTCTGACGGTTCATAAACGCCCACAGTGCTCCATTTACACGATTTCCCGCAGTCGAGTGACTGCGGGAAATCGTTGGACGGAGAGTTCCTTTCAATGTCTCCCTCACATCTTCCGTCCCTTGTAAATACGCTACCCAAATATACAAATTCCTTTTCTTGCTCTACAATTTCACCTCCAATCGTAATATTACACTCAGTTACACTTATAATAATATAATAATAATCACCGTAAACAGAAGTGACTATTAAAACTAAAACAACGTAATCAACAGTGACACCAGTGAACTATCAGTGAAATTTTATGGAACGATAATGTGTATTATTGATGAAAAAGTGTTTTAAATACCCATATTCAAAGAAATTTATCAACATAAACGCATAAAAATCGTTAGTGACAAATTTTCATTTAAATATTAACATCACATTGCTACCAACTTAAGCCCATCGAACAAGGGCGCGTTCCAGTTCACAACTTCACACTCAATATCTTTGACATAACTAGTGTTGCCATACTTAAAGATACGTATAACCTGGTAGAAAACAAATCGACAAAATGCAGAACGATAATATAACATTCAGAAGGCATCAATTATCCACCGCGGTGTCAGAATCATCGTTATTTGAAGCTAGTATGATGAGTTTGTCAAATGATACACTGTATGACGAGGAAAAAATTGCTGCTCTTAAAAAACAAATTAAGAAATTATCTACTGAGCTGCAAAGCGCCAATCATGAGGTCGATAATCTACACAGTGAGAACACCCATCTGCGATCAGATTTAGAAAAAGCAACTAAGGTAATCGAGTTGTATAAGAAAATTGAACAAGGGTCTCCAAGAATTACTACGCCAGGAACCAAGCGCAAAGTTCAGAAAAAAGTAAGCAGTCTAACATCGACGCCAATAAAGAAATCTTCAAAAGTTGCAGTGACTAAAAGTCCAAAATCTGCAACCCTGTTAACAACAAACAGTGTCAAAAAAGTCTCGCAACAACTACTAACAAATGCTAAACAAGACGATAAGGAATGCAGAACTGAAGAAGTAGTCTGTCCTCCAAAGCAGATACAAAACGTTGACAATATAGTAACGAAAACAAGTCCATCAACTAAAATAAAAATAGCCTTATTTGCTGACCAACAGGGTAAATATCTTCATAGGATACTACAAAATTTGCTTGGATCAACCTACAATGTAAGCTGTTTCTGGAAACCCAATGCAACAATTTCTGAAGTGCTGCGTTCAACAGAAGTGTCTTCCTTAACGAAAGACGATTATATTATAGTACAAGGTGGTATAAACGATACAAATCCATGGGAATTCAAATGGCAATTTCAAAAAATTTTTAATACGGTATCTTGTCCTCAAATTTTGGTAAGTGAAATACCATATAATAAATCGTTCAATAAAAAACATTAAATTATGAATTGCGTTTCATGTGTAGTAAATTTGACAATGTAACTTTTATTGACATGAACTATAGTATGCATTTGCCGTATAAAACACATAGATCCAATTACATATGTCGAACTATTCTGAGAGATATTTTAAAAATAGACTATCTAAAGAAATCAATTAAATACGCCTTTGACATGGAAATTAAACATAGGCATTGTAATAAATTTATTGACAAGACCACTCAAACTGAGGAGGAAATAATACTACTACCATCTGCTAAAGAAATACTACCAACTCAAATGCCTAGTACTACAACTAAGGAGTTTTTCGTGTATAATACTTTAATATCTTACATCAAAACATTAATGGGTTGTTAAATAAATTGGATGTTTTTATTGTTGCTTTGTATGATGTTATCGAGAAATATAAGACAGTGGATGTTATTTGCTTCTCAGAACACAATATGATTGCGTCTGATTTACACATGTTACATATTCCTAATTATAATTTAGCAGCATATTTTACGAGAGAAACAAGGCATGGAGGAACTTGCATAATGGTAAAGGTTGGTTTAAAATTCAAATTACTTGATTCTTTAATAAAATACTGCGTGCCATCAGTATTTGAAGCTTGTGCTGTCGAGTTGTCAGACCATAATATTATCATTATTTCTATTTATAGGAGCCCACAATGTATTGACGCTAAAAGTAAATTTGTCATTTTTTATAATAAATTATATGACATTCTCTATTTATACTGTTATAAACATGCTAAAAAAGTTATCATATGCGGCGATTTTAATATAAGTAGATTTAATGAAAAAGACGAGGTATTCAGACAAATTTAAGCATTTAATCAGAGAATTTAACCTTAAATTTCAATTAGACCAACCAACTCGTTTGTGTAGTGGTACTTGCATTGACAACATAATTCATAATATACGCGGATCTAAAGGCGATATTTTAGAGCTTGCGGTATCAGATCACACGGCACAAATATTAAAGTGTCCTGTTAAGAAAACATGTTGTCTTAGCTTACCTACTTAGTGCACCACTAAAAAAACTACTCAAAAGAAAATGTACAAAAATTTAGAGAATACTAATCAAGTATCAGTTTTAGTGAAGTATACCAAGAGAAGGATGCGTTGAACTGTTTTAATAGTTTCTATGACTCTTTTGTACTACTTTACAATCTCTGTTTTCCGAATATTCGAGTTAAAATAAACACCAAACCAAAACCCAAGTGGTTAAGTTGTGGTATAAGGATTTGTAGCAAAAGAAAGCGTATGTTATTATGGCAGTATAGGCTTGTACCTAGTAAGGACAATAAAAATAACTTTAAGAATTTTAACATGAAATTTAGAAAGATTTTAAGACTTATACAAAAGTCACAAAATAATCATTCTATAAAAACTGCCAAGAACAAATCAAAGGCAACTTGTAAAGTAATAAATTATTATAAAAGCTCTCTTCCAAATGAGAGTATATTCCAAATAAATGTAGGTGGGAAAGTTATACACCAGCCGAGTGAAATAGCAGAAGCTTTCAACAATTTCTTCATAGATCAGGTGCAACCCCTATGCAATACTGAATATAAGTATAGTAACACTATAGCTAGTACAACTAATTCCATGTTTATGCCTGCAACCACTCCACAAGATATCTTTAGAATAATAATGGGACTTAGAAATACAAATAGCACTGGTTATGATGATATTGCCACAAAAATCTTAAAATAAGTATCCGAATTAATATCACCAGTCCTAAGCTACGTTATCAATCAATGTATAACTGATTTTCCCAGACAGATTAAACATTTCTATTATTAAGCCCTTATTCAAAAAAGGTGATCGGGTCAATATGGCCTGTTACAGGCCTATTGCACTGGTTCCTATCATTTCAAAAATATTTGAGAAGGTAATATACAGTAGTCTATATGGATATTTGGAAAAAATGAATCTGTTGGTTGACAATCAGAAAGGGTTTAGACAGAATAAGTCAATTGATGTAGCGGTGTATGATTTTTTGAATCTTATTTCTGCTAGAGTTAATAAAAGGCTACCTGTTTTAGGACTATACATGGATATGACGCACGCTTTTGATCATGTGGATCACAATTTATTAATAAAAAAGCTGTATTCATATGGTATTAGGGGAAATATATCAAAATTAATAAAATCGTATCTGAATAATCGTCAACAAATAACTGTCATAAATAGAATCAACCATAAAAAAACAAATATTACATATGCATCAAGCCAGAAACAAGTAAAATATGGTGTACCACAGGGCAGTGTCTTAGGGCCTTTATTATTCATTACTTATATTAATGATTTTCCATCAGCTACAAAATATCCTATGATTATGTTTGCTGACGATAGTACATTGGTATTTAATAGTGACAATGTACCAGCCCTAGAAAATGATATAAATCAAAGTATTGACTCTGTAGTTACTTGACTGACATTGAATAATCTTAGAATAAACTTTGACAAGACGTATATTATGCAATTTGGACATCAATTAAATAGTAATAATTTAAATTTAAATATTAATTATAAGGGTACAAGAATTAATGAAACTGACATGACAAAATTTCTAGGACTTTATATTGACAATACATTAAAATGGCTTGAGCAAATTGACAAGGTATGTACTAACTTACATCAGCAGTCATATGCCCTATACAGGTTAAGCAAAACTGTAGATCAGTCGGTATTATTGACTGCATATCATGGCTTAGTTTCCTCATCTCTTAGGTATGGCATAATAATTTGGGGTAATGCTACGGGTAATGAAAGAGTTTTTATTGCGCAGAAACGCTGCATCAGGGCAATATGCAACCTACAAAGGGATGACACTTGTAAGCCATATTTCAAATAGCTGAGAATTTTAACTATGCCCTGCTTATACTTATATAAAACTGCCATGTTCGTGCGCCGCAATATGAGTAAATTCATAAAAGTTACTAGCCAAAGAAGGGCTGACAAACTACGCTTGATACCGAGTAAAAGTAGCCTTTTTCACAATAGCATTTTTGTAATGGCCCCAAAAGTTTATAATAATCTTCCAAAATACATACGAACAGCAGAGAGCATTAGCAAATTTAAATAGGAACTATTTGCATTCTTAATTGAAAAATCATATTATACCATTGCAAGTTACTTCGAAGACATTGAATTGTGATAATTATAATGTTAGAATCATGAGAATGCCAATGTTGGTAAATAGTTATATTAATGTCGTCAATTATTCATTGATCATTATTTTGTATTGACATGTAATTTCTTAATTTAATTTAAATTTTTGACATATATATCCTGTAATTATTATATACTGACATACATATTAATCTGACTAAAATTATGTTATTTGGTCATTATAATTTTTATTATGTTTTCAAATGTATTATAAAATTTTTTTCATTGTATTAAATTCATAGTAAATTTTATGCCTTATAAGGTAATACATTTTGCATGCCGCTCTAGCACGGTTGATCATGGTGACACACTACCTTACCTGTATCCATCTATTTACCCATGTATAGCAAAATAAACAATTTCATTTCATTTCATTTCAAAAACCCTTTCCGTGGCGCCGCCCCGTGGGACGTTTTACCCCCTTGGGGTTCGGGAGGAAGACTGGACAGCTCCTGTACCCAGTATTCTTCCCGTGGAGTGCCCATGGTTGGCAGACGAGGTTTTTAGTGGCAACACCTCATACAATATATATCAACGGCTCTCATTCCCCAGGCGCCGGAGATCCGAGAGGATTTTCTAACTCGTAAAAAAAAAGGGTGCAAATTTCCAAAAATCCTCTCATGAAACATATATTTCAAATTTCAGCTTCCTATAGCCAGTAGTTTCAACTGTAGTTTGTCTATCAGTCAGTCAGTAACGCAAGAATTTTATATAAACAGATGTCAGTAGCTCAGGTATCTAATTATCAGCTTCTATCTATGTTGAGATCAGATAGACATGACATATGTGAATACTTGAATGCTTACAAGGTATAAAATGACTAAATCTCAAGGAGATTGTATTACCAGGATTATAATTCACTCCGTCAATAAGCTCATTAAATATTGTGCTGTCAAGTTATTATGTGGTCCCGTTACAAGGCATTCACACTTACCAACAGAACATGAGTAAACTTTAAAAAAAATACTATCGTCCGTAATGACGACAAATACCTATATGGTTTTCTATATAATATATGTATAAACTATATCGTCTAAGCTATGATAGATAGTTTCACAATAATCAATTCACCAAACATTTTTGTATGAAAACATCCATCCACCTGTCTTCTAAAAATTGCGATTATAATAGTAGTCAAAATAATTCATAAAGCCTCAAAAACAATTTACCCCACGCCTAATCAAGAAGAAAAATGAACAGGTGCCATCACCAAAGTTAATTCAGGTAAGTATTCTCCCGATACGGTCAAATACTGAGTTACGTTAGCATACATGTTTATTTATGAGGCTTGTGCTGTGGGACAAGAAATTTGACTGCCTACAGCGCATAGAGTATGCGTATGGAATGCTAATTAGATTTTTTATAAGGTGGAAAAGGCTGGCTGGCTGGCTATGAGAAGTGATCACATGATCACTTCTCATAGGCTAAGACGTTAGAACTTTTAAATTGACGAGGCTATGTAAATTTAGAATACTAATGTTGTACGTAATATTGTCTTTATCTTGCGGAACTTTATGAACATTACTTAATTAAATTTCTTTCAAAAAAAAATAACATTCTCGTGTAAGCGAAATTTCATTCTTCGTTGATTTCGCAAAATGTTTTATGGTGAAAACCGTGGTACGTAGTTGTTCAGCCAAATAATATACAGTAAAAATAAATATTGTTATTCACTTTTAGCTTTTAATAATATTTATTTTTATGGACTGAAAATACTCAAGACTTTATTAGTTGCAATCTTTTTTATATAGTCCTATGCTAAGTTTATTTCTATTGTTCTACAATCAGTTTACGAAAGTATTGAAACATTTGTTGCATATTTTTGATGTCGATGCGATGGTCAAGTACCATAGATCTCAGAAATTATATGTTGGTCAAAAATCACGGTACTAAATAAGATATTTTCTTCTTATTTTTCTACATTCAACACTATAGCCTTAATTTTTATCCTGCAAATTTTTAAATCAGCAAATTTTCAAACAAAGTTTTAACGCCTTTTGTATCTCCTGAGGGAGAAGGAGGGATTGGAAAATATTTTTTTACATAGCTATTGCTTACTTTTTAAAAGAAACCTTCGTCTGTCTTTCATTGGGCTAGGCTGAAACTATTGAACACCAAATGTTCCAGTACAAACACACCTCTTACACTTCCTCCATATTCGTTAACCCCGACATGCTCATGGCAGTTTATAGACACATTTAATTTTGCCCTTTTTCAATACGTCCCTAATTTGATTGACATGCGTCGGTCTTGGTCATTCCCTAACGACATCTCCATTCATTCTTACTTGATACACTATTTCATCCATCCGTTCCAAATTTCAAAATCACCGTAACATTCCCGTCTCAATCATTGTCCCTCTATCCCTTTTTAAACCACAGTTGACGATCATAAATCATTAAAGTAATATTTCTATCTATCTTTCGTACGATGGTTCTACGGTTTGTAATTTACAGTTCAGTCACGCGCTCTTGCCTTGTGATGTCGAGTGTATGTTTTGGCTCTCATTCAGATTCATGACTATTTGCAACAACAATACCACTGGATGGTTGACGACATTATTTGAGATTTGAGAAAACGATGACAAGAAAACACATTTGAAACGTCGTAGTAGGTAAGTCTACAACGATATTTTTCCTCTTGTTCATGATCGTATTGAATTATCGAAATAATTCCTTTAATGTTTTATAGGTTCTACCAATAAAAGATATAATTTTCTCATAGATTAAACAAGTGAGCTGGCAATGAGAGTTTGTAAAGTTTATTAGCCAAATTATATGTGTTTTGCGCGTGACGCAATTCCTTTAACCGATTAAAATCTACAAAAAGGAAAGGAAATTCTCTTCCGCTACAAACAACTATTTATAAATCGCACAAAGTATTGTCTCTTATGGGGATCAAACCCACAACTCTCGACATAGACATCGACATACATGGATACGGCTCCATACCATATCGTGGGTATAATGGAAGAACTAAATAACTCAGATTTTGGCCAAATTGACCTTTTACCATTTTCGTGAACCCCAAAATGTGCCGCATCTTTGGTCTAAGAAACATTCCCTATATCTTAACCCAGTCCAAAAATAAAGCCATTTGTGTGTTTCAATTATAGAAATAGATAAGTATAAATGAACATTAAATGTTAGTAGAAAAAATGGCTAACTCTATAAATAAATAAACAACTGTGACTTCTGATCACTTGAGTATGAAATAAATTAGCTAAATTGAGTTATTTAGTTCTTCCGCGCACGAAAATATTTTAATGAAACTAGTCAAGTTGAAGAAAAACTAAACAACTTGAGTAATTTAATTCGGGCCTTAATGATCATTCATTCGGTTTTTAAATAGGTATTTTTATTTATTTCTTCTTCGAGAAAATGTAAGTTTATAAGAGATTCCAATCAAATAAATGTCAATAGGTGAAGTTATTTAATATTTCTATTTATAGTATACGCACGTAAGCAAAGTTATCGGGCAATGCAGTAGTACAAATTAGCGCGAAATAATGTAAACCTATAGACCAACCATTCTCAAAGTATGCTCCGCGGAGCGCCAGGGCTCCACGAAGCATCTCTAGAGGCTCCACGAAAATTTTGCTCCAATAAAAATAAAATAGATTTAGATTCTAAACTCACTGCAACTTAAAGTAGTATTACGTGCAATATGCTATGTTTTTACCGGCGTTTTATTACAATCGGATCATTATATTATAAACAGATATACTATTATTAGACATGTTATGTTCCTAAGGTTGGAAGCGATAGCCTAGTGGAGATATCAACAGACTGCCATTCACAGAGCTCGGGTTAGAATTCTAGGCAGTAAATTTTCTAAGTAATGTGTTTCAATTGTTAATTATGGCTTGCCTCGTGCCTCAGAGAGCAGCTCTTTAAGACTGGGCGGTGTGGAAACCCCTTCCTACTTTTTTCTGACATCAAGATTTGATGTCTTCCAGCCACCGGTGCAGGCTAGGTTTCTTAAAGGCTTTAGTATCGTGGGCCAAATCCATACAGAGCATAATTTTCATAGATTATTTGGAAATGCGAAGAGTAAACCCGGCCGCTGTGGCTGGCTTTTGTAGATTACGAAAATGCCTCCAACCCCATTGGAACTGGGCTGCCCTGCAATGCACTGCCTACACTACATGTCTTTCAGAGAGCTATGAAAAGGACAATGGATAAAGGATAATAGGATTTCGCTGATGGATAATTTCCAGAACGAGATTATCCGGCAGAAGACCAAAGAATCTGACATAGATCAGAATTATAGCAAATTGAATGAGGGAACTTATGGCCAGTCGTTTAAAAAGCAGGTTCTTAAATTAAGGCCACGCCTCAGCAAGCGTAGTGTTGGCCGCCAGAATGGGTTTTGTGGCATGCCCTGGGGAGGCCCACCTCTAGGAATGATAAGCTGATGAAATGAGCTAAATGAGAAGAAATAGTTAATATACTTGTTTGACCATTATACGCCCCTTTCCTATTATGAAAGCCTAAAGGTGAGAAAATACGTCGCGAGATAGCGATCAAGGCGTGACGTGGCAAACCGATACTCCGAAAAGGTAGACAGAAGTTGTGATTATTACACCCACATTTGGCCATATCATGCATTTTTAGGTCCTACGTAAAAAGGGGGTCTATCGACGTTGCCGGGCACATTGCCAGATTTCGTTCTACTACTGAGACTTCAGAAAAATCAGTTACCTATACTCTTGCCTAACCTGCGAATCGAACCCAAGACCTCTCGATCAACAGACGTATAGGTTATTTACTGTGCCATGGAGCCAATCAGCGACAAAATAAATATAAAATATACGAAGATTTATGTCAGTAAAATAGTCTTTTCTACAAATGTGGACCTTTTTGCTCAACTTCTTCCTTCGATTTGTCTAGTAATTAAGCATAGTATGCTGCAGATATAGTTATCCTTATCGATCTCTCTCCATGAACATCTCAAAAAGCAGTCAGCATCACTTTCCCAGCAGAATAAACGGCCTTTGTCCTTTGGAGTCGGTTCCTCCTTAGCAATTTACTGTTTGGAATGTATTATTTATTTGGGCGTATAATGGTGTATCCACGTTTCATCTACAGTCTTTATTTGGACCAAAACTTGGATTTATTAGGCCTTAACTACGCAAACAGAGCTTTAAAAAACTGTTCATTCGACGGGTCAACGCGGTTTTGGTCTTAACGTGTGCAAACGCAGCACCCATCGCGCTGGGAGCTTGCTCATGCTTAAATCTTCATTTAATATGTAACTAATTCATTTGTTGGTCATTTTCATACCCTCTGCTATATCTCTTACTCAATTCAGCGGTCGTCTAGCACCATTTGGTGAAATTTTGCAAGGTTATCTTCAGTGGTTGCAGTGTTTGGACGTCCCGCACCTTACCTCCCTAGCTCTTACGACCAGGTTTAAATTCAGCTGCCCAAAATTTAATTGTAGTAAATGATGGAGCAGTGAGGCAGCGATAGCTTAGTGGAGGTACTAATAGTTGTCCATGCAGGGGGTATCGGGTTCGAATCCACGGCACGCACCAATGACTTTTCAAAGTTAAGTGCGTATTAAATTGTTAATTATCGCTTGCCCTGTGCCTAGGCGCACGTTAAACTGTCGGTCCTGGCTGTCTGGAAGATCTTTGACAGTCGTTACGGGGATTCCGTACCCTCAAATAAACTGATACTGGTCTAAACCATGGAATATCGCTATCCCTTTGGGTTGCGGAGATCAAACGGTTGTCGCTCTATGGAAAAGTTGATATTCTGTCATACCTGATTAGATCAATAAGCGAACCTCGGGCTCTAAGACGTGTAAGTCTTGGATGCAACCGGGATAAGGCTTACGCGATCATGATGGAGCAAAGAGTCCCCATAAACAGAGTTTTAATCAAACTTGAATGGCGTCAGCGTAGTGCCTTTTAAAAACAAGAATTTAATGCCAGCTCGATACAACATTTCCCATTTTCACAAAACACACTCACATCGACTTAATCGTATGGCTGTCAAATAGCAACTACTGCTACAAAACTTTTTTTGACGAGTGCTGCTTCCTTCAGGTTCAGGTCGGCAACTTTTCAGACCACCCTAGTATGTTTTAATACAAAGGCAAGTTATTTTTGTTTTAGTTGATTTTTGAAGATGTATATTAAGTCATTTAGTTGATTTTATTACGTAATTATAATATTTTGTTGCCATACCTAATTCTGTAAATTTTTATATTGTAATTTTACGTTTATTTTTTTCTATATACAATGATACTACTTCCAATCCAGGTTTTTATTCCATGTGAGATCAATAATCAGTGATAAAATTTAACAAATAAACTTTCACTAAGAATACCTAACTTTCGTGTTTAAATATTTCTTTAGGTTCAAAACTCAATAAGTGTACTTAGTTGACCCAAATTCATGTATTCACATTCATTAAATGTGTGGGAAAACTGAATAACTACGTTATAGAATTAGCTAACTACGGTATGTTTGCAATATCTTGGTGTGGCAAAATTGGATAACTTGGTTTTTTATTTTCAATATTTTTTTGGTTCATGATAAAAGCTAGTTTTATCAAGCATAGAATCGACAGCAAACATGCTTAAAGCATATAAAATCGCCGACGGTAAAATTGTTCTCCATTTCTTAGTGATGTAAAAAAAAGTGTCAAAAAAACAGTAAATCGCTATTATCTCGAAACTTGAAATTTTGAGTTATTTAGTTCTTCCATTATACCCACGATATATATAACCGACAGCAATGTAATCACCTCATCTCAACTTCTATTCTTTGCGATGTCAATTAAAAGATATTTTCCCGATAACATAGCTCACACAACTTTTATAGCTCTAGTAAAAAAAGAGATAATAGAAAGAATAGACCACTAAAACAATTTCGTCGGGTACACATGATACTCGTGACTGCAATATAGATTCCCAGTAAAACTAATACCTTCGGTTACTTATCAAACAAAAAAAGATGCAGTATAAAACAGAGCTTCAATAGAGGGATAAAAACAGAAATGGTGGCAGCCAGGAATTTCATATCCGCGTCGGAAATTTGTGCTGATTGCGTGAATGCTTTCAAACTTATACTCAAAAAAATTGAAGCGTCGCAGGGTAAAGCGTGGAACAATAGCCAATGGTCCTGCAGGTTTTATAGTTTTTTTTTTTAACAATGGTATAGAAACTATGTCTAAGGGTTCTCCATAATGTTCTCTAAAGACACGTGAAGTCTGCCGACCTGCACTTGGCTAGCGTGGTGGATTATGGCCTTACCTTCTCATAGTGAGAAGTGCTCAGCAGCAGGATAGTTTATACACGAGGCTGATGATGATGATAAAAGCTATGGTGGCCTTACTAGTCATTATAATCTTAGATAATGAAGTAGTGAATATGACACTGCTTGACACTGCGCCGGCCATGATTTCGATCCACACACGAAACTACACTTTGATCCATAAATATTTGGTTCGAGTCTGAGTGTAGTTTGTATTCGGTGGTTGTCCGTCCCCCGGGACACAATATTTATACTTGGTGCGTGAGAGGCTCAAGACAAAAATGGTTCTGATTTGCTGAGACATCGGAGTAAAAACACAGGTAGCAGAGCCTTGCTGATTTCAGCATGAATGTGCCGGCTCGAGCAGGGTAGTACTACCCTCTCACAGAAAATCGACGTAAAGTAACAGTACCTAAACTGTTGCGTTTCTTTCGGTGAGTGAGAGTGCCGGAGGCCCTCTCCCCTTTCCTTCTCCCTCATCCCACTCCTCATCCTATCCCTTTTCTCAACCCCAAGGGGCGGCAACGCACTTGTGACTCCTGTGGTGTTGCTTGTGTCCATGGGTGGCGGTAATTGCTTACCATCAGGTAATCCATCTACTCGTTTGCCGCATATTACTATAGAAAAAAAACTTAAATTATTTCTGTAAAATTTCGACCGTTTTTTTTTTGTTATTAGTATAATTACAAAATATCGGATATCGGTCTCGCGATTAACACAAACAGAGATAGAAATACAATGTCTGTCTGAGATAATTACATGGTTTTACTTAACTTGCCTCTTAGTTTGTACTTGTACACCAAATGTTGGAAGATGAATTAAATCTTCTTACTGTAATCCTAAAATTCATCAATAATTTTGATGAAATTGATGACAAGCCTAAACTTATTCTACGTCTATTGGTTTCAGGATAAGGCAATCCTCAATGGCTTACAGTGTAAATCTTTAAAAAATATTTTATATACTTTTTCAACGAATACATGCAAAATCCTCTATCTCGAACAAAGGAGGATGTGAAGACGAGATCAAGCGCCGTTCAGCTATCACCAGAACGGCAGTAGAGCGTCTGGGAAAGACATGGAGAGACAGCCGAATTACACGGAATACCAAAGTTCGTCTTATGAAGTGTCTGGTTTTTCCAATCTTTCTCTACGGGGCCCAGACGTAGACACTAAGGCTACAAGAGCATTCTACCACTGAACGACGAAGAAATGACGACACCATTCCCACCCGCACGCAAAATGCGCGCCAAGACGTGGAATTGCGGAAACAGCCCGTGCAATCAAGTATCAAGCAGGCTACAAGATCGCCGAAACATCGATGCGTTGGAGATGTGGTGTTGGAGACGGCTGTTGAAATGGAATGAGTTCTCTGATGGCAAGTGGCCATCAAAGCTCTGTAATGACTTTAGATGCTATCTTCCAATGAGTAGATTCATCGATTTTAATGGGTGATTCTGAGTGCTTTTGCTCACACCAGATAGTGTTCAGTATTGCGTAATTTTAGAATTTGATGAACTGACACATTTATTTCGCACATGTGGTTTATGTATTTAATTAGTGGCTTAACGCAATAACTTACTTCATTTTTACAAGAGAAACTCACAGCTGGCAATTCTTAAGAATGACATAGCAGCAAAAGGTATATAAATTATTAATATGTATCTAATACATATCCTCTTTTCACCACATGGCTAATGCACCTACCATATCTATCTCTGCACCACCAAAAGGTTGACTGGCAGAAAATGCCACCAGGCATTAAGTCCACCTGTGTACTATTTTTGTGCATAAAGAATAAATAAAAAAAATAAAAAAAAGGTCAATCACAAGTTTTCACATATGAAATGTTGACCGGGTTAGACTAAAACACTCGTAAGTTCATCCCAATGGTTATTAATATTGAATCGTATAGTCCGTGCCACGAGAACATAGACTATTTCTACTAAGTGACTTAGCGTTCATTGAAATGTTACAATCTTGGGCTTAACATGCATTTATCAGATGATAAAATTATTTTTTTTAGTTGTCGAGAAGGGGTAAATGTAAAGTTAAATACAAGTTTATAGGATCGCAACGCTCTTCCCGCTGCCGGCATCTCGAAAAAGCAGGTGCAGAATAGCAGATGGCTAAATATTGGTCGCGCAGAAAATTATTTATTATTATGTATGGAATATAGAAATAATAAAACAGTAGAGAGAAACGGAGTCTGGTGATGTGCCCGGTAACTGAAATAGGCTCGCCTCCTTTTACGTGGGACCTAAAAATTCATGGCGAAATGTGGGTGTAATATTACACCACTGCCTACCCCTTCGGGGATATAGGCGTGAGTCTATAAAAAAAAATTAAAAGTTTATACCTAAAAAAGAAATTGCGTTTACAGACTACCGTAACTTTAATGGATTTTGTACGATTTTATTCACAGACAACATACAATCTCCATGCCTAGAAATTTTTATGCAATGTACTAGCTAGTTATATGTATTAGCTAGTTATATTGTAATATATTATTATTCATTGTTGGTCAATAATTTAATTTTTAAGGATAGGTAGGCTACTTTAAGCAAATGATTTATTGCCTACGATTTAAAAAAAATCATGGCAATGATAAAGTAACATCTATGCACTCTATCATTAACATACATGGTACTCTATTTTCCTTAATTTACAGAATAAATTACGTGTAAAACGAAAAAATTTCGGCAAATTTATGAACATTCGACCCTTCGAACACAAAATCAAATATATTTATTTCAGTAAAATTTTACAATATAAATTTTAAAACATTGTGGCATAATTAGGCATTGAAAAAAAGAGACTGTTTTGTTGACACAACTGTTTGAAAAAAGGTTGTGAAGCCCTGAATGTGTGTTTACAAAAAGTCTATCTTCTCGTGGCACTAACTATAGATGCGGTAATTTGGAGACATCCCATTAGGGGATCCTTATTTCAAGAGAATAATGTCTGCAATGAAAGATATCTAGAACAAATAATAACAATGACAAGTATAGTCCACGTTTATATTCCTAGTACCAATGTCCTGTGTTTGATGTCCATATAAAATTTGGCGTCAACCGGTCGCATAGGAATTCTCAATTATCATTTATCATCTCTCTCGTTTTTACGATTTGATGCTGAGGTTGTTAGCGATGCCCTGAATACGGTCTGGAAGTGTCTTAGGGTATTGTCTTATGATGAAATGGAACCGTTTTTATTTTTTAGACTCCTTGTTACTCTTAAAGGGGTAAGCAGAAGTATACCCACCCACATTTCACCATGTTATGAAGTTGTAGGTTCTACAAAATAGGAGGCCAGTCTAATGCCATTACCGGACATTGCCAGACTCCATAATGCTACTGAGAATTCGGAAAAACCTAGTTACATTTTGACCAACCTCGGAATCGAAGCTGGGACTTCCTGATGAGCAGACCAATACGTTATCGACTGGACCAGGAAGCAAGTCTAGTACAACGGAGAATATTGCAATTTTCCTGTTCTGAGTAGTTGAGGTTGACTGGATCGGGGCGGTTTTACTTCTTTCTAGAACATGGACAACTGGAGTAGCATTATCGACTATCGACTTTCTCCTGTATTTGAGTGGGAATGTGAATGATCCCATCATACTCTTACCTATTCGCCATCATTATCGTTTCCGTCTCACAGTAGCAGCTAGGATCTGATGCATTAGCATTGCTTCTCGATGTTCCTCTGTCAACGATAATAATAAAAGAAAAGCATTGTTCAGGCGGTTATTTATAATATCATTCATTCATTCATTCATAGACTCTCGCCTGTATCCCCGAAGGGGTAAGCAGAAGTGTAATATTACACCCATATTTCACCTTGAATTTTTAAGTTCCACGTTATAGGGGGTGAGCCTATTGCCGTTACCGGGCACATTACCAGACTCCGCGTTGCTACTGAGAAATTCGGAAAAACCCAGTAACACTGTTGCCCGACCCGGAAATCGAACCAGGGACCTCCGATCAGCAGTCGCATACGCTATCCACTGGACCACGGAGGCACTTATAATATGTATTTCTTAAATTATAAAAGATGTTGTGACATTAGATAACAAGATACAAACTTTTTTTTTTGGGCGGTAGGTGTAAATAAGTTACAACATCTAAAAATTTTGAAAATGTTATTTAATTAAATTTTGCAAAATTTACTGAACTTTTGAAGACACTCTGAGTGCAACTGATTACAAATAGCTTGTACTCACGTTTGTTACATGTAACAATCAGTTTTGAGTTACATTACCACCTGCCAGCTGATCACTACAAACTGAAACTACACATCACTACTTTAATCAAGTTTTATTTCTTAAAATAAATATGTCACAACTGCTGGAAATTCAGGCTGCACAGAAAAGCCTAGAAGACTCCTTTGCAAAAAGAATGGGTGAGTTAGAGGCCCAGATTCGAGGTAGCGCGCCAGCCAAGGACACCGTAGCAAAGTTGGCTGAAGAGTTCCGTACCTTTCGAGAGCTTGCTTTCAACATGCTTGGAATCCTTAGAAAGCAGATAAACGAATGTGTCAAAATGGAGACAAGGCATCGCAGGAAGGCACTTGTATTTACTGGCTTCAAAGAGTCGGCGAAGGAGGATTGTGTTACTCTCATCATAGGGACTCTGCAAAACACTTTGAGCCTGAAAAACCTATCTGCTGAGGCCATCAAATCTTGCCATAGACTCGTAGCCCGAATAAAGATCATCCCCGGCCTATTCTGGCTCGTTTCAGCAGCTTGGATGGTAAGATGTCAGTGTGGAGGGCCAAGAAAGCACTTAAAGGCTCTTCAATCTCAGCCAAGGAGTTCCTCACCAAGTCTCGACAGACTGTATTCGGGCGTGCCCGTCAGCACTTCGGTATGCGGTCTTGTTGGACGCAGGATGGCACCCTTGTTATCAAAACTCCGGATGGCAGTCGTCCAAAAATCACGTGCATGGTCGGCTTAAATTCAGTGATAGCAAAGTACCCAGAACGATTGGATGGCTCTTCGTCTGCTGCTGGAACCACTGGCGGTGCTGGAAGTGGAGGTTCGTCCGGTGTAGTAAACAAGAACTCTCGTAAAAACTGAGGTGACACCAGCGTTGTATGCTTGTTGTTAAATTAACTTCATAAGTTTATTGGCTCCATAATTCATAAGAGATTCTCTTATTCTTATCGGCTTAACCATTTTGTTTACTTTTCGTTTATTATGTTCTGTTTACCCACTAATTTATTTTCAAATTTATTTAATGTTACTACATACATGTTTCGTAATTTGCCAGGTTATTACCAAAGGTACTCTGTGGGCTATTACATTGACAGTTGTCATGTGTCAATCTTGTCAGATTGTAACAAAACGTTTTGGGTGCGTTCGTATTTTTTTTTTTCTCTTGATGCTAAATGTGTCATATTATGTTAGTTTTAAATTACTATACAGTATTCATTGTTGAGAGATGTTTAAATTTAGTAAAGCCAGATATCTGGGCCATAATGTTTCAACACTAATTTTGTTCTCGTGTTTAAGTTTATGTTATTTTTCTGTTTAGTGTTTATTGTGTGAATTTAGCTGGCGGGTGGTGCAGTAATGATAATATTTTGTGGTAAATTAATAACTTGATGTGTTTTTATTTCACTTTATTTATAGGTGCATTGGGGTGATACCGAAAACGGGTATATTCCGAAAGTTTAAGAAAACCTACTAATTGTAACGATAGTTTTGTACTGGCAACATTTGTCTAGGCGCCATCTTTATTATTCTCGCCGCACCAGTCGTCGTGCGTCGCTAATACAAACAGTACGTGTGTTGCGTCAAGTTTTCTGCGTTGGGTGATTTTCGCGCCAATATTATTGATTCGTAATAACCCCAACATCAATATCTTCGAATTCTGGTAAGTTATTTAAATATTTGTTTGTTTTTCTAATAGATTATCGGCTTTTACGTATTTCAGATTGAAACACAATGTCTTAGTCCTTTTTAAAAAAATTAAACAGAAATACCCCAACGGGTTTATTACGGCATAACCTAATTTCGCAATAACCCCACACAGATTTTTCATAGTAATGGACAGTGATTCTCAATCTACGTAAAAGTACCAATGAATTTAAGTACTTAATTATAATGGTTGTTATGCATATACCAACATAAATGAAGTTGTAAAAAGTATTTCTTACCTACTTATCACTTTGCTGGCTGCCTTGTTTGTCTCGCGGCATAAATGTGCACGTGCGGTCCCGGGTTCAATTCCCGGGTCGAGTAAATTGTTATTGAGTTTTTCCGTTACGAAATTCTTAGTATCAACCACAGATATGAGAAGTATCAGATGTAACGCACGGCACAGTTGCGTGCGGCCACTAAAGCAAATACAAAATTGAAAAGCGAATACAAACTCGTCTCAGTGCGCTACGAAGCATCGTACAGTTCACGCGTCACGATCACGTCAACTTTTAAATTCTCAAAATGCCGTCTTGTGTTCTTTAAACACTGTAAAAGTTGTTCCTAAAAACAAAAACAGGAAAATGGAATATCTTTTCACAGGTAACTATTGCTAATTTGACTGTTTCCTAATTTAATTTCGATAAAATTCGTATTTGTGCAAGAAATATGTAAGTGTTGCCAGTTTTTGTCGACGCCGTTCTGCCTGAATTAGGGAAAATGCACTTGTCAATTGATTATGTGATAATGATTGTCATGTTAATGAAAAATACATTACCGTATTATAAAAGTATACTGTAGATATATCTTCTTTCTCATAAATATAGTAATAGAATTTCAATTTCCATTAGTATATACCTTACATAATATTGTTTTGAGTTCGATCCCCAAACGATCCAATTATTCGTGTACACCCTGCTACTCGTCAAGCTTATAAACTTTGACCTTTGCACCGTTCTTATGGCGTAAAGAATAAGTATCAAAATCGTACAGCAAATGTTTAGCTTGACTTGGCGCCGTGTGTACATACATACTTATGGCGTAGGGAATAAGTATCAAAATCGTACAGCAGTCAGCAACTGTTTAGCTTGACTTGGTGCCATGTGTACATACATACTTATGGCGTAGGGAATAAGTATCAAAATCGTACAGCAACTGTTTAGCTTGACTTGGCGCCGTGTGTACATAAATACTTATGGCGTAGGGAATAAGTATCAAAATCGTACAGCAACTGTTTAGCTTGACTTGGCGCCGTTTGTACATACATACTTATGGCGTAGGGAATAAGTATCAAAATCGTACAGCAACTGTTTAGCTTGACTTGGTGCCGTGTGTACATACATACTATTTATTTATCAACTAATCGACGCCAGTGGCTACGCACGCACATATTTTCGTATTTCTCGTTTTGCCTGATCCCTTGGGAATTTCGAGAAATCCCGTCTTAGTGCACCCCTACGGTTCCCAAGAAACATACATGCTAAATTTCAGCTTCATGCGCCGAGCAGTTTCGGCTGTAGCTTGTCTGTCAGTCAGTCAGTAACGCAAGGATTTTATATATACAGATTTACGAAATAGTTAAAACTTAACTCGGTACCTACATTTAAGAAATGTATTTATAAAAGCATTAATTAAATCCATGGTAAATTCTTCAAAACCGCAAATGAATATAAGAATATTACATAACTATATGCAAAATACTGGGAGATTATTCATAATCTGGCAACTTTACACACACATAGACGCGCGTGTCCGTACAGTGCCAGTCACCAAAGGTCACGCACACATAGCTGTCAACGTGCCACACTTAGTTGGACGAATGCGCTATATCTGATATTTCTCACATCTGTGGTATCAACATGGAGTTTGGAAATGTACCCGGTACGGCAATAGGCTCGCCGCCTATTACGTGGGACTAAAATAAATCTGGCGAAAAGTGGGTGTAGCTATAGCATCTCCTACCTTTTCGGGGATATAGACGTGAGATTATGTATGTATCACTTTTCTGATTGTACCTAACTATTACTCCATTTACCTATAACGCCCTATTCATTCGGTAGGTATATGACGATTCCGCGCGACACCCGCATGCTACTACACCCTGACGATTAATTCTTTTGATCATATTTCTTGAAATTTGACCTAGTTTCGCTTAAAATTATTATATATAAACTTACTTACCTTCACTATTCATATATTTTGCAGATTTATCATGCCCCGAACCTACGTAAGAAATAAAATAAAAACATACACACCGCAAGATTTAGCTGTGGCTGTTGAACAAGTAAAAAATGGAGAACTTACGCAATATAGTGCCACGCAGAAGTATAAAATTCCCATGACGACGCTTCATGAATACGTAAGGGAAAATCGTCATACTCTGAGACCATATGCAGGTAGGCCAACTGTTATACCATTTGAAGAAGAAAAAAATTAGCCGAAGCTATCACAATTATGGAAAAATGGGGATTCGGGTTATCAAGGTTTGAAGTCATGGAGATTGTAGCTGAATACGTGCGAGTTAATAAAATAAAGACTCCATTTAAAAATAATGTCCCTGGCCCAGACTGGTTTATTAATTTTCGCAAGAGACATCAATTGTCTATTAAAAAAGCCCAGCCAGTAGAATTTGTGCGAAAAAAAATGACTGATCCATTCGTTATCGCTAATAATTTTGATTTACTCGAAAAGACTCTCAAAGAATTAGATCTTTTTGACAAGCCACAATTCATTTGGAATTTAGATGAAACGTCGTTATATCTGGATCCATCTCGAATAAAAGTTGTTGGAAAAATAAACAAATATTGTGCGAGAACAACCTATGGCAGTGGCAAAGAAAACATAACGGTGTTAGCAGGTGCAAGCGCCAGCGGCAAAAAATTACCGCCATTAATTGTTTTCAAAGGAAAGTTTATATGGGATCAGTGGATGGCTGAACTAAAAGACAGTGATTACGATTTCGAACTGTCATATGCTGCGAGTGCTAAAGGGTGGATGGAGACGGACATTTTTTACAACTATATAGAAAAAGTTCTCATCCCAAATCTAGGTGACGAGAGACCTGTCCTGATTATTTATGATGGGCATTCGACTCATGTTGATGTGAGGGTTGTGAGCCTGGCAATTCGAAACCTTATTACAATTCTTAAACTACCGCCACATACATCGCATTTGCTGCAGCCTCTTGATTTGGCAGTTTTCAAGTCTTTCAAAACCATATGGGATTCCAAACTTGTAGAATGGCAGCGGAGGAATGTCGGCATAAAAATGCCAAAAAAGTTTTTTCCCAAACACTCGCAGATACTTGGCAACAAACCAAACCGGATATAATCAAAAGTGGCTTTCAAAAGGCTGGAATTTTTCCTTTTAATGCCCATGTCATACCTGTAGACAAATATGACCCAGATACATACAACAGATATAAAAAACATATTGCTAATCCTAAATCACAATCTGTGAATCCGAAATCACTAAACGAACTTTGTATCAACGTAATTAATGGCCAGCTTTCAACAAACAATGATTGTCCTCAGAAGTCAAATATTACCTTCCTATCTCAAATATCAAAATCCGACATCCAGACTTTGAGATTCGTGGCTAAACAACCAACACAATTACCCATATGCTTACAAAATCCGCAGCCCATATCAAACCAAACACACAACTCAACAAAAATAAATATAATTTCAAATGTTATAATTAAAAAAGCATCCCAACCACCACTTCAAACTCAACAACAGCCCAAATTATCATGCTCATTCGAAGATTTGGTACTACGTAAAATACAGCAGGACAAAAAAGATACATTTCCAACAAAAAAGAAACGTGTGGCTAAAGGCGCTGAGGTCATAACTGCCACTATGGGTGCAAAAATTTTAGACGAAATGGAAAGTGTGAAAATACCTCGAGTAATAAATAAATCTAATATAAATTATAAGAAACAGTCAACAAAAGCAAACAAAAAAGGTGGGTCTAAAAGAAAACGCGAGCCTTCATCTGACAGTTCAATTACTAGCGTATCCGATATTATGAGTCTACACAGTGATTCAGACATTTTTTACTGTGATACTTTTGAACAACTAATAGACAGCTATGAAGATGATTTTAATACATGTGAAGAACAAAAGCCACTAACAAGTTATCTAAAACCTGAAAACAATAAATCACCCACTAACAACGATTTGAAATGTGTCAATTTCCGTGCTAAGAATAAAGGTGTTGGAAAAAGAAGTAAAGGAAAAGAAAATCAAGTGGGTAAAAAAGAAGTAGGAAACCGTGTTCAAAAATGTGACATGCAATGCGTGGACGATTTAATTAAAAGAGTAGATACAGAAATTAGAGGAGACTCTACAAAGAACATTAAAGATGAACAGCTGCTACCAAATCAGGATAATAGAGGGGTAGTATACGAAACACAAGAAAAAACCCTTGCTGTGAAAGAAAATTACAAAATAAAAGATTCAGTGCTAGTAAGATATTTCAGCCGACAAAAGTGGAAATATTATGTAGGATTCATAGAGGATATAATAGTACGCGAAGAAACATACTACTTCATCAATTTTTTAAAAAGTATACGACGACAGCAGCATCTAACTTTTATCATGCCCACAAGAAAAGATACTGATGAAGTGCCCGAGTCATTAATAGTAAAGAAGATAAATGTCCAAAAAAGAAGTGATAAGGAGTATTATTTATGTAATAATGAAGATATAACATATTTTACTGATTGGATGATTGTCGACCTACTCGTATTTCAGTACCAACATATGCATTGTTGTAATAGAATTAATACGTAGGTGTTTATCATAAAGATATAGAGGTATACTTATATGTAGATTATAGAGTACCTACCAGATTGCCGACATTTTATCATTAGGACATTTTGCTATATTTTAATATTGCTTGATATTTTTAAGATTTTGCTCACATTATTTAGTATGCCAGATAGAAAAATGATGATAATAATGTTAGTTGATTATTGTTTTAATGTTTGCAAATTTTATGCCAAAGCAATTAATAATTTGAAAAAGTTAAGTAAGCAAGTTTCTTAATGTTATCTCTGTGATTTATCATATCATAAGACAGATTTTTATAAAAAATTGTAATTTAAGTTATAGTGGTAGATAATAATTTAAAATAGTAAGTTCCTAAAGTTGTCTCTGTGATCTTTTTTTATAATTTTATGTTAAACGATCACATTATACGAGGGGAGTTCAATGTATTCTCGGTATAGGTATGAAGGAAAAGGCGGAAAATTCTGAATAAATTTTATTTTTCAATATACTCCCCTAACATCTTAAAACATTTATTTGTTCGTGAAAGTAACTTTTCAATTCCCTCTGAAAAATATTTTTCTTCATGGCCCGAAAAATGTTCGATTATTGCTCCCTTCAACTCTTCATCGTCCGAAAAATGCTTTCCACGAAGGTCTTTTTTAAGATTAGGGAATAGATAATAATCACTAGGGGCCAGGTCCGGATTGTAGGGTGGATGATTGATTTCTTCAAATCCGTACTCCCGCACAGCAGCCTGGGCAAGGCGCACCTTGTGAACCGGCGCGTTGTCGTGAAGCAGCAACACACCTGCGGTTAATTTTCCACGTCTTTTTTCTTTAATTGCCTCCTTTAAATTACGCAAGGTGGTTGCGTATGATGCAGCAGTAATACTTTAACCTTTTTTTGTGTACTCGATTAGCAAGATTCCCTTAGAATCCCAAAACACCGTGGCCATGAGCTTTCCTGCGGACGGAGTGACTTTGAACTACTTCGGCGGGTCTGATCCTTTTTTATGCCACTGCATAGACTCTTGCTTGCTCTCAGGGTCATAGTGATGAACTCACGTTTCATCACCAGTAACAATCCGATCGAAAATACTTTGCGGATTTTCACCACAGAGGTCCAAAAACTCCTTACAACAGTCAACTCGCACTTGTTTCTGTAGCGCGGTGAGCATTCGCGGCACCCATCTTGCACTGACCTTTGACAAATTCAGGCGCTCATGAAGGATTGTGTGAATGATACCCACGGATAGCTTAGTCATTTCTGCTAATGTTTTCACTCTTACACGGGCATCTTCAAGTACAAGTTTTTCGACTAATTTGACGTTTTCTTCAATAGCGGCACAAATTGGCCCACCAGCGTGGGGGTCGTCTTCAATGCTCTCTCTACCCCGTTTGAATTCACTTGACCACTTCTGAATTGTAGATAATGAAGGCGCAGAATCTTGGTAAACAGCCACCATTTCTTCATGGATAATTTTTTGAGTTTTTCCTTGTTTTGTGAGGAATTTTATCACTGCACGATGCTCGATTTTTTTCATCATTGTCGAATCAGTCATCATATTTGTCTTTTCGCAATGATATCTTGAATACTAATGGTGGCAATTAAATGAATGAATTTTGTATTTATACCCTCAAAGAGTGTCATTAACTAATGAGATAATTAAATTACCCTTATCATTAGTATATCACCTCGATACCGAGAATACATTGAACTCCCCTCGTATAAGGAAAAAGTATGTTATTAAAAGTTGTTAGGCACTGTGATTTATTATTTTAAAGGTTGATGGATACTTCAAATAATTTCTGATTTTAATGCAACACAAGTGATTATTTTACAATTTTATGCCAAAGGTGGATGCAAATTATGTAAAAAATTAAGCCACTAAGTACTTGAATTAATACTTTTATCATGCTCATATAATCCTAACCTTGAAAAAAACTTTTCTATGAATGATTGCTATAACTTACCATAAAATAAAAGCTTTTATGTTACATACTAATAAAAGATTGATTTTACCCTAAATATCTTTTAATTTTGAAATTTTCCACTCATAATATATTTCTCCGTTCCGCTCTACCACAAACTATTATGCCTTGGTCTGCTCCAGCTCACTTCACAACAACTTTTCCATCCAAAATACTTAAGGAAAAATGTTGAGAACCTTGGGTTTCGTTTCCTGGGGTAATTACGAAATATAAAGTCACAAAAATCGAGATTAGTCAAACTACCAAAATATTGGGCGTTATTTTGGTTATGGGGTGATAACGATTGAAAAAGACATGTAAACCTTCTTTCAAACTCTAATAAAAGCGAATTTTGAACTATTTCGTAATTACCCGGACATAGTTCGTAATTTTCCCTATTTCTGAAATTCTTGAGCAGATACTTTAAGTACCATATTTTCAATTCACATCTATATATTAAAGTATCTAACCTTTAATTATCACGAATATTTTCATTAATTATAGGCTGATGTAAAACTGAAGGCAGTAAATGTTAAACTTCTTTGAATATTTTATGAAACTGTAGGCCTTCAGTCATCTCATAGAAATTTCTATCGGAATTACCCCAATGCACCTGTATATATATATATATATATATATATATATATATATATATATATATATATATATATATATATATATATATATATATTTACATCCCCATGTTGATATTGCGTCCTACATGGCAGTTTTTACCGATGATGTTGCGTCCGACTGACTTGTTGCGTCCTGTATACGGACGCAAGATTGACCATCTCTCAAATTCAGCCAGGAGCCATCAAAAGATCAGTACAATGCATGGGTGAAATATTGGCATGGACGTAGTTTTGTCACGAGAGTGAATTTCGGCGTATGTTTTAGTTCCGCAGTGCACCGCGCGAATTTTAGAGGCCGCTACTGAGAGATGTATATTAATGGCGTATATTCATTATTTAGGTTACATACATCATGCCGATAATATTGCTTCCGTTATTCTTATTCAGTATCATAAAAAGTTTTTATCGATTCTAATTAGCGATTTAATTGCGTCCAACAAAATGGCGCAAATACGGAGATGGCTAGTGTGAGGGGGCGGAGTTAGCACGCGGGTTGCAGCCTGTTAGAGGCCCGCAGCGTAATTTTGTTTACACCGTTTTGACTAGCCAGCCGGGGCGGATGCAAAAACACTTGTGGTGTGAAGTGGAAGTAAAATAACCAGCAACATGAAAAGAAGTGCCAGGTTACTTTCATTTGCAAGTAACTAGTATCATAAAGTTCAATTAAAATGATTAATAGGTAATAGGTAAATGAGTATTTTTAAGTAAATAACTTAGTAAATAACTTGTAATCAAATTGTAAGCTGAGAGTAAATATTATACATACATACATATCGTCACGCCTTTTATCCCCGAAGGGGTAGGCAGAGGTGTATTTCTACACCCACTTTTCGCCAGATGTACTTTAGTCCCACGTAATAAGGGGCGAGCCTATTGCCGTACCGGGCACATTTCCAGACTCCGTGCTGCTACTGAGAATTTCGTGACAGAAAAACCCAATAACACTGCCCGACCAAGGAATCGAACCCGGGACCTCCCGATCCCACGCGCACATTAATGCCGCGAGACCAACGAGGCAGTCGTATAGGGTTTTATGTCGAGTTTTCCGTCTCTACGCAAAGATGGTATTTGCTTCGTGTTATCCCTTAGTCGCCTCTTACGACACCCATGAGAAGATCACACGGCAAAAAATAAATATTATATTTCTTGAAAATATACCAAGAAATGTAGAGTATGTTTTGTCTACGTAACTCGTACTTCCTTCAATAAAACAATTTTTTGCTGAATTAGGTAAAGCTATCCACAAAAGCTTTACCTACATATAATTGACAATAATAAACATAACTATCAAACGATGTAACAACATTCCTTCTTTAAGTGAAAGGGTGCATTTGTAAGAAAACCCACTTTTTACCTCAAATTTTTTACGCATATTTTACGGTTTTATTTAGCTTGACCAGTTTATTTGTTTGTTTGGGTCAAATTTACAACAAAAATATGTCTAGTGTTGTTGATTGACTTGATTGAATCGCGAAAAAAATTGTAATTTTATGATTATGGTCTTAATATTGTACTTAATAACTCGGCAAAAATAAAGCTTGATGGTATTACCGATACAATTCCTTTCTTCTTGATGCTTCCTTAGTTGGGCCCCTTGATGGCCCTTGGTTACTTCCCTTGATGCCACCTTGGTTATAGGTCAAGCCACACAAGTTAGCGGATGTTAAATAAGCTACAAGCTGCGCAATATCCAATCAACGCACAGCTTTATGTGAGGTTCAGTCAGGATTGGATATTGCGCAGCTTGTAGCTAACTTCACATTCACCAACTTGTGTGGCGCGGCCTATACGTCCCTTATTATTTTCTGGTTGCTTTCCTCGATGCCTCGCCCGATATCCACTGGTTGTCTTTATATATTTTTTTACTCGTCTAACTTATGATGATCGTGGAGTGAGTGGGTCAGTTGTCGGTGACTAATTATTTTTCACCAAAGATGGTATACAACCGATTTTAATTTAATCTTGTACAAAATTCGAATAGTTCACTCGAGTTGATATATACTACTCAAAACAAAATAAGGGCCACTAGTTTATTTACATTTAAGTGCACTTTAGTAAACTGAAAGTGCCTGATAAGTAGCATTATATTGATATTACGAACTCTTTGGTGTTTGATCTATTTTATGCTGGTGTTCGTGTTCCTAATTTGAAAAGTATTGGTCATCATTCCAAGAAAAAAAAATGTTATTCTTAAGTTTTTCTTCGATTGTCTTCCTAACTTGTCTCGGTTATTTTAGGTAAAAAGTTTTACTTTTCAATTTTAATTGATTCATTTATCATCTCGCGTTAATCATGCCACCATTACGAAGGCACATGGATACAATTACGGCAACCAGAGCCATTACTATGATTTAAGAAGGCCGTTCTCATCGTTAGGTGGGTTTGCAGTTGTGATTTTCTTGAAGAGCTGTCCAAAATGTATGGAATCGCTTCCTAGAGACCGGCAATGCTGCCAGGAGACCCGGTTGCGTATTTACAAAGCCTATACCATTAGAGTGAAAGTGCAAACTGAACTGGCTTAGCTTTTGTTTGACAAACACTTGACGAAACCCTAGTCTATTCTAGTACAGAATTTAACCGAAATCGCGTAGACTTTGTAGGATAAATTCATTCTAAAATTGCAGCAACAAATGCTATTCAATTTGCCTAGTTTTGGTTGGTTAGGTGCGACTGTATGTAGGTAATTCAAGTAACTAAATAGGTTTTGTTAGGTTCTCTTTTGACCGGAAGTTGATGGAGCCCTGCGAAGCAGGGCTCCATCAACTTAGTTTATATTATATTATATCAGTAAGTAGACTTTATGTCCAATTAAATAGTTTTTAATAAACTATTTTTGGGGTAAGGTTCAAAAGAGAACCTAACATTACCTATTTAGTTACTTGAATTACATACAGTCGCACCTAAAAAACCAAAACCATGTTTGAAAATATCTCGAAAAAGGCTTATCTATTTGAGTGAATATGAATCATACTGTACTAGGTTTTGTACGTGTATTTTCTTAAAAAATATCAAGGCAAAAATCTAATCCATTTGAGTACATTTTTTTACTGAGATATATTAGGTATTGTCGTGTAATATGCATAAACAAAAGCTATTCTATTAGAGTCTGAGTCGTGACTCAAATAGTATAGGCTTTGTAAATTCGCGACCCGGTTCAGGTAGAGTTCGTGTAACAACGGCGCACGAGGATCGGTACATCCAACTAAGTGCTCGTCGTGATCGTACAGTTACGGGCCGTAAGTTACAACACCGCCTACGGCTGACAACGGGTACCTGTGTCAGTGATCAAACTATACGTAATGGATTGCACGAAGACCAGCAAATGTCAAGACGACGAGTTGTTCTAATTCCTCTGACCAGGGTTCAACGTGCAAACCGTTTAAGATTCTCCCGTCAGTTTTTGAACTGGGGGATTAATCAGTGGGGCAAGGTGCTTTTTAGGGGAGAAGGAGGTAAGACGGAGCAGCGGGTAAGATGGGGTACCCAGCTAAATTCACAGTTCAAACTGACCTATCACGCTCGTTCATTCATCGTTCGATGCGCCACTATGGTACTTGTCAGTCGCCCGGTGGCTAATGGTTCGCAAGTGCACACATGTCGAAAAAATTAAAAAAAAGTTTTTTACTGCAAGTAGTTTGTCACATTTTCTTCTAGTTTGACACGTGATTGCCGTTTGTTTAATAACGCTAACTGGTGAGGTGTTTCTGTGATTGACGCTTAAACTAACCTATAATAAGGTAAGCATTTTGTTTCCTTAAGATTGTTAACTGTTTTTTTGTTTTGTTTTTATTGCTAGAAAATGGCTCTGCAAGCAAGATGGGGTAACTGGTACTCCTTCTTGCCTCCCAATGAGGAAAAATTTGTTTTTGCTTGATTTTCGTAAAAAATATTTTGTTTTTGTGTGCTTTTTACAGTTTTTCTTTTTAGAATGGTTCGTGACTACAAACCCACCACTAACAGGGACACGCCATGTATGTTTTGTCAGGAAGTATATTCCGTTTCCATTGAAGGGTATATCATGCTCACTATGTGGAAGATGGTCTCATAATAGCTGCGCGGGAATAGTTGATGATGATCATGACGAAGTGATCTATATCTGCGAGTTCTGCCGGCCCAAATAATCATCTTTATCTATTATCATTCTCATCACCCCATCTTACCTCAGAGGGGTGCCCCATCTTACCAGCACCATGGGGCAAGACGGGGCAAAATACCTTTTTGTTTATTTTATTTTTTTGCTCTTAAATGTGTAACTGAAAGTGCCGAATGACACCAAATATTAGAAAAGTAATAATGAGTTGTCAATAAAAAAATAAATATAATTGTTTAACTATGTAATTTTTTATATTATTGACCTTTAAAGCTTAAGTACCCCATCTTGCCACCCTCTCCCCTACAGACGAATGCAAAGTAAAATTTTTCGATGATGATCGGCGTGTTAGGATGTGGAGACCACGCGGCGAGTGGTTTACGGAGTCCTGTATCCACGAAGTTGACCGTTTTGGTGGTCCCAACGTAATGGTTTGGGGTGGGATTAGTTTACACGGTAAAACTGAGCTCCATTTTACCATTTTAAATGCGGGTACCGTAACTGCAGAACGTTACATCGAGGATGTCATCAGGCCTCAAGTGATCCCATTTGCACAGCGAGTGGGGCCTGGATTCATCCTGAAGCAAGACAATACCCGTGCACACACAGCTCGATCGACCCAAACTGTCCTAGAAGGATCTCATATTGAGGTATTGCCCGGAGTCCGGATTATAGTCCGGATTTAATTCCAATCGAGCAATTGTGGGACCAATTGAAACGAAGGGTTAGAGTGAATGAGCAAGGGGTCTACAATCAACAGCAGCTGATTGACGCTTTAAAACGTGCCTGGGAAGAGATTCCAGATGAAAAAGTGAGGAATTTGATCCAGAGTATGCACACAAGGCTTCTGGAGTGTATTGCTAAGAGAGGAGGACATACTCTTTACTAAAAAGAAGAAACAGAAGTGAAAAGAACAGTATTTTGTATTTTTTCGGTGATTTCTTTTGTTCATGTTTTTCATTCAATATGGCCAATTTCATTATGGCCTTAAAAAACAATTCCTGATCATTATTTTAAACAATTGTTAGCCTATATTATAACCAATAACATTATTTTGTAGTTACATAAGTTAAACAATTGTCTTTATTGTTTTCATGGTACAGCAAAAAATCTTAGTGGCCCTTATTTTGTTTTGAGTAGTATATATATATTTTTTTTTTAATTATTCTTAATTTTTCAAAAACAGCTCAGCTGATTTCGATAAAATTTTAAAGGGACCAACATTGAAGTATGACCTATGAAAAAAAGAACCATTGAAAACGGTTCCTTATTGGCGGAGTAATCCGCGAAATAAATATATAAAAAACATACAGTCGAATTGATAACCTCCTTCTTCAAGTGGATTATAAATCAAATAACTTTGACTTGCAATCTTCTATATATTAAAAGAATTTGTGTTTTATAATACGAGTCGGCCAGCCCGTTGTACCCAACCGATTCGCATGATCTTTTTTTTAAATGAAAGCTCTCGCTGCATAGATTTGTCATCAAGCGTTAGAAATTACCTAACTTGCACATTCATCAAGATAGAACTTGATGAATGTGCAAGTTAGGTAATTTCAATAATTTTGCAAAAACTGTTTTCTCCCATACATTTTTTACGTTTTCGTAGCCGTAGTCAATGACTTTCTGCTTCTATATATCTGGTTCTCATTGAGGTAGGCGTTTCGTTATAGGCCTATAACACCCGCTAAAAAGTGCTCTTTCATTTGATGGTATACTCATTTAAATTGGGTAAGTTTGAAGGAAGATAGGTGTGGACATTTAACTTATTTTTCAATATTTTTCTATAATTTTTTTAAGATTCCATTGCTTTCTCTCTTCATGGACGGTTCTAAATTCAAAATTATTTTTATGGCATCTAATAAGTTCCTTACGGTAACTGCCAGGAAAAACCGTTATGCCTCCTTAAGGTGACCTTGCCTTACTTTCATACGGGTGTGAGTGTGGTGGTGTGTGAAGTGAATTATCACTGATGGCAGGTAATATTCCCCTAATGTTACCAGTTAACCCTTAATGTTGGGTGAACTGATCTCTGATGTTGAGGAATTTTCCCCCTTTTTTTGTATCGCGATGAAATCCAGTTACGGACTGTCCCTCATAGGGACCCCTCCGCCAACTCTGTACCGTGTTTGGGGCAGGTGGAAGGGGGGTCTGTGGCTCGGCTCTCCCCCCTAGATGTTCGGGGTAACGACGTAATACCCACTAAATCACCGTGGTGTTCCTCTATTGACCCTCATGACGGGTTCGCGATAACGAAGTGAGTATACCCCCGACCCGAGGAATTTCCCCAAATGTAGTGAAATTTCCGCCTCATGTTGGGAAAATCAACCCTACAGACGGGTAAATTACGTTTTATGTTAGGAAATTTTTTGTGTTTTTAAATTGTCCGTATTTCTTCTTCGGGCATCTTATTTTTTTTATGTGGAACATATTACAGCGGTTCATAGTACTATTGTCATATAATTATATTACAAGTGGTAGTTATGGTAGAAATTGTAGCTTTAGTAAGAATAGTAGTTTTGAGAGAAAAGGTACTTTTGACAGCACCGGCGGTGGTAGAAATGGTAGTTCTGAAAAAATTGTAAATATGATAGTGTTAGTACGAATAGAATGAGAGAAAATGTACTTTTGACAGCACCGGCGGTGGTAGAAACGGTAGTTCTGAAAAAATGGTAGATATGATAGTGTTAGTACGAATAGTAGTTTTGGTACACATAGTAGTTTTGATATGAATAATATTTTCGGTAGAAATAGTAGGTTTGGTAGAAATTGTATTTTTGGCATATATGGTATTTTTGGTATGCTACCATTCCTACCAAAACTACCATCTCAATCAAAAGTACAATTTCTACCAAAGTTACCATAACATTTCTAAATTGTGATGGATTAATCACACCCATACACAAAACAAAATAAACCGTGCTTCTCACAGAAATATTTAGCTGGATAACAGAAATAAAACCTATTTTCTTACTTATAAAAAAAAGTTGTTTATCTATATTTTCAATTTTGATAGTAATCTTTTTACTTATTAGATAAGGCTACTATGTACTTATCATAATAATATCTACTTATATGTTAGAGCTTTTTTATAATATTAAAATATGCTGTGGAGCAGCACGGGTCCTCTAGTATAATTCTTAAACTACTAGTACGATTTAAATGAAATTTGGAAATGTACCTCGTCATACGATATTCTCTTACTTAGGCATTAAACATTAAACGTCTGAACGTCTAGGTTATCCATATGGGCTAAATTGCACCTGGAACCCGACATCCTAAGATCGGAGATAGTAACGGCCATTGGATCGTTAAAAACTAACAAAGCGCCAAGTCTGGATCAAATTACAGCTAAAGTGTTGAAGGCTCTGGGTGAAAAAGGTGTTGACACACTGCACAACATCTGCAACCACGTATAGTGGAACGGCAAGTGGCCCAAGGCCCATAAAAAAGGTTCGACCAAGAAATGTGATAATTATCGCACACTCGCTTTAATTTGTCACGCAAGCAAAGTCCTGTTAGACATCATAAGCAACCGGGTCCGGTATTATCTTGACTGGCAGATTCCGCAAGAACAGGCCGGTTTTGTCAAGGGAAAAGGCACGCGTGTACAAATCGTCGGTCGAATCACGAAAAGGCGTATCTGTGTTTTGGTAAATTTTACAGCAGAGCCATTTTTATGAAATCGTCACGTTATGTATTGTCATAACTTTATGTCTTAAGATTTAATATGCTTGGTATGATATTTATCTAAATATGTAGCTAAGACTTATCATATGTTTAACTATGGTTTCAGTGTACTGTAGTTAATTAGAAGGATATTTTTTTTTTTTGAAAAAAGTTTCACTTACGCCTTTTCGTGATGTACCCCTAATATCAGTCATTTGACTTACGTCCAGGTAGGTATTGCTTTAAGTGAAATTGAAAACATCGGTATGCATTCATGATTAATTTGAGTCTGTGGCAGTAGTTTTCCACATACAGTCTGTCCCAGCCACCTTTTTCAGGTCGTCGGTCCACCTAGCCGGGGGCCACCCTACCTTACGCTTGCCGAGGCGTGGTCTCCACTATAGGACACGCTTGCTCCATCGGCCATCAGTCCTTTTACAGATATGGCCACAAGCCCACTGCCACTTGAGCTTACTGATTCTGTGAGCTATGTCGGTAATTTTGGTTCTTTGTCGGATAACTACGTTTCAGACTTTATCCTTCAAAGAGACGCCGGGCATAGCCCGTTCCATAGCTCGCTGCGTGACTTTTAGTTTGTGGACTAGTCACACTGTGAGTGTCTACGCCTCGCACCGTACATCATAACAGGTAGGACGCATTGGTTGAAGACTTTGGTCTTCAGGCATTGCAGTAGGGGCGAAGAGAAAACTCGACGTAGCTTGCCAAGCGCTGCCCAACCCAACTGGATCCTGCGGTCGATTTCTTTCTCAAAGTTGTTTCTACCGAGCTGGACTACTTGCCCAAGGTAGAAATACTCTTGAACAATTTCGAGCGTTGATCCGTCGACATAAACCGGTCCCGGCACTATGTGTTCGTTGAACATAATCTTGGTTTTATCAAAGTTCATGCCGAGACCTATCCGTCGAGAGGCTCCATTTAGGCCGTGCAGCATCTCGCTCAGCTCTTCCAGGCTCTCTGCCACGATGACGATATCGTCGGCAAACTGAACGTGGGATATGTACTCGCCATTCATGTTTATGCCGCGTCCAGTCCAGTCCAGCGTCTTAACGTGTCTTAAAGCGCCTTCGAGTGCGTTGGTGAAGAACTTAGGGGATCAATATTGCCTCACTCCTCTTCGCAACTCAATGGGGCTAGTTTTACTGTCCTGGAGCTGGACAGTCATAGTGGCCGTCTCCAGGACAGTCACAGTACATCGGTAGCGCCAATCGATGCGACACCCCTGCAGAGCATCCAGAACCACCCAGGTTTCGATGGAGTCGAAGGCTTTCTCGTAGTCCACAAAATCCATACATAGCGGCTGATTGTACTCGTTGGTCTTCTGTACAATCTGCCGAATAGTATGGATGTGGTCTACGGTGCCTTTTCGAAACCCGGCTTGTTCCGTTGGCTGGAAATCGTCGAGTTATCTGGCGAGGCGGTTAGTTAGGAATCTCGAGAACAACTGGTAGACGTGGCTCAGGAGTGAAATGGGTCTATAGTTTTTCAGCAGGGTTTTGTAACCTTTTTTGAAAAACAGAACCACCGCACTCCCACTCTGCGCCTTAGGTGTTAGGCCTTGGTGGATAACGGAATTAAACAAGCTCGCCAGCTCTTTCAGAACTGTTGTCCCACCTGCTTTTAAGAGCTCTGTCCGTCATCCCCTGGAGACTTGCTGTTCTTAAGCTGCTCGAGAGCCACTATTACCTCGCCCTGGTTGACATCAGGGATGTCCTCCGTATAATGGCGCGTGAGTTGGGCTCTGTGGTCATCATCGCTGGGTCTCGTGGGTTTAGGCATCCGTGATGCGTACAAGTCCTTGTAGAAACTCTCAATTTCAGCTAGAATCTCGAATTTGGAGGTTACGGTTTTGCCATCCGCAGTATTGAGTTTCGTCAGATGAATTCTACCAAGCTGGCGAGCGAAGACTTTGGTGCCTCGATTCTGTTCAATCGCAGCCATAGTGACGCGGATATTGACACATCGGAGGTCACGTCGCACCAGCTTCTGGATCTTCCAGTTAAGGTTTCTTTCATCCGTCGAATACGTCTGCGCAAATGACAGTCCCCTTCTTTGCCTCATAAGTTCGAGTGTCTCGAGCGAGAGTTTACTTTGCTTGTTAACACTTTTTCCGAGAAACACCCTTCGAGACACATCCTGTACCCTTTTGACCACAGCGTCGGTTTTCTCGTCAACAGTGCCATGGGTTTCCAGCAGTTACAACAGAAAAATGTTTCGACAGGTCTTGGTTTCACTCGCGCCAAATTATGTTACGCCTCTTCGTGAAAAAACATTATTATGCATGAACAGGCGTAACTAGCGGTATGTCCCTTCGTGATATTTTGAATTACAAGGAAAAGTAGATATGGCTTTTCGCAACGGTTTATAAGTGCGGTCTTATTGCAGTTTTGGTTACGCCTTTGCGTGACATACTGAAACTTGACCTATAAATGTCAATGGTGCTAATATCTCAAAATCTAAAATTTTGTTGGATACGCCCTTTCGTGATTTGACCGACGAAATATTAAATGTCAGGCAAATTGTGAAAAAATGCTACGAGTTCGACACACCTGTCATAATGTGCTTCGTCGACTATAGTAAGGTATTTGACTGTGTCAACTGGGCCTGTCTATTTTTATTTATTTAGGTTTGCTAACAATTGTAACAGTCATACAAGCAAATATTATAAACATCTTACGATCTAGAGTAACAGTTACATCCAATTATAAGCAAACACCACGACCACTTACAATAACAAACATAAGTAAGTACTTATTACTAATAACAAGTTAAAAAGTACGGATTACAGTTCAGTTTTTTTTTTACATAGCATACCTTTTCCTGATACAAAAATTCGCCAAGCATACAGAAATACATTTATAAGAAAGTATTACATTTTATAGTTTTGCGATATTTAGTAAGAGAATCAGCAAATATATCAACATCGTGATTGCAGAGGTTGAGTGGCTTGCACATGCGAGGGACAGTAGAGGTAGAGCCTGAAACAGTTTTTCTGGGTGGCGGATAAAGGAGACTGATGTATACATCAGTCTAGGATATTTGTATGGCACTCACTCTAAAATTTATTCCATGAAGGAGTTGTGTACAGTCAATTTTGTTGCGGACAAGTTTATATAAGAAAACCAGGTCTAAATATTTTCTTCTCTTTTCAAGTGTTTCCATCCTGTATTTTTTAAGTTTATCCTGATAAGAAACCATTCTTGGGAAACGCGGGGGCGACAAGTGCCACAGAAATATTTTTTTAATTCTTTCTAGCCTGAAAATATGAACGGCATAATGCGGTCGCCAAACTACACTACAGTATTCTAAATGACTTCTCACAAAACTATTGTATAACAAAAATTTTGTATGAGGCTTGCGAAAATCCTTTCCATTTCTTACAATAAAGCCCAGAGATCTAGATGCTTTCTTAATGATCATTTCCAAATGAGGTACAAAGGTTAACTTTTTGACTAACAAAATGCCTAAATCTCTAACACAATCACATTCATTTAATTCTACGCCGTTGATCGAGTATTTTGATGTTATTTGGTCAATCTCACGAGTAAACTTCATAAACTGACATTTATTTGAATTCAATTGCATACCATTGTTATGAAACCATATAGACAACGAATCCAGATCTTTCTGAAGAAGTAGGGCCTCATTAAGTGACTCTACAGGCTTAAAGATTTTAAGGTCATATGCGAATAGCAGGGCAGGGGTGAAAGCAGTCCGGCAGGTCATTGATAAACATATTAAATAATAATGGCCCTAAGTGTGACCCTTCAGGCACTCCTGAAGTTATGGAGCGTGTGAATGATTTGAAGCCATTCAATACAACCTTGGAGTCACGATAGCTTAAGTATGATTTTATCCACTTGTAGATTGGTCCACCAAATCCGTACATACATATTTTTTCTATGGAGGGTCTTATCAGAACTGGGTGTACCTCATCACTTGATTGCACTTCTGCAATCTTTATATCACAAGAACCAAAGTGTGGTGAGGATAGACGGTACGAAATCTAAACCATTCATTTGTGAAAAAGGAATTTGACATGGCTGCGTCCTTTCACCCATCCTATTCAATATAAACGGTGAATGTATAGTGAGGCGTACTTGCGATAGATGGGAGGGAGGTATCACCGTTGGTGGACGCAAAATCTGTTATTTGCGTTATGCAGACGACACCGCCTTGCTAGCGTCAGATGACGCCGAGATGATCACCTTACTGGATAGGATGGAGCGCATCAGCAGTGAACTAGGTCTCTCTATAAACAGGTCCAAAACGAAGATCATGGTCATAGATCGCACAGGCAAGCTTGAGCCCACTGGGTCACTCAATTTAGAGACTGTTAACAGCTTTATATACCTGGGTTCAAGCATTAGTACTAATCGTTCTTGGGAATCTGAGGTGCGATGAAGGATCGGGATGGCAAAAGGAGCCATGGCACTGCTGTCAAAGATATGTCAAGAATATCTTTCTGAAAACCGAGATCAATCTTGTATGCACTCTGGTGTTCTCCATATTCTTGTATGGCGCAGACACATGGTACTTGAAGAAAGATGACCGTGATCGCACTGATGCTTTCGAGATGTGGTGCTGGAGGAAGATGCTGGACATCCCCTGGACAACACACCGCACTAACGTATCGATCATACAGGAGCTCAAGATCCAGACGAGGCTTTCCACCATCTGCCTGCGCAGAGTTCTAAAGTACTTCAGGCACATTGCGAGGAAAGACAGTGATGACTTGGAAAAGTTAATAATCACTGGCAAAGTGGAAGTAAAAAGACCGAGAGGCAGAAGCCCGATACGTTGGATCGACCAGATCCGCACGACTCTTAACACCACGGTATCGTGTACCGTAGTGTTAAGAGTCGTGCGGATCGCTCTCCACTCAGCAGCAGATAGGAATAGATGGCAGGAAGTGGTCCGCAATAGTCTGTTTCCACGAGGTGGTCACGACCCTCAGCATTGAGGAAACCGACGCGAGAAGAAGGTTATCCAATCTCGAGTAAATAGGTAGGCAGGTATCTTCTGCGTTAGTGTGCTACAACCTCGACAACATATTTGCTTAACATCAGGCAGTACGTAGTACATCGATATGGTTAGAACAAAAATGACAACTCAATTATGACTGTAATAAGCTTATTTTATCCTGGATAACGCTCGTATTTAATCAGGGTGCACGACATTGAAACCAAAATAGTCGAGCAAAAAAGCTCAGTCGTTAGTTTTACTTTTACCGAAGCCATTCAGGCCATTTTCAACTCTTTGTAACTTCGTTCTGGATAAAGCTAGACATCTGAACATTTCATTATCAAGAGAAAATCCTTATAATAATAGTAGATTGTATGACAAGGGAGCAAAATGGTATTTTTACGACGAGGTTGCTACTTTGACCCACGAGCGAAGCGAAGGATTCTAACGTAGAATCCTGAGCGCAGCGAGGGGTTCAAAATACATTGCCCGAGGAAAAAATAATTTGCTCTCGAGTCATATACTCTACTTTCCATCCCCTTTCTATGAGAAAATAAATAAGAGACGGTGTTATGTAAATGAATATATTTAATAAAATTAGACGTGTGAATATACGTTAAAACAATTACAAATTTATATTTTCCTCTTTCACAACTCGACGTAGAACTCATTATTTTTGCAAAATTCAATAAAGTATGTACCTACTGATTACGAGAACAACCAGTGCAGCCAACACGTACCAGCCAGTTATTTACACAATTTACGTTCGATTTCTATGAATGATATACGTTCCAAATTCAAATCACTTTTCCGCCCACTAAAAAGTGCTTAACAGAAAAGAGCTATTTTTCTCCAACTAAAAGAGAAACAAAGCGACACTTTTCCAATAGAAGGGATAAAAAATATATTACAGAGTTTCATCCAAATCGAACTAGTACTTAAAAAGTATTGATTGTCACACTCACTCAACGGTCTTCATAAAATTCTAAGGTATTTCTAGCAGACATAGGTACAAGCTTGTAATTTTGATGACGCAAGAAGTCTTCCGCGATTTATATATATATATATATATATATATATATATATATATATATATATATATATATATATATATATATATATATATATATATATATATATATATATATATATATATATATATATATATTTAAATCGCGGCAGACTTCTTGCGTCATTTCAAAGTCGAACCTTGTGGCGTCCACCACTGTCAATGAGATTTCAATTGTTATTTGTGCGAATATAGGTACACTTTAGTCATGTGAATTCAATTATCAACAAGAAATTTTGATTAAACATGAAATGAAGATATTCAATTTCAAATAATTCTCGCTGGTTTCTGGCGTCCGTTCATGATGGAAATAATGTGACGCACTGTATATTTCTGAATATGTTCTATGTGTATTACAGATTATCCTACATCCATCTAAATTTAAGTTTATATCGCATCCGTATATTTTCCTGTATTTAATATAAGTATTCCATTAATTAAATGACTTCCTACTACATTAGAGGTTATATTGATACCGAATATTTTTTCTGTATATAGTCCATATATTGTGTTGAGAATGCTGCTTCCTCCTAAACTGATATATTTATCGACACCGTACACTCTCGTGTTCCAGCCGTCATGACCGTTTCGAATGGTACCTACCATTAGTTGCCATATTAGATCTCACAACTATATACTGAAGAACTGTTGCTCAAGTTGTTGTCTTGGTGGAGTAATCAATACCTAATCCACGTACTACAAAGTTTCACAAATTTATTTGTGTAGATTCTTAAATATGAAAACTAGACCAAAATTAAAAAGGTACATTTGTTTGAATTTTTCCTAAAGGTTTAAGGACTTTTTTATTTTTTTAGGCTTAATGATGATGATCATCAAAATTACAAGCTTGTACCTATGTCTGCTAGAAATACCCTAGAATTTTATGAAGACCGTTGAGAGTGTGTAACAATCAATAATTTTAAAGTACTAGTTCGATTTGGATGAAACTCTGTAATATATTTTTTATCCCTTCTATTGGAAAAGTGTCGCTTTGTTCCTCTTTTAGTTGGAGCAATATAGCTCATTTCTGTTAAGCACTTTTTAGCGGGCGGAAAAGTGATTTGAATTTGGAACGTATATCATTCATAGAAATCGAACGTAAATTGTGTAAATAACTGGCTGGTACGTGTTGGCTGCACTGGCTGTTCTCGTAATCAGTAGGTACATACTTTATTGAATTTTGCAAAAATAATGAGTTCTATGTCGAGTTGTGTATGAGGAAAATATAAATTTGTAATTGTTTTAACTTATATTCACTCGTCTAATTTTATTAAACATATTCATTAATTACATTATAACACCGTCTCTTATTTATTTCCTCATAGAAAGGGAATGGAAAGTAGAATATATGACTCGAGAGCAAATTATTTTTTCCTCGGGCAATGCATTTTGAACCCCTCGCTGCACTCAGGATTCTACGTTAGAATCCTTCGCTTCGCTCGTGGTTCAAAGTAGCGCCCTCGTCGTAAAAATACCATTTTGCTCCCTTGTCATACAATCTATTATTATTATAAAGATTTTCTCTTGATAATGAAATGTTCAGATGTCTAGCTTTATCCAGAACGAAGTTACAAAGAGTTGAAAATGGCCTGAATGGCTTCGGTAAAAGTAAAACTAACGACTGAGCTTTTTTGCTCGACTTTTTTGGGTTCAATGTCGTGCACCCTGATTAAATACGAGCGTTATCCAGGATAAAATAAGCTTATTACAGTCATAATTGAGTTGGCATTTTTGTTCTAACCATATCGATGTACTACGTACTGCCTGATGTTAAGCAAATATGTTGTCGAGGTTGTAGCACACTAACGCAGAAGATACCTGCCTACCTATTTACTCGAGATTGGATAACCTTCTTCTCGCGTCGGTTTCCTCAATGGCTGAGGGTCGTGACCACCTCGTGGAAACAGTCTATTGCGGACCACTTCCTGCCATCTATTCCTATCTGCTGCTGAGTGGAGAGCGATCCGCACGCCTCTTAACACCACGG